>JALGBA010004008.1:1800000-2147500 GCA_023970755.1 Azemiops feae
GTTTCTATTTACTGGATTGGAAAATATTCCTATGAATAAACTTTAATAATTTTCCAACATTGTTTTGCTTCCATTTTTGTTTGCAATGCTCCCATTTCATGGGGTCCTGTACTTCAGAATGTAAGGAGTACTTCAGAACGTAAGGCATTCAAGGGAAGAATGCCAGCTGATTGCATTAAAGACCTAACGATTCTGTTTTGCCATTATAAAACATTGTACCAGAGCTTTTTCTTTCTTTGCCAGTTCTGTTGTATAGAAACATAATTAAATTTATCTATTAGCTTGGCAGAATTACATGACACCAAGAAGGTGCGTGGTCCTAAACAGTTTTGATCTTGGTTAAGACAATAAACTCAAATGCCATCTTTGTCTTTCAAAAATATGTTGTGGAAAAATGATATCTGGGATTCATAATGAAACTAATGAACAGACAGTACATCCACTCTGGGAAAAAATAGATAATTCAGAAATAAAAGAAGTCTGGAGGGAGGGGCAGAAAACAAATTCATACATATTGAGAGGTAAAGCTTTCTAGGACAGGAATTCCAATTGTATTCCAATTATATTAATAATTATGTAGATAACCACCTGCAATTCTGCGCTAAGCATGAGAAGCATAAATCAAAATGTCTTTAAAGTGGTGAAAAACATAGAAACTAGGGCTGTTTTTAAACTGCAGAAGTTAAAATAAGGAATTTCTTACAATTTAAGAAGGTTTCAACCAATGAAATGATGGAGCCTGACATACATAATGTGCTGGCATAAAAAGGTCTGGGACCATTTACATGAAAGCATTAAAAAAAAACAACCTAAAAAGCTAGTAGACTGAAACCTGTTGACCAACATTTCAGACAGTAGAAAGATATCTTCAATTTGACCCAGTAATATATAAAACAGATCCAAGTTTCCATAGTCTGGTTTGCAGTATTGTACTCTTCCTTTGAAATATTTCTCTCTTTCAACCACCTCTATCAGTTCTTTATATTAGATTTTAGTAAGTTTTTTTGTGCATTCACATTGACTTCTGTGGTCTTCCATTAGTGTTTTTTTTTAACCCTGGAATAGTTTGCAGCTCTGCTTTTAATATTTCCCTTCTTTAGGAATTCACAAGTATTTTGAGATTTCTTCATCTACATTATCTATTTCTACTACTTTTGCTCTACTAAAACAAATTGTATCCTACAATTATTATATTCCAGTGTTGGGAATCATTCCACGTTTTCTACTATGCCTATTAAATCATATTTGCCTAAGAGTTAAAATTCTGAATAGGATTCTCACCTCACACAGCTTCTTTGTGATGCTGCACTTCAATGGCAATTGAAGTGCCCAATTACTAATCTAGATCAAATGTTAATATATATTGCTAGTCCATGTATGATATGCCATCAGCCAAACAAATAAATCATTATTGGACACACCACTTGCCCATGTTTATAGTACAATGGAATTATTCTGCCATTCTTCTTTAGTTTTTAATTTCAAAAACATGTAATTAAATTTTAATCGTAACCCAAGAAACCAAAGTTTAAGATGGCTCAAGATTGTTTTTGTACAAATATATAAGAACTCCACTAGTCCCAAAGACAGATGAATGTGGTAGGATTTAGAAAAAAAGCAGCATTCACTAATCTAAATCTTTCTGTGGTTTAGGGCATGTAATGGCTTTGGATTGATCAAATCTACACTTTTTAATCCACCCCAACCTCAACCAACACTGGGCCACCAGTTGGAATTGTATCAGGTTAGGATTTAGACAAAACTAGTTACAGTTGTAGCAAGATGCCAGGAGGGGACAGTCTATATTGGAATTGCCTCCATTATCTTGAGGCTCTAACTTTAATTGCAAAAGGGAAAACTGGGTTGGGAGTCTCTGCCATCCTACCCAATGGTCAGAGATCTACAGTCTTAGGGCTGATCCATAGGTCTAGATTGTCATAGCTTGAGCACAGGACTCTTTTTTTAAGGTCAACCACATTCAATGTCATCTTGTATCAGCCTGCAGCCTATTGAGAAAGCAACCTCTGCCTGCCTTGTCTTGCTAGGCACCAAAAATAGTGTTTTACAACTTGTGCCAGCACAAGTAGTTATATAATAGTGTTAGTTATATAATTACACAATTGTCTATTATTCACAATAGCAAGAATACCTGCTGTCCTGCAGTTACTGGTCACTGTCTTTTATGGATATTTTGTTGCTGCCTGCTTCCTTCTAAAGGGACCTTCATTGATGAATCTGTTTGCTTGATTTTCTTTGTTTCACACTTTACTAGTAGACCAGTGAAACACCTTTTTTAAGTCACTGTAGTCACTCAGTGCAGTGGAGAAAGGCTGGGATTTTATCAAGCCTGCTAAATCAAGGAAATGGCAAGCTTTCTTTTCTTTCCTTCTTTTAAACTAGATGAAAAAAAATAAAGAGTTCTTCCAATGTTGCCTTCTAGCTTAAATAGAGGAAGAATAATAACGCTGTGGCTTTTTTCCCTTTTAATGGTCCACTGATTGCACCAAATACGAAAATGTCAAGAGCAAGAGGGAGTTGGCAGAGGGGGACTCAGGTAAAAAGCTTATTAATGGAAATATCAGCTCTTCAAAGTAGTACAGGTCAGAAAACAAATTCTTGACTGGAACTCTTTATTGTTATAGTCTATAGAAACTAATTCTTGAGAACTGGACTGTATTTTCTTTCTCCCTTCTTAACACAGTTATGGGGGAGCCAGTTTGAGTTTATGTTTTATGCTTTCTTGTTTCCTGGACTTAAAATATGTTTTTGTTTTTGTAACTGTTGCTGCATAGTTTCTCCAAGGTAAATTCTGTGGCTATCTGCCCCAAATACCATTTCTTCGAACGTTAGTCCATAGAAAGGAGAGCAAATTTTCCTGATATCAATGACTGGGTAAGGAAAGACAAGAATCCAGCAGTCTGATGTTCTAGAAAGCTTAGAACACCAGGCTATCATTATGGCCAATGCAGAGGAATATGCTAAAATCTAGAAAGAGATTTCTTAAACCTGTTTTATTACCATGGAAAACCAAGAAAATAAACACATGGATCATTGAAGATATCAGTCCAAAGTTCACACTCAAGGTAGAAATTAATTTACTTTATTAGTTGAAGACCTTCTTCTCTGAAGAAGGCTGTAATGCTGGGAAAGGTAAAAGGAAAGAGAAGAAGACTAGCAGCAAGGTGGATTGACTCACTTACAGTGGGTGATGTGTGCACCATTGGCAGACCTGAAAGACCAAGTTAGGGAGAGATTATCCTGATGAGAATCTATGCATCATTAAGAGTCAACATCAGCTTGATAATACATATTCAATCACTTAGTATATAATCATGATACTGTAAACCTCTGGCCTGTGAAAAATGTCAGCCTGTTCTTCTTTTTAGATTGATGTCACTCACAACAATGAAATAATTGAAATGAAATAAATAGCCCACTGCCAACCAGAGCAAAAGGGACAATTCTACCACCATTAATGGACTACTTTGGAAGCTATTGGTGGCACAGTAGTCATTCAATTAATTTATTAGAATTAATTAATTTATAGAATCAAAGAGCTGGGTAAGCAGCACTTAGTTCACCTTGGGTGATCAAAAGATGCTATTGGATTTGTGTTGTTTCTGATTAATATTTAAATGGAAGACTCAGGAAATACAAAGACTATAAGGTAGATTAGAAAGTCAAAAAGTAATACTGTAAGTAAGCAGTGCAAACTGCTGCTGTATAGTTACAAGAATATAGTTATCAGGAATCGAGCTTAATTTGAAGCAAATTTTACCTTTAAAACTGTGATTTCTGTATTGTTGCCAGCATTAGTATCAGTCAACATTGAGTAATTGTATAGCTGTGCAGATGTTATGCAAGAGTAAAGTGATGCAGTTGGATATATAACAAAAGATTTAAGAACTATCTTCCCACCTCCTGGTGTTTTAAACACCATATTGTTTGAACTTAAATTTTAAGTTTAGAAGGTGCATCTTAGATCCCCAAATTAAATGGCATACTGTAATTTCCCCCCTCCCGTTTGTATGGTGTCATTATCCACCTAATTGCTGCCTTCTCTGCTCTGTAACACTTCGCTAGTGCTGATTTTTTTGTCAGACTTAAAAATATTCACTTGTTTACAAGTAGGATGGTTTGTCTTAAATTAAATGTAATAATTATTCTACATGTTTCTTTCTCTTGCTTTGAATTCTTTGTGGCAGATGGAAATTGCTTATTTCACTGATGGATCACAAGATTTGTTGCACTTTGTTATTCTATTTATTCAATCATGCAAAACCACTAATAGTTGTTTAATGGCAACTTGAGTTTCTCAAATACATTAAAGTTCTAAGATGTTTTTCCTCCTTCCTCACTACCTTCTCCTTCTTCCTCCTTTATTGCATGTCAGAATAAAATCTGTTTTGCTAGAAATTATTTCTGATTTCAAATATGTAAGCCAACAGACTGTTCGCATACACACATTTTCATCTCTTTCATCCTCAACAGTGCTATGTGGCAGTTTAGATCCAGGATCACTAGATAATTTCATCATCCAATTGACAGTTTGAGCCATTTTTCGTCTATTCTAATGCAGACATTGAGATATATCAAATAATATTCTAAAATTATTTTTGAATCAAAGTGATAATGTTTGGGATATAGCCTACAATTTTATCCATTAGTTTACTTGATTATTCATTTATTGGATTTATACTCTTGTCTTTCTACTGAAATCTTGATAATGAAGTATTCAGTAGCAATATTACTTTTCTGCTCCAGGAGTTCCCTTGCAAAATCTTTGATCAAATACAAAACAAGCAGGTTTGTACATGTATTACTGAAGAAAATAGAAGGATGGAGAAAGGTATGTCATTCGTGTGTCTTGAGCACAAACATACCCAATTCCATCTAACCTAAATATAGTGAGGAAACGTAACTTAAAAAATAGAGACAACGGTGGTGGTGATGATACCTTAAATATAACAATAACAATAATAATAAGTAACAACAAGAACAACAACTTTCTTTAGTAGTGGACTGACAATTGGCCTATATGCTCTCATGCTCAGAGTATATGGAACATGCCTATATGGTCAATATATATGGTCTATACTGAATATATTGAACATAATAACAGACTAAGAAAAGAGGGCAACAGGGATCAACTAGAAGAGATTCAGAGAACGCTATCATGAGACATAGGCAAAGAAAGTCCTATAGGTGCTTTTCAAATGGCAAACAACCATTTGGGACAACCATGACCTGGATCATCCATAGACACCTAGGGAAAGGAAGTTTGGATTAATATATGTACCTATTTTAGAGGATAATGGAAGTTAAGAAAATTACTTTGTGGTTTTTTTAAATTACTATTTAAAAATACTGTTTGCCCTTCAGATTTCTTATGATCATGATAGGATGATCAGCTTAATCTCGAAAGCTACTAGTGTGTATGTTGTGAAAACTCTACAGATTGTACATGGAATGACTTCAGTCTTACCTATACTTAGAAATTCCCATGCTTAAACTCTTTCGTTATGTTTAGAAATTCCTTAGCATTTGGATGCCAAACTAGAATTTAAAATAGAAATCCAGAGAAATGTTTTTCTTGAAATTGGAACATAAAGAAAATTATAAACAAGGAAAAGAGAAAGCAGGATATTGACTAAATAGTGGAGAATTAACCAAGGAAACTCAAAGTGTTTCATGGTACAGGATGCCATAGCAAAATAGACGATCCTTTGTATGGATACAAGATAAAATACTGTTGACATTCAATTCCACAACTCTTGTTACTGCATGTAAGACATATAGATTTCTAAGCAAACCAGTTCAAAACAATTCAAAACCCAGTAATTGACTATACACCTAGAGAAAGACTGTCTTCAACTACTGTGTTAAGTTTCAATCAATTTCAGCATCACTGAAATGGAGTTGCCTTATTATACAAATAATGTTTCACAGGGCTAATGCTCTACCTGAATAAAGACCAAAAGAAAGCTCCAACAAAAATATTGCTCTGGGAACAGAATACAGATTCAGCCCATCATGGAAAAATAGTGCAGGGAATGGCTCATTAAGAATACCATAATGAAAAGTGAATAACAAATCAACATAAGAGAACATCTGCATGTGCTGGGTTCTGTAATTGAATGGATGCAAGGCCATGGAGGGCAGAAATTGTTTTATTTGCTACATTAAATGGCAGAATACAAAGCTATTGAAAGACAAAAGAGAGTAAAATCTTCTATACATATCTTGCAACTTTGAAAGTGATACTTGAAACAATAAATTTAGCTTGGGCCCTCATGGATTTCTTCCCACTAGATTTGCTGACTTTAAGCAACTTTTCCAGCGCTGACCTTCTCATCAAGATTTTGTCTCAAAATAGTTCTACAAATGTTAAACTGACATTTGAAGTTGGATTTAAGATCCTGAGTCCTCTCCTGTGTACTTGCTGAGATTCAGTAAGGCTATAGCCTCCTGTTCCTCGCCTGTCTGGGCTAGTAATAACGTTTACTAGCAATTGATTGGATAAAGAATCATGTTTCAAAGCACATACAGTATTCACTTGGGAAATGTGGATGGACATGCCTTAGGAAAAGGCAAAACAGCTTCCTTTAGCTTTTTCTCTGTCAGCTAATCAAATATGACAAATCTGTGATTAAATTGCTTTTTGTTCTTCTCTACCATAACACTGAAGATTACAGAGGAGGATAGCGTCAGAAAGGAATAGGATCTACTGTATTCTGAGTAGGTTCTGAGCAGGTCTGGTTGAGCTGACTGAAGCTCTATCTTGTCCTTTTATCTGAGAGGTTTTTGATCCTGTGATTCTTGAGAAAGTGGACAGTGTCATTGGGACTGTTAGCCCAGCCAGCTGTTAAATCTATGTCTCACATGGCTTGTTAAGGCTCCCGGGAGTGACATGTGGTTAGATGCCATGCTGGTAAATTCATCCTTGATTCAGGTGGTGGTTCTGCATCTGTTAAAGAAAGTGGTGGTATGTTTCCTTCTGAAGAAGCCACCTCTAGGTCAAATGCTTCTGGATATTTTCATCCATTCTCCAACTTTTCCTTTTGGGAAAGGTGGTAGGGCTCAACTTTAGAATGCCTTGGAAATTCAGATTATATGGAGATGTTTGAGTCAGGTTTTAGGCGCAGACATACTAAAGGTGACATTGATTTTACTTGATCTTTGGTGGAATTGGAATGGTAGGACTGTTCTAGTTCTCCTTGATATCTCAATACCATTGAACATAGTATCATTCTGGATCAACTATAGCAGGCATGTCAAACTGCCGGCCCACGGGCCGGATGCATCATACTGAAACTGCGCCCACCCCATTGCCGGCAATGGGGGAAAAGTCGCGATACGTCACGCGATGTCCCGTGACGTCGCGAGTTTGACATGCCTGAACTATAGGATTTGGGAGTGGGAGAAACAATGTTGTGATGGTTCTCTCACTTTCTTTCTGGCTGGTTCTGATTGGAGTTGTTAGGGAGATGAAAGGTCAAGCCCAAAATTCTAATTTGTAGGTTTTCTCAGGCCTCAGAGCTCTTGTCTCTCCTTTTTAATGCCTGTATAAAGACACTGGGTGACGCCATCCATCAACAGGAGATCAGTTATTATCAGTATTCTGTTGTTACTCAACCTTAACAAGTTACTCAACCAAGTAATGCTGTCAAGATTTCATCCCAGTGTTTGGAGGTGCTTGGATGGAGAGGGATAGGCTTAACCTTAACCCTGACAAAATTAAGTGGCTTTGGGTTCCTGATTTTTCAGGGGTTGGATATTTTCTATCTTTAGTTCTGAATGTGGTTTCACTTCCCCAAGCAGAACTAATATACAATTTGATAATTCACCCTGATTCCCAGCTGCTGCTTAAAGAGAGGTGGCAGTTGTGGCCAAGAAAGTCTTTGCACAGATTCAACTAATATACCAGTTGCATCCTTTCCTGGATTGGGAATTTCTTCTCACAGTCACTCATTCATTAGGCACTTCCTTCATGAACTACTGAAATGCATTCTAAATGGGGCTGTCCTTGAATGGTCCAAGGAAGTCTGCTTTCTCTGTCATGGCATTTGTTCTCTGGAACAAGGTTACCCTGCCTCACCTCTTCCCGCCCCTGGGACGAGAGGTTTAGTCTTCTGAGCTTTCAGAGTCATGCTGGAACCCATCTTCAGAGAACTTCTCTCTACCAGAATGTGTGCTTTTGGCTATTCTATTCTATACGTTGCCTTCATTTGTGTATTATTTTGATTTGCTATATTTGGTCCCTCTGTTTTGTGTGTGTGCGCGCACATGCGCGTGTATGTATGTGTGTTTGTGTGTGCTTTTAGGTACAGCATTGTGGTTATTTTAACTCTTATGCTACTCATCATTGTTGAATTGGAGGGCTTTAGAAATCTCAATAGTAAATAAACATGCTGATCTGTACATTTCTGAAGAGTCAAAACCACAATGACTTGAGTTTTATATACCACTTGAGTGGGGAAAGAATGTTTAACTATGACTCCCCAGTTCTAAAATTATTAAAGATCTAGATATTGTTTTTCCGGCCATAGTTTATTGTTCTTCTTTGGATGTCTGTAAATATAACTTCTTTTTTATCCTCCATTTTAATTTTCTATACTCAGATTGAGTGGCGGAGAATCCACAGATCCAAGCTCTCTTCCAGTTCATCCACTTTAAGAGTATTTAGATGTAATACACTGCATAGTAGTGATCTGAAAGACTATGGTGATTTCATAGAAAGAATATCTTTCATGAAATGAATCTGCTTGACTATTAGCTATTTTCCACTCTTTCACATCTTTTAAAAAACTCTCTTTTCCTCTCTCTCCCTCCTTATTGTTATTTTCAAGTGGCCTTCCTAGTGTTACATAGGACCCTTCGAAATCAATTCTGTCATGGTGTGGTACCATGTAGTCTGGATTTCCAGGGGGGGGGGCTGCATTCAAGAGGACAAAGACACAGTGAGATTTAGATAGTTCAGTCAGGAGAAAGAGAGTTAAGAAGGCTCCTCCCTAGCAACTCCCAGAGTATATCTATAGAGACACAAATATTTGCTTTAGTTTGGCAAGATTTCTGTCTGTAGATGAGGAATAATAAAGGAAACTGCTCAGAAGTAACTTCACATATCTTTCTTGAGTCATACCTTGGTTAACACATACCGAGAACATAAAAAATATATATAGTGTTGTTTTTTTAAATAAAATTTGAAAATCTTGAGAGTTATTTTATTTTATTCATTATTGACTGCATAAATATGGCTAGGTCTGAGAGTGCTCAAAAGATGAATAATTTCCATTTGTTTGATTGCATTCAGGCTTTTGTATTCCCTGGTGGAAAGCAAGAACTGATTAAGCCAGTAGTGAAATTCAGTTCCTGACATCTTTAGTGACATCTGGGAATGGTTGCAACTACTGGCAGTCAATACACAGCAGGAAGGTTTTTTTGTTTGTTTTTCTTTTAGCCTGGGGTTACAATACATTGTCTTGTGAACAATCCTCTAGGGCAGGGGTCTTCAAACTTGGCCCTTTTATGACATGCCTGGCTGAGGAATTCTGGGAGTTGAAGTCCACAAGTCATAAAAGGACCAAGTTTGAAGACCCCTGCTCTAGGGAATGGCACTTCCAAGAGGCTAACACCAAAAAATTGCTTTTGAAGGGAACTCAAAAACAATTACCCCAGCATTTAGATAAAGGGAAAATAAGAACAACCCCTCCCTCCACCCCTTGCTGCAACCCCTTGCAAAATTCTCTCCCCATTTAGTAATTTGGCAGTATTTATTAAAAAAAATAAATTTCCCAGAGAGCAAGTTGGGAAAGGAAGTTGCGCTTTATCTGCTCCATGTTTCATAGACTTTTTGCCCCCTAGTGTAGATAGAAGTGGTTTAACAAAAGTACAGTCATATGTGAGTCCAAAGTCCTGATCTTTTTGGAAGATGTATATGCTATTGTACCTCTCCATGCTGAATAGCAATTCTGAGAGTTGAAGCCCAGGCATCTTACTCTCAAACTGGACACAATGGTACCAAGCCCCTCTAAAATAATATCATGTTAATACCCTATAAGGTTGGGTTGAATATTTTTTTAGGAATTCAGAAAAAATACGCAGAATCCTTTAATAATTAATGCTCATTCAATTTTATTTTCCATTTTTACCAAGGTGCCAAAATTGGTTCAACAAAAGAAAGACACTAAAAAGTAATTCAATTTGTTTGTTTGTTTGCTGCCACATTTTTTGTAGTAAAACACTGAAAAATGAAATTACTCTTTTCTTTGGAGCACTGGTATTTAAAATGTGTAAAACATCATTGAAAAAATTATTGCAGCAGCAGGGTCTTGAAGAAACCTTTAATTAAAATTGTTTAATTGTATTCATGTTTTTTTAATCATAGAAGCAAAATAATTCCTAATAGATTAATTCCATCTATATAAATTTCTTTGGGAGCATAAATATTGAATACAGATGTTTTGTATTTGCATTCCCAAACTATGTTTTTGTATGTGTGTGTGTGTGTGTAGTTTCTGGGAATGTTTTGGTCTTTCTTAGTTGTCTGTTGATCATTGTGTCTTTAAATTTTAAAAAATTAGGGAAGACTGATTTAAATAATACCTTTCCATATCCTCCCAATCAATTTCAAGCCAATACACAATTGTCTTTACTATTGTTTACCTTAAAATTAAAGTGATCAACATTCAAGGCAATCTATGCATTCTCTCATTGACCAATAGAAAAGTGCAAAAAACAACAACAACACATCTTATAATAATAATAATAATAATAATAATAATAATAATAATAAAGTTGGAAGGGACCTTGGAGGTCATCGAGTCCAACCCCCTGCTCAGGCAGGAAACCCTATACCATTTCAGACAAATGGCTGTCCAGTCTCTTCTTAAAAACTTCCAGTGTTGGAGCATTCGCCACTTCTGGAGGCAGGTTGTTCCACTGGTTAATTGTTCTAACTGTCAGGAAGTTTCTCCTCAGTTCCAGGTTGCTTCTTTCCTTGACTAGTTTCCATCCATTACTTCTTGTCCTGCCCTCAGGCGCCTTGGAGAATAGCTTGACTCCCTCTTCTTTGTGGCAGCCCCTGAGATATTGGAATACTGCTATCATGTCACCCCTAGTCCTTCTTTTCATTAAACTAGACATACCAATTCCAGCAAACGTTCTTGATATGCTTTAGCCTCCAGTCCCCTAATCATCTTTGTTGCCTCTCTGCACTCTTTCTAGAGTCTCAACATCTTTTTTACATCGTGGTGACCAAAACTGGATGCAGTATTCCAAGTGTGGCCTTACCAAGGCATTGTAAAAGTGGTATTAATACTTCACGTGATCTTGATTCTATCCCTCTGTTAATGCAGCCCAGCACTGTGTTGGCTTTTTTGGCAGCTGCAGCACACTGCTGGCTCATATTTAAGTGATTGTCCACTAGGACTCCGAGATCCCTCTCACAGTTACTACTATTGAGCAAGGTACCCCCTATACTATACCTGTACATTTGGTTTTTCTTGCCTAAATGTAGAACCTTACTTTTTTCACCATTGAATTTCATTTTGTTAGATAGCGCCCAATCTTCAAGTCTGTCCAGGTCCTCCTGTATCTTAAGCCTGTCTTCTGGAGTGTTGGCTATTCCTGCCAGCTTGGTGTCATCCGCAAATTTGATGAGTTCCCCATCTATCCCCTCGTCCAAATCGTTGATGAAGATGTTGAAGAGCACTGGCCCCAGACAGAGCCCTGGGGCACCCCACTGCACACTTCCCTCCATGTAGATGCGGTTCCATTGAGGACCACACGCTGAGTACGGCCGGTCAGCCAGCTACGAATCCATCTGGTGGTGATGCTGTCTAACCCACATTTTTCTATTTTATCAAGTAGTAGGTTGTGATCTACTTTATCAAATGCCTTACTGAAGTCCAAGTAAATTATATCCACAGCATTCCTCTGATCCACTAATTTTGTCACTTGGTCAAAGAATGCAATAAGGTTTGTCTGGCATGATCTGTTTTGACAAACCCATGTTGGCTTTTAGTAGTGATTTTGTTTGCCTCTAGGTGTTCGCTGATTCGTTGTTTGATTATCTTTTCCAGAATCTTCCCAGGTATTGAGGTCAGGCTGATAGGTCTGTAATTTTCCTGGGTCCATTTTTTTCCCTTTTTTGAAGATGGGAACTACATCAGCTCTTTTCCAGTCCTCCGGTAATTCCCCAGTGCTCCAGGATCTTTGAAAAATATAGTTCAGGTTCTGAGATCACATCTGCCAGTTCCTTGAGAACCTGGGGTGTAATCCATCTGGTCCTGGTGATTTGAACTCGTCTAGGCTGGACAGGTGCTCACTTACCGTTTTCTTGCCTATCTTAACTTGCATTTCTATTCTGTTTTTTATGGCACTATTTTTGATAGGTTGGTCTGTTTTTTCCCTTTGTAAAGACAGATGCAAAAAACGAGTTAAATAGTTCTGCTTTCTCCCTGTTGCTTGTCACCTTTTTGCCACTTTCACCCACTAGTGGACCAATCATTTCCTTCACTTTTTCTTGTTTTTTACATGTTGAAAGAAGCTTTTTTTGTTATTTTTGACTTTGGTCGCAAGCCTTAGTTCATTATGAGCCTTAGCTTTCCTCACTTCATCTTTGCAGGCTCGGGCTATTTGCTGATATTCTGTCTTAGTTATGTGCCCCTCTTTCCACTTTCTAATACTTGTCCCTTTTATCTTTCAATTTATCAGAGAGTTCTTTATGCAGCCATGCTGGTTTCTTTTGAGAGCTGTAATTTTGCCTCTTTGTTGGTATTGTGCTAGACTGGGCTTTTATTATCTCACTTTTCAAAATTTCCCAAGCTTCTTGAGTTGTTTTCCCCTTGAGGATTCTCATCCATGGAATCCTTCCCAAACCCTCTCTAAGTTTATTGAAATTAGCTCTCTTAAAGTCCAAGACTCTAGTTTGACTGTGTTCTATTGCTTGTGCTTCCATAATGTTGAATTCCAATATTGCATGATCACTTCCTCCCAAGGTTCCTGTGGCTTCAACACCTTCTATCATTTCATCCCTGTTAGTGAGAATTAGATCTTCCGAGTGCCATGTCTATCTCCCATCCTTGGGAGGGAGGGAGGGAAGGAAGGAAGGAAGGAAGAAAAGAAGGAAGAAAGGAAGGAAGGAAGGAAGGAAGGAAGGAAGGAAGGAAGGAAGGAAGGAAGGAGCTACAAAATCTGCAAGACACAAAAATCCCATCTGTTTGCACAGTTGAAAAGAGTAAAGAAATGTTAATGGGGGGAGAGGGCAAGGGGCAAAGTGATCAAATTTTGAAGGAGAAAATGGCCCATACCAAATGTTATTGAGCCCTGCACTTCTATTGGAAAACCAGGTTAAGCATAATTAACTGCAGTTGAGTAAATCAAGGAAACCAATCCCAATCTATGGACACTTCCAGATCAAGGTCTGGTTCCATTCCCCTGAGATCACATGTCCTTGTTACAGTTTGGCAGCCTAGTATAACTGAATTTCCAGTTCACTTTGGTATGCTTGAAGTTGCTACAAACTTTCTGTGAAGTTTGTGGAAA
This sequence comes from Azemiops feae, assembly GCA_023970755.1. Classification (NCBI taxonomy): domain Eukaryota; kingdom Metazoa; phylum Chordata; class Lepidosauria; order Squamata; family Viperidae; genus Azemiops; species Azemiops feae. The sequence continues at coordinate 1,813,549 of JALGBA010004008.1, forward strand.
AGTAATTTCATGATTTAAGGGAACTCTAGGAAATGCTTGGGTTTTTCTTTTCCAGACAGACAAAAAAATAAATGCAACCTGAAGGAAGTAATTTACTTTCTCTTTCATATAAAATGGGTTGAGGTTGTATTTGTGCGTGTGTGTATATTGTGGCTGATAATGCAGGACTTGCTGCAGTTTGTTCCTTGTTCTCATTGTGGTTAAGAAGTGTGGTGAAGATAACTGTGGGTCATATTCAGACTGTTTTAACATTTTAGAGAGGAAAACGTGAAAGGAACCTGTACTGGACTTATTATTTCAAGTTGCTTATTTTCTATTATATAAATTTATATCAGCCTTCATATATTTCTTAATAATTGGGAACTTTGGGAATTGATTTGCAATTTCAGCACATCTGTGGGGGGGGGCACCAATTGGGTAAGCTTATATCCTTTGGATTTCTCTGGATTCTCTGAAATTAGTCCTAAATTTCTAATGGTATTTGTATTGTTTTTCTCTTTAAGGAAAAGCAAATATTTCCAAAGTTCTTGCTGATTACAAAATGCTTCTACCATGCAATATATCCTATTGTACCTAAAGAAGGGAAGTATCTGATCCCTCTTATGCAGGTTAATTCATTTATTCTCTGACAGCATTCCCTTTGCTAACTCTGACACTTACCAGCAATGTATGCATATACACACACTAGCACAGGAACTATTTCATGCAGGTCACATTTGAACTAAAGATGTCAGAAAGTGCCATTTCATGCTTAACTGCACAGTCTAATAGAATCCAAAGCAAAACCAAGTAGGTCTGTGTGTTTCTATTCAGTACATGCAACAAATAAGTTTATGTCTAATATGAGAACATTGGGTTCCACCAGCATCTGGAAGTAGCATTATTAAACTTTGTTTACCACGACTGGAACATAGCTTTTCCAGCAACCTGGAATAATACTCACATGTCAAGAAATCTGATCCTACATTCTATCCACCCTGATTACTTGATTGCTATCAAGTTGGTGTCAACAATAAGCAATTACATGACATAACATCTGCAGGATGTTCCTTGATAGTACTATTCCAATATCTCAGGGGTTTCCACAAAGAAGAGGGAGTCAAGCTATTCTTCAAAGCACCTGAAGGCAGGACAAGAAGCAACGGATGGAAACTAACCAAAGAGAGAAGCAACCTAGAACTAAGGAGAAATTTCCTGACAGTTGGAACAATTAATCAGTGGAACAATCTACCTCTAGACGTTGTGAATGCTCCAACACTGGAAGTTTTTAAGAAGAGATTAGACAACCATTTGTCTGAAATGGTATAGGGTTTCCTGCCTGAGCAGGGGGTTGGACTAGATGACCTCCAAGGTCCCTCCCAACTATTATTATTATTATTATTATTATTATTATTATTATTATTATTATTATTATTATTATTATTATTATTATTATTATTATTATTATCATTATTATCATCATCATCATCATCATCATCATCATCATCATCAGCATCATCATCATCATCATCATCATCATCATCATCATCATCATCTGTTTCCAGCCTGGAGTTTTAGGCCTCCTACCAATCCATCTGTTACTATTGTGTTTGAGTCCACTTTGCTGCTGGTGTACTTTTTTGTTCCACTTTTCCCAACATTATGGACTTCTAAGAGGAGATGGATCTTCACATAATGCTTCCAAATATGATAGGTTGAACATGATATATTAGAATTGGGTACCTTCTTTGACTCTTGCCATCTAATTATAAGGAAACAATTAATGCCCTTGAATGTTGTCTTGGTTTGATCATTATCATGACAAACAAATAAAATGATGCTCTCACTCATCAGTAAAGAACTGAACTTGAATTGAATTACAGATTGTTGTTGAATTGCAGATTGTTGTACTGTGGAAATGGTTACGCTCTCTCTGACAGAGTAGGATAGTAGTCTGGACTCTCCATTCTTCATTTATCGCTGGATGTGCAAGTAGAGAGTTAGGCAAAGAGTATGTTTGCATATTTAAGGTTAATACACTAAGTATCATCATTTGAATTGGTCAGATTTAACAAGTTGTTTTGGGTACATGTTTTGAATATACTTTACATTAAACTATGCTTGGAAAATGTCTAAAGTTATAGTTGATATAAATATGCCAATTAGTCAATTAATATAAATTGCTACATAAATAAATATTATGAAACCATGATATCTGAAAACATTCTCTACTCAAATTAATGTATCATGTTACTAAGATCTTAATGTGATGCCCTTTTCAAGGAATTCTGCCAATGAAACAATGTAGACTGCTTCAAGGGGAATTACTTTATGTTTCTATATTGATTGCCATTATTGTAGTCACTGGTTTTATCTTTTCTCTAATAAAATTTTATACTCTTATTTTTCTACTGTTCTGAGGTAATTTTACTCTTAATATTTTCAACTGAATATACAATACCCAGGGAACTTTTGTTATTTGAATAATACAGTGAAATAATAATGCTAAAAATCTGAACCACTTTCATGCAATAATTAAATAATGTATCTAAAAGTGTTAAATAATTAGTAATCCTCCAAGATTTGAAATGCCTAAAACTATTGTAATTTGTTTTATTGATCTTTTTCTTTTCTTCAGAGGCCTCCGTTCTGAGTTACGATGGCAGCATGTATATGAAAATTGTTATGCCTATGGTCATGCATACAGAGGCTGAGGATGTGTCCTTCCGCTTCATGTCCCAGCGTGCGTATGGTCTACTGATGGCCACAACATCACGTGATTCAGCTGATACACTACGGCTTGAGCTAGATGGAGGCCGGGTTAAACTCATGGTCAATCTAGGTATTGTGGCAAAGTCCTCCCCCCAATCACTTGGCTTTTAATTTCAGCTTGTTTTGTTTTCTTGTCTGTCTCCCTTCCATCCTCCCCCACCCTTGATCTGGTTGAGTTGAATTATAACTCTGCTAAAGTATTTTTTGTAACAATATTAATCATGGAGAACTTCTCCAGCCATCCCTGCATGCAGATTTTATGTTGCTTCCTGGTTATGGATAATATGTTTTGTTTTTAAGTCTTTTTTAAAGCTTCCTTTCTTGTTCTTAAACTGGTTAGTTTTGTGTAAGACATGCTGTTTGGTCCATCTTTTGATCAACCACATCCTCATTGATCCAGCCTCTCTGCTACTATTCAAAACAGTCAAAAATAAATTATGAAATTGCTACCCTTTAACAAGCTAGGATTTTATATATCAAACATACCGGTGTCATCTATGCTGCTCTCTGAGATTAAGAATAAGATTAATCTTTAATTTCAGGCTTAAAATGTGCCCATTTCAAAAAAGCACCAACAGAGAGTAACTTATAAATAAATATAAGTTTCATTTGAGGAAATATCCAGAAACCTTCTTTTGCCCAGTCCTGTCTCCAGAAAGTCCAATAGAAATGCATTTCTGTTAGACCTCTTGGATGGAGTTGTTATCTTTTCATTCAGTGTTCTTAACTCAAGAGGAATGGAAGAATTTGGGATAGAAATCTCTTCTCTTTCCTCTGATACAATATTGTTTCAATTGGTTATTTTTTACCTTCAAGGTTTTAATTTGAGGAATTTCATAGAATTAGTTTCCTGCAAAATAAATGGTTTTATTTGCTGCTCAAAAGTGGATAACTATGAAGAAGAGATAGTGAGACACGATATAGTTAATATTTGTCTTCCAAAAGGCTAAAATGTTCACCTTTTGTTCTCTTGTAGTTCTCTGCTTTAAAAAGAAACCAACAGTTCTAGCTGGTGTCACTGCTTCACATTCTGCAGTGTTTACTTGAAAAACTGTGTTATAGCCTCAGAATTTCTGTCAGTTTTTCTGATGTTGGATTTATGACTTAGTACTTCTGATTTTCCAAAACATCTAAGTACAAAATATCAAGATGGGGTGCTTTTGGGCTCATGACCTTCCAAGTATGTATCATACATTGCTTGGAAAAATGTTTATATTATTCCACTCATTTATATGTTACAATGGAAGAGTAGAACTGGAATATGAACAGGAAAGTCTTATTTAAAAACTTTCCTACAACCAGATGCACAAGGGATTGTTTGGTCTAGAGGTTAAGGCACCAGGCTAGAAAGCAGGAGACCATGAGTTCAAGCCCTGTCTTAGCCATGGAAGCCACCTGGGTGACTTCAGACCAGTCATTCTCTCTCAGCCCAACCCACTCACAAGGTTGTTGTTGTGGAGAAAATAGGAGAGGAAGATATGTGGATATGTTCACTGTCTTGAGTTATTTGTAAAAATAATAAAGGTAGGAAATGAATAAATAGTAGTGCCCATAAGAAAACAGTTTGACTATTTCTCTAACAGTTTCTATCAATTCTGAAATGATTATTTGTATCTAGTATTAGTAACCACATAAGATAAAGAATATTCCCTTTAGCAGAGACATTTTTCTTCCCTCCAGGACATGTATCATACACATGTTCTCTGGGAACTATTGTTTAAGCTGTTTCACAAACAATTACTTTTTTGAAATGCAGGTAATAAGTCTAACATGGTTTTTTTTAAAAGATTTATGACTAGGCTTTGAATCACATTTTCATGTTAGAAAGGCCCCAAAATGAAGTCCTATCTGCCCTTTAGTAAGCAAAAGAAATTTTAGTAAGCCCAAATATCACATCAGCTATACTTTGCGTGGAGTCACTGCAGTATCTCTACAACTTTATTGCAATGATGTATATTCCAGAACAGAAGGTTAGTTATGAAGCAAGAAAGGTTCACTTTTCAGAAGTGAATTTACCCCTCCCCCCCAAAAGCATGACATAGAAGTCAAATATGAAATATTGCTTTAGAAATTCATTTTAAATCCAAGGAGTCCAGGGAAGATTTCTTCAAACCTTAGTGACAATATGAGTTCTGAAATGTTATTGCATTAAGCGAGCCAGCATCTAAGCCTTGCTTATCAGTAAAAATTTCACATTTGATAACATCTGGTGAAAAATGGCAATTTATAAAGATATTGTTGATTTAGAGTAGTTTACAATGGGAATATGAACCATTTTTTCTTGCCAGAAATGCATAATGGCAAAGTCTGTTTTGAATGGTAGCAAACATTATTTTGCTTGCCCTCCCCCTCAGCTTTTCTTTTTAATTTCCTTTCATGTTTCTAATCCTTTTTTCTGTGATCTTTTTCACACTGTGTATCGAGACGTTGTAAAAACTTCTTTATGTCCCATCAGTCATGGTATATCAAAAGATGGTATTCAACCCTTCAAAGGCCTGAAGCCTGCGGCCCGCACAGCAAACAGCCCTTCGAACAGAGTGTACAGAAAAACCTGCAAGGGCTGCGATATCCCTCTCTCCATTACAGCTCTATTTAGCAAAAAATAATCAGCAAGGAGAATGTGGTTGATTTGATTGAGGAAGGAGGGAGGGAAGAGACTCTCATATGTTAAGACTGCTTCTTTAAGAAAACTGTAAATTTTTCTTGAGGGATAGTTCGAAGATCATATTCTCTGACAACACATTAAGCTCTGGAAATATAAGCCTATATGTGATATTTCTAACACTACTGTTGAGAAGATAGAGAGGAGAGAGAGAGAGAGAGAGAGAGACAGACAGACAGACAGACAGACAAAGAGATAGAGAGAGAAAATTCAATGAGCCACAGTCCCATCCATGACTAGCATATGCTGAGAGTTAGAACATGGCCAATCACAGTAAACCAGTGCTTCTCCTTCTCAGTCTTCTTCTTTATCAGATTGGAACTGCACTATGTCAAAGTCTCATCTTTAAAAGTCACTCAACATCTGCATCCCTTATTGATTGTTTTGTAGTAGGCAGACAGGGCCAGATATGCATCCAGCTAGTGATTGATCATATATTTGTTTACTTATTTAATTTACATAACCGAATGGTGATTTTAAGTGTCCAACAAGTTAAAATACAAAAACAACAAGAAAATAAGATACACAACAGGCAGCCAAGATTAAAAAAAACCAATCAAACAACAATAACTATCTCACAGGTTCTAACCAATAATCCAGCTCCCATGCTCAGAAACTTAAACATGTCTTCAGTGTCTCGTGAAAGGCTGATATATTCTAATCTAATTCTCTTGGGGAATGATGTTCCAAAGATCAGGCACCAAAATAGAAAATCCTGGGTCCTGTATGAATGTATTCCTTGATTCATGTGATCCATAGTTTGCTTCTCCTGCTGCATCTAAGAGAATAGATAGAAGTGATAGGGGAGTTAGATAGATAACCTGGTCCCATTCCATGAAGGGATTGATAAGTGACCATAAGCACCTTCAATTTCATTTAGAAGAATACTGGTAATCAAGGCAGCTCATGAAGCAAAGAAGTAAAATGAAGGCACAGAGGAACACTTCTAATTGCTCACACTGGAATTTTCAATCAGCTGCAGCTTCCAGATGTTCTTTAAGGGCAGTCCCATGTAAACTATATTACAGTAGTTCACTTGGGAGGTGACTAAGGCATGAAAACTATGAACAGAGCCTCTTAGTCTAACAAAGTGTACCACACAAAGTTGTGTAAAACTTCTCTTGGCTAAGGCTGCCACCTATTCCTCACACTAAAGCTGTGTGTAATACACTGTAATCCCATCTAGAACAAGAGACAGGGAGTCCCCAGAAGTCCTAAATCCCAGAACTATTCGGTTTTGTCATAATTGAACTGAAGCCTATTCTTTCCTATCCAACACCCCAAAGGCTACAAATGTCAAGACAGATGCTCCATGGCACCACTTGATCAGCCAGGGTAGAGATATAAAGCTGGATATCATCAGCATTTTCCTTGATAACAGATGACCTCATCTAGCAGCTTCACGTAGATCAGACATGACAAACTTTCGATGTCACGTGACATCGCATGACGTATCGGAGCTTTTTCCCCATTGCCAGCAATGCGGTGGGCGCGGTTTCGTCGTGATGCATCCGGCCCGCGGGCCAGCAGTTTGACATGCCTAATGTAGATGGTAAATAGGAGTGTGGAGAGTGAGCCATAGGTACTATGGGAAAACCTGGTTGTAGCATTTGTGGTAATTCTAAAGCTACAACTGCACTCTCACAATCTTTTCTTGGGGTTAACAATGCCAGTTGCAGAACCCCACAGAAGATGAATTTGCTCACATAAAAACAAATATTAAAAATGCCAGTAAAAATTAATGATCAGCAAATCCCAAGGACTGGGATTATAAATGTAAGTGTTCAGAAGTAGGAGGAAGCTTTAAGTATCTCAGAACAGTTGTGACAGTCTAAGCTTCTAAAATGTAAATACATTTCTCAAATGAAATTTTAGAAACCTAAAAGAAAATATAATCCAATCTACATTCTATTTTACATCTCTCAAGTATAATCAGTCTTTCAGATAAGATCTCTAGTGTTTTGTCATTCTCTCTCTCTCCTTCTCTAAATCTTCTTGGCACTCAGTATTGGGGAATTTTTTCCCCCTTATTGCACTTACCAGCCCACATCTAAAAAAGGGATATAGCCACTCCTGTATGGTGATCGTACTAAATGCTCAAGGGCTGTTTGCTCCCACTTTTCTGTTGCGGTTGACGACACATGACAAACCTAATCGCACGAAACCAAACCCATATTTTCTTAAGAGAAGATATGCTGGAAAATACAGTCTGTGGCATCATTACTTCTGGATGTTTTCTTTTTCCCAATCACTCAGTTTTTTTGTTTACTGCCCCTCCTTTATAAATATTAATTTTATGATATTAATTAGACATGTTCCTTTTCTAATTTTACTTGGGAAAAATACCTTTAAGTTTAGCATAGATAGCTTTAAATATTTTAGTTGAGCCAGAGGTCAACTTTGACTGACCACTTTTTTGGCCAATGAACAGTGGAATCTTTTTAACATGATATTGTTGAATATATGGAGAAGTGGCTCTTATCATTAATTGTGAGGAACAGTTTGTCACAGGTTTACATAGGCTACATGTTGCAACACTTTTTTCAAATAATATGTTCTCATTCTAAGAATTAATGGAGGTATCATGCTTCTAATCTTGTGATCAAGTATTTGAAGCTTATGTTTTGCTCAGAAGACTCTATGAGTGATCAAAACAACTCAGCTGAAATTCTACTTTTTTGTTAGGATATTAATGAGTATTTAACAGGCACAAATAAATGCATGTGTCACTGTAGTCTTTTTTAATTTGTTTATGGTTTCTCCCACTTGTAGTTTCTGAAACATATGAGTGAAGCACAGGGGGTTGTCAAAGATAATCAGATCTGCCACTGCATTGCCTATTTCATCTTCTTCCAGAATGTTGTAGATGCTTCATTTAATTCTAATATTCAGGCAGCAAGGTGAAACAGGGCTCTGAAGGGCTGGCTGGCTGTTTTTGTATCAACTCTCTCCAACCAATAAAAAATATGAACCCTCCAAAATGCAGAAATCTGGGCTGGGCGTTCGTGCGGTTAGCAGTTTGCAAGTGGCCATTTTATGGTGACAAGGAGCAATATGTTATCCCTTTCTGCAGCATGAAAAGTTTTGGCAATATACATTTTTTCTGCAAAACATTTTAAGTTATCGCACAGGAAATGAGTATACATTGAAAGGGCTAAATATTGCATTACTAAATATTTACAAGCTAAATCCAGGAATGCATTTATATAGATACACTAACCATTCAAATGAAACATTGTAGAATTTGCTTTTAAGCATCCAAATGTATAAAAATATTCTAAAAGGACTAAAAATACATACCATTTGGGAGAAAGCCTTGCATTTTATATGAAAATCCCTGTGCTTTAATAACATGTAAACTATGTTTACCTAGATTTTGATTAGAATCACTTAACTATTTTTCAAAATAACATTTTTTTCTTAAAAACCGTATTGTCAAGGAAAGGTATATAATTTATAGTTCTTTTCTGCAAGCATCTCACATGTGTAGGTACACACTGACACACACACAGAGAGACACACACACACACACACAGACACACAAACAAACACGTAAACAGAAGCAGGGAAATGGGAATAGTTTATGGATCTGAGATGTTTGTAGTATATAAGTACAGAGACAGTCCTGTACTTCTATAGAATGTACATAAATATAAAATGGCCACATTCTTTTGCGTGTGTCTGTCCCCGGAAGGGTGGACTGATTGTTTTTGGATGTCTGCAGCTGTTACCTTGAAGGATGCAATTTCATCTTTCATTTATTTTTCCCCATCTAGACTGTATCAGGATAAACTGTAACGCCAGTAAGTTTTCCCTCAAGTTTCATTTTGTTCTATCTATATATGTCTATTTAAAAGAAATTAACAGTATTTATTTGATGTTTTATAAACTATTCCTTCTTTTTATTAAAAAATGTATTGGTAACAAGAACTTAGTAGATGTTGAAATGGTGTGCATTTTGTATTATTTGTAAGTGATGTATGTGTCTGAGAGAGATCTCTCTAGGGGCAAATGAATTATTTTATTCCCTGGCTTCACAGAAAAGTGTCCAGGGAACAGGAAGAATTGAAAACATATTTCAGTAGCTTTCTGCTGTCTTGGGAAATATTCTTAAAGGCAGTCTTGATACTGCATAGAAATCACAGGTACTGTATACTCTTTTCTACTATAAATTTTGTTTTGAAAAGTATATAGTTTAGGTCATAATGGTGACTGCTTCATCTGATACTTTATTAATATTCACTTTTTAAAAAAATATACATATAGAAGAAGCAAATCATGTTCTTAAGTGGGCAATACCATAATTGAGTCAATCTTTATTTCAGATAGGCAAAAGCTCTTGGAAACATTTTTGAAGAAAGTTTACTAACAGAATAAAACTAGTATTTAAAAATTAAAATTATAATACTAATAGAAGTTAGCACTTAATATGATTAAAAATTCATATTTTTCCATGACTCTGGCACCATTTGAGGCAAAAGAATTGCCATGGAAAATAATTATTATTTTTACAGTAATTACCATAGGAAATAATTACTATTTTATAGTAATTAATTACTATTACCACAACAGGAAATAATTACTATTAGGAAAACTTTTGCATGGATTGGGAAACTGCAACAGCAAATAATGCAATTCCAGCCATGATATAATGTTTCTATTGTAGTCAGTATATTTGTTTTCCCAAGATAGACTCTCATTTACATGTGTTAGAATTGCCCAAAAGGACATTGCATGAAGTGCCATGTAGAAATGGCAGAGCAGAACATAATGAGGAATGTCTAGCCCCATTTTTAAGAAAGCTGCAAAGGCACTCTTTCTGTAGACCTGATATTTTTATGCTAAACAAACTTTACAGTTATACAAACCAAACAAAATGGAAACTACATTAATACACATTATTTCCATAGTTTCTTCTATACTACTATACTATTTATTTTTATCCATTAGTGGAAGAATTTTCAGGATAATGGAAATTTCCTAGTAGCCTAGTGCTAAGGTTAGAGAAAAATATAGTTAACAAAAGACTTTAGGATGCAATTCTGTGCTTATTTCTGCACACTTAATTTTACTGGAATGATACGGAAGAATTCCACATCATTCTAGTTATGAAAAGGGTGGATAGCAAGATAACACAATTCCATTATATTATACATTATACTAAATCAAACTTCTCGAATGATATGTGTTAAGAATTCTATTTGCACAATTGGAAACTGTAATTGCTTTTAATTATTTGATTATTTTTGTCATCCAGAGTCACTTGTTTGAGATGGGCAGCTATAGAAATTGAATGTATGAATAAAGAAATAAATAAAATTTCTGTGACTGCCATTCTTTTTTTAGGCAGCTGACATAACTCTATGTTCTGACAGCCCATATTCATAGATGACCCAATAAGCTGGAAGTGTCCCTTTTTGAAATTTTTCTGGCCACTATAAACAGTGATGGGAGTTTGGCAGTCCTGTTTTTTCCTATCCTCTCTCCCAGAATTGAAATAATTTTTAAAAAGAACCCCATTGTGATGCATTTTTTGTCAAATCTTTATGGATTTATACATCCCAGCATCCTTTGTATTCCATATGATGGTGGTGGTGGGATATTAAGAAAGATAAAACACAGAGATGGAGTCTTTAAAAAAAAACATCAGTTTTTGGAGGGCTGCTCTAAAACTTCAGTTCTGCGGCCATTTTGATTTCAGCAACAAGAAGAGAAGATTACTGTTCCTTTAACTCTGTCCACATGATGCAGTTGACCTGTGTGTTTGAAACTAAAATTAGTGTTTTTTGTTCCTGCCACAGGCTGGATTAGGGTACTATTTTAATAGACTACCAGTGAACATGCTTGGTAGGTATTCTAGGAATTATAGACCAATAGTCTGGGAGGCTCTGGTAGACATTAAAAGCATGAAAGTGTAAATTATGTGAATATGTATGAAATAGGAAAACTATTATTATAATATAGGGATTGAAACTAAGATTTGGAAGCACTTTTTTTCCTCAGATGAAAATCTCCAATAAAAGTTTGAAAAATGTAAAAAAGATTTTATTTTTATTGATTGATTCAATTTGTTTGATTTGTATGACTGTTCACCTCATTTAAGTACGAAGCAATGTGGCAAAATACTCTTTCAATCAAACATTTTGATCAAATAACTATCTTCATAAATGTTTTGTTAGTAATTATATACTGTAAATGCATTCATGCTTATTTAAGATTCTATACAGATAGTCCTTGATATACACATTTGAGCCCAACATTTCCTAAACAAGACAGTTGCTAAGTGAGTTTTGCCCCCTTTTTACGACATTTCTTGCCACAGTTGTTAAATGAATCACAAGGTTTGTTAAGTTAGTTACATGGTTATTAAGTGAAACTGGCTTCCCCATTGACTTTGCTTGTCAGAAGGTTGAAAAAGGTGATCACATGATCCCAGGACACTGCAACTGTTATAAAGAAATGCCAGTTGCCAAGTGTTCAAATTTTGATAATGTAACCACAGGGATGCTGCAATAGTTGCAAGTGTGGAAAAAGCTCATAAGCCACTTTTTTCAAACTGATTAAATGAATGATTGTAAGTCAAGAACCACCTTGCATATATTGTTTTTCAGCCAGCTTGAAAACCACTTATTTTTTAATATGTCTGTTTAGCACTTGGATCCATGGACATACGTGTTTCATTGTTGAGTGCCCTTGGTCTCCATTATTCAATAGAAATAGATTCACATGAGGGAGGCTAACTTTAAAATATTAATTGTACATTCAATATTCATCTTGTTTAAAAAAACACTTTGACATATGTAGATAAAATGGCTAAGATGAATATTTTTTTAAATCACTGTGGGAAAATATTAGAAAAGCCTCAGAGAACATCCGCCATTTTGATCTTTGATCATTTTCTCCCCATTTCTCTACATTAGGAAAAAGGCACACTCAGTAATTCATATGCCATAAATAACCTTCAGGCAAGGGATTGTAGTATCAGATAATGCAGTCACTTTATTAATTGAGATTGTAATATATGATCTGTGCTATTAAAGAGTAGCCAGAATCATCATTTATAAAAAAGAAAAGAATAACAGTCATAACAAAATTTCTCTTACAATGGCCATCAAGAGTACTGGCTGTTGTTGCTCCAGTGCATGACAACAGGTAAGGTACTAATTTTGATTTCCATTATTCTGTTCATAAGTTGAAGAAAGTGAGTAATATGAATGTGCAATTTTATATATTGGTGGTTTATGTTCCTTCAGAACGCCATTCTGGATTTTTCTTTCCCTACATGGCTGGCTTTCCTTCATTTATTCTTTTGTTATGTAATGAAAACAATGAAATAGAATTGAAACAAGTGTGCTTTGCAAATGGAAAAAAATATTAATCTACAAATGTGAATACATTAAAGGTAATATCACTTTTTTTTAAAAAAAAAGCTAGAATTCATTTTTACTGGTTGTACTATATACCAGACACTTGAATTGCATAATATAAACTGTCAGCTTTATTCCTTGAAAATTTACGTAATACTGAAATCACTTTGCAATAAATAGCTTTTGAAATGACTGATTAAGCATTAAAGTATTCAATATATGTTTAGAATTGCTAGTGTATATATCAGTCCTATGCACTCATATCTAAGATTACATCTAAGTTTTGAAAAAGTTTAGTTCTTAGTGAAGTAGTATTTGTCCTATGTTTGCAAATACTTATGTGCAATGTCCTGTGATTTTATAATACTGAGTATCATAACTTAGTAGTAAATGTTTAAATCAAACTAAGTGGTTTGATTCCTAAAGGACAATTTAGAGCAGAAATTGGGTTAAATTACATCTATGCAGATACATACACAAAGAGTTGGTATTCAAAGGTTATCCTCTAAATCACTCCTACCAAAAAAAAAAGAAAAAAAAAAGCTCCAAAATTCAGTTTCACAGAATTTGATTATACGGATTTGCATCTGTGGAGATAGATTTTCAATGCAAATACACTGAAGTTTAATAATAATGGAATGTTGTTTTGTTTTGTTCATATTATACATTAGAGATGGCCCAATAAAAAATATTTAGTTGTGTTTTCTTCTGTTCTTCTGATCTCTTTACAATTGTTAGCTGTGTTGTAGTGGCTTCTTTTTTTTTTTTTAGTTTTATTGCACAAGGACCTAATTGTGCATAAGGTCAAATCAGTTTTTGTATTTTTAATTATCTTTAGTATTCATAAAAGTAAATTACCATTTATTTTCTGTCATGAATATCCACAAGGGAGCCATCAATAAGCATGACACAAGATGGGATTTTATCATGCTAATTAACTGTTACAACAGGAGACACTTAGAATAAGCATAGACTTGCCTTTAATTGCCTGGTAAGGACATCTTAGCATGCTGATGTCTTTCTGACTGGTGTATTGGGTGCATCTTCTTTTTATGAGAAAAAGCAGCTCTAAAAGATTGCTGTATTCAGGTAAAGTAGATAGGGAATAAATTTCCAGCTGTCTTTCCAGATGAATCTTGCTAGGATAGTATTTTGGTGCTAAATAAGTAATATATTAACATAGCATTAAGGATTTGACAATAATGTGTGAAGTATCATCCGATTTTCATCAGATTTCAGATAGATAAGTAGATAGGTAAGTAGACAGAGATAGATGACAGATAGATGATAGATAAGGGGTCCTTGGTGCTCTCTGAGCTTGCTTGTTTTCTTGCAGACTTTTCATTATTCCAACTAGGTAACATCAGAAGATAGATAGATAGATAGATAGATAGATAGATAGATAGATAGATAGATAGATAGATAGATAGATAGATAGATAGATAGATAGATAGATAGATAGATAGATAGATAGAGAGAGAGAGAGAGAGAGAGAGAGAGAGAGAGAGAGAGAGAGAGATTTTGAATCAGTGTTGAGGTCTGCCATCTGCATGGAGAAGTCCTGAAGATTTCTTAGCAAGATTTTTGGAAGTGGTTTGCCAGTGTCTCCTTCCTAAGGCTAGAGAGAAGAACTGGGCCAAGATCACACAGCAGCTTTTATACCTAAGCAGGACTAGAACTTTTCAGCTCTTTTATGCAGGTGATTATAACATTTTGGATAGGAGGAAACTCTGCAGGATAGCATTAGATTAGAAGACCATTAAATGGAAAGCTATTGAAGGGGAGCACTAACATTTGACTCATATATTTGTACAGCTTCTACTGACCAAGGAAGATAACATGGTCAAGGTTGAGGGGAATGCTTCTGTTCTGTGTAGAAAAACCATATATCTATGTTCCCAAACTTCAGATGACAAATATGCCATTAACATGTCCTTTTCTATATTCTTCCATGAAAAATCAATATACTGGCACTGCAGGGAAGAAATAAACAAGCTTTTTTTTCCCAATGTGTTTGTTTGATTTCTGACTTCTGGTCATCAGAGTAAATTATTACATGTATACTAATTTTGTTTTGCTATAAATTAAATTTATTGTCCATCGCTACATGCTGTACCAAAAGCTGAGGAACAATCATTTCATTAATAAATTAATAGAAATTTCTTCAAAGTAAACACGATTCCCATATCCCCTTCAGTTTAAAATAATTAAATTAAGACCCTATTTAAAACCAGAAGCAGACAGAAATAAGTACACTGTAACATGATTGCATAATTAAAAATTGATGATCTCTTTTCTGTTAGATATAAAACAGTGGGGAACTCTTTAAAAAAAAGCTACATTTATCCCTGATAATGAAAAGCCAGCATTGGGGACATACATGGGGATGGGTGGGGTGTTGCTTTTAAAGAGGTCCAGATAGCAGCTGTAACCACAACAATGTACGACTCGTTTTTTTGTTTTTTTTCATGTGACCAACAGAGAAGGATCTTTTTTTACTTTAACTGGAAAGCTTTCCAAAATACTGATATGCCCTCAGA
Source organism: Azemiops feae (assembly GCA_023970755.1). Taxonomy (NCBI): domain Eukaryota; kingdom Metazoa; phylum Chordata; class Lepidosauria; order Squamata; family Viperidae; genus Azemiops; species Azemiops feae. Next base: position 1,828,869 of record JALGBA010004008.1, read on the forward strand.
GAAAGATCAACCTTTTCAGTTACTGCATGCATGAATCAAAGGAAGGAAAGTGACACAAACTTTTTTTCCAACATAGTTTTTTCCCCCCTGTTTTTAATGTTATATTGGTATTCAAAGGTTGACAAGAAGATTCATCTGCTGTTAAATATACATTTCAGTGAACTTAAGCAGTCTTGCATTGAATGAATAAGTTCTTTCAATCGTTATTTAAAGAGACAGGTGTTCCTAAAATTTCAGGAGAAATAATTGCTTTCTTCCAGCTGTCTCCTTTTGAAAACATGCATTTTATGCAGTGGAATTTCACTAAGAGATATCAATAGATTATTTTGGAAAGTTCACTGGCAATCATCTCTATTCACCGCTTTACTATACAAGGTAAATATTATGCTGTACTATATTTTTTTAAAAAAATAAAATCCGGTTATGCGGTCAGGAATAAATACAACTGTAAAACAAAAGCAATGCAAGGACTCTGTTTATGATACATTTATGCAACTTTTAAATATACATATCCATAAGAATCTTATGAAAGAAAATAGAATATCTTTTATTTTCCAAGTAAATTTTAGTTTCCACATTTCAGTGTAATGGAAAGGCTGCTTTCTTGAAGCATAAATATAGGCATTTGTTATGTACGTAAAGCTATTTGTCTAATAATCTTCCCAATAGTCCTATCCTGATCTGCTTCAAATATGCTTGTTCCAAAATATTTTTATGCAGTTAGGAATGAAAAGGTAGATGACAGTGATCCTGGTGACTGAGAAGGCTCTAGAAATATAGTTTACAATAATCTTTAAACATTTACATGACAAGGAAACAGCTAATATTCCCATTATTGCAACAAACATAGATACAATGCATAAAGTAAAACTAATTTTGGAGCAATTTCTAAACCAGATACTGAAGTCTAATTTGAAAGCAGGTAATTTATATGTATACCTGAATGTTCTGAAGCACCTCTTCTGAAGGACTTGCACAGTCTTAACAGGTATATCATGTAGGTAATACTTAACTAACTTCCGTATTAAATACCATGATATACCTTGTCAAATGCTTTGCTGCAGTCAAGCTGTATTGTATCCATAGCATTACCACCATACACTACTAGAATTACATAATCAAAAATGAAATAAAGTTAAACTAATAAGACTTGTTTTTAACAAACCCATGCCTATTTCCAGTTATGATGTCAGCCCAGATTTCACGTCTCTTTGCCCCTATGAGTCAACAAACTTAACTCATTATATCTAATAATTGTGAGTAGCCTGAGAATAACTGTTTTCCACCTTGTGGACTTCAGCTCTTGTGCCTTTGCTTTTGTTGACAATATGAGGCTGTTTTCTTTATTTTCCTTTGTAATGATTTATTTTGAGAACGGTTGGCTATATCCCATTCATCTTTTATAAGATGCAGTCAGAACTTTAACTCAAATAAATAAATAAAGCCCAAGGGTATGTAAAATAAGAATAGTAAAATAAAATGGAATTAATTTTTGTAAGCTACCTAGAGTCACTGAAAATTAGTGAGTGGCCATATAAATTCACTAAATAAATAAATTAAATCTCCAAGTGCTTATATTTTACCTACCACTCTTAAAGAAATGTTTAATAATAATGTTTGATGATTCTGGATACAAATTATATGTCAATTACTAATGAATAGCTCTGATAGCACTAATATCTTTATGATATCCTTCAAGCACCTAGGAAATAGTTTTTCAAGGATTTCTCTCTTTCAGCTCAAAAGTAAACAAACACCTTCCACAATATTATTATGAAATATTATTAATAAAGGAGAATGTTTGTAGCTCAGGTTTGAAATGAGTGGTCCTTGGTTCTCTCTGAGCTTGGTTGTTTTCTTGCAGACATTTCATTATCGAAACTAGGTAACGTCATCAGTGGTAGTAGGGTGTGGGGTTTGCTCTCAATTTATATTTTAGTGGCTTGCCCTGTCAGTGTTGGTGGGAGTGGTCTTGGAGGTTCTTTGGTTGGGCTGTTTATTATTGGCTTGTTTGGCAGTTCTTTGATTGGTATATTTATTTCTTGATTGTTGGTCTGATGCTAACCTTGGTGTTGATCTATGCTCATCTAGATGCTGATTGCTGGTGGGGGTGGTGTTTTCATCTTTTTGCTCCCTTTTGGCTTGTTGATTGTCTCTTTTGCACAGTATGTAGATGTTTATTCTATGTGCCTATGATGGCTGATTTGTCAAAGTACCAAGCTTCCAGGAATTCTCTAGCGTTTTTGGACTTGGCTTGGTCTAGGATGGTCACCGTTTCCAAGTTGAAATTATGGTTAAGTCTGTCCATATGTTGCAAAATTAAAGAATTTTAATCATGTCTTCTTACTGCTAGTTGGTGTTCATGGATGTGTTCTGCTGGTTTTCTGCCTGTTTGTGCTACATAGTGGCTGTTGCAGTTTTTTCAGTAAGAGGAAAGAAAAAAAATGTAAAATATATAAATATATAAAAATATTTAATATATATAAAATATTAAAAATAGAAACATAACTATGTGGTATAATAAAACTAATAATAGGGTGAAGGAAATAAAATTTTTATTCAAAAAAAGAGTAAAACTCATCTTTCATCACAATAATAGTCAGCAATACATAACAGCATTAGAGAGGTAAGCTAGCCAAATATCATTTGGATTAGAAAGAAGGGGGCTGAAGAGAAGAATCTAAGAGTTTTCCAATGAAAGGAAAGAAAAGCAGAAACAAAGAAAGGAAGTTGACAGTCATTCCTTTCTTACTATATCTACTTCTAATACAAGTGTGTCAATAAATAAAAGATCCAAAGAATCAATGCTACTGAAGCTACATCTCCAACTGTTGTGGCTTAACATGTGTGAAGGAAAGATGCCCTTTTCATAAAGATACCACTGTAACCACATGCAGGGTTTTATTTGGTGCTAGTTTCCTGTCATGAGGCTATAAAAGAATCTGATCCAAGGCTGAAATACAGAACTAGGCATTCTGGTGCCCACCAAATATTAGGACATTAACCCTGGTCAGCATGGACTATAGTGAGGAATCATAGCCATTGTAGGCCAGAGTATTAATGGAGTCCAATATCATTTCTTTGTAATGTAAACATTGCTTCTTAAAATAACTGTATTTGAAATTAAAATGTGATAAAATACTGGAAATATTGAAAAGCGGGAAGAATATATGTTGAAAATGTTGATGGTAAAATATATTTTTAAAAAATAATGTGACCTAGGGAAAATGACATAGTTTTGATTTGCACATATACAAGACATAGAAATAAGGAAGGTTAAGTTAGAAATTAGCTTTGCAGCTTGTGAAGACTTTTTGCCCTGGAGACCTTAAATAATTTGAGAACAATTGTTTTGTAAATAATGGAAAAGCAGTAACCGACACTGCTTTGTTCTGAACATTGCTAAGTGCTGCGGCAAGACACAGCTTTGGAATATAAAAGGGTAAATTTTATGTGGGATCTTCTCTTTCTCCAAAATGAGAAATGTTACATTTCATTCTCTGAGATCCTGCTCTTTAAGGTTCTTACTCTAGTTTAATTGAGGCAGATTTGCTTTATCTGTTTATATGTGTATATATTACGTTATAAACACATACACACATACCCGCATATAGAAAGGGAATGGGAGAGATAGAAGGAGAGAGAGTGAATGCCTGGTATTGCTGTTGTCTTTTCCAAATCTCTCCATCAAGTGTGTCAATCTCCTGCTGCCTGCCTGCTGTGTAATCTTTCTATTGTCATATTCAGTGGTAGGATTCAAATATGTGAACAACTGGTTCTCTGTGTGGATGCCACTTCCGGAAGTCCATTCTGGGCCTGGGCAACAAAAAATTAGCTACCGTTTCTGCCGAAGTGGTGCAAACTGGCTGAATCCCACCACTGGTCATACTGATCTGTAATTTACACAGGCAAAAGAGAAACGGATAACAGAAATTAGTCTATTAGTAACTTGATGATTTTGTTGCTATTTGTTTATATTGCTTATCCAAAAGAACTTTTGTGCTATCTTAGAAACAACATTTCATGGCTATATGGCCATGGTTACTACCTTGAAGCTATTAATTTCATCCTGATTAATAAAAATGGGGAAATGTTCTTAATTGTTAAAATTTCCAATAGAAAACTTGTATTTATTTATTTATTAAGCTTAAATGTCACCCATCTAACCTAGAGGTGACTCTAGGCAGTTTAAAATCAATAAAAATCACAAGATAAATCATGAAATCATTCAAACAATAAATATTAACACTAACATTGATTTAAAATTGACAAAGATGAGAAGGAAGGGAGCAAATGCACACTGGGAGGAGGTGGGGTCTTATCTTAGTCCATTAACCACCTCAGAATGACATGTTCCCATCGGGGCTCCAGGCCAGTTGGTAGAGCCAGGTCTTTTGGGAGGCCAAAAAGGTGGATGCAGATCTCGCCTTGCGGAGGGCATGATGTTCCAGAAGGCAGGAGTAATGGGAGAAAAGCCTCATCTCTTGGATCCCGCCAGTTGGAATTCCTTGACCAACAAAGTCTGCAGCATTTTCCTTCTGCTGGCACAGGTGGCAGTAAGACAGTTCATCAGGAGTAATGTATACAACAATAGCAAAACTCTTTTTGATATTTTCTTCCAGATTTTTTTTCTTTTGCCAAATCAGTTCTAGCACCTCAGAAATTCATAAATCACAAACTTAGGAGTAGTCTGTAAAACAGTAGCATAACTCTTTGGTATTTTCTCACAGTTTCCACCATCTTTTTCTATATTCTTTCTTTTTTATCATATGAGGAAAAGCACTTTTTTGCCTTATGCCCTTCATTAATCCTAGCATTGCTATAAATATGGATTACTGATATGTACTGTTATTGTTGACTAAGAAGTTTATCTTTCTATATCATATATATGATATAGAAAGAGGAATATATATATATATATATATATATGTCTTTGGTAATTCGGGTTTTCTCCCGCGTAAAATTGGAAGTGTCTTGGCAACGTTTCGACGAAGTCCCATTCGTCATCTTCAGGCTGGTGTCTTCGGCTTCGTGCTTCTAGGAACAATGTGTGATCGCAGCTGTTTCTTCCTTTTAACTGCCAGTGGGGGTATGAACTGATTGGGTGTGAACTTGGCTGTGTTCTGATTGGGTGGAGGTGTGTTCTGATTGGTTAGGGGCTTGGCTGTGCTCTGATTGGATGGGGGGTTGGCTGTGCTCTGATTGGATGGGGGTGTGTTCTGTTTGGGTGGGGGCTTTGTTGTGCTCGGATTAGTCTGAGTTGCAGGGGGATTTGAGATGGAGAGCTGCGTTGCTGTTATTTGGCTTCGCGTTCGTGGTCGTGCCATATCTTCAAGGTGGGTGTCAGTTTGCTTCATGTATGGATTGGAGGGGTTTAAAATGGCTAATGATGCAGCTGTGGTCTGGTTTCTGGTTTGTGGTCGTGCCTCATCATCGGTGTGGGTTTGGGTTTGCTTTTTGCGTGGATGTGTGGTGGTGACATCCTGTGTGGTTTTCGTGAGTGTGGGTCTAGTGTCATTCTTTGTGTTAGGGACTCGTTTGTCAATAAGGGTGGGTTTCCAAATGGCTGGTAGGTGGAAGGTATCATCTCGTTTATTCATGCTGTGTGGGCGTTTTTCTATCTCGATGGCTTCTCTGATTATTCTGTTGTTAAAGTGTTCAGTTTTGGCGATAGTTCTGGTATTTTTAAAGTCAATTTTATGTCCTGTGGCTTTAAGGTGTTGGACCAGGGAAGAAGTTGGTTCCTCTTTTCTGACTGAGTTCTTGTGTTCTTCAATGTGTGCACTTATTCTTCTGTTAGTTTGTCCGATGTATGTGGTGGGGCAGGCGGTGCATGGGATTTCATATACTCCTTGATTTTCTAACTCAATTTTGTCTTTGGGGTTTCTTAGGATGGTGGATATTTTTCAGTTTGTGCAGAATGTCTTGATGTTGTGTTTGTGGAGGATCTTGCTGATTCTGTCTGTGGTGCCTTTTATGTATGGGAGGAGGGCTTTGCCGTTTTCTTGTTCTGTGTCTTGGATTTTAGTGGGGGTTTCTTTTTGGATTAGGTTGGTAATCTTATTTCTTTGGAATCTGTTGGATGTTAGTACGTTAGTGAGAGTGTGTAGTTCAGTTTTTAGGTGTTGTTCGTCAGCTAAGCATTTTGTTCTCGAGATGAGTGTCTTGGCTACGGAGTTGATCTGTGCTGGGTGGTGGTGTGAGAGTGCGTGCAGATAGCAGTTTGTGTGTGTTTTCTTCCATACATGAAGCAAACTGACACCCACCTTGAAGATATGGCACGACCACGAACGCGAAGCCAAACAACAGCAACGCAGCTCTCCATCTCAAATCCCCCTGCAACTCAGACTAATCCGAGCACAACAAAGCCCCCACCCAAACAGAACACACCCCCATCCAATCAGAGCACAGCCAAGCCCCCATCCAATCAGAGCACAGCCAAGCCCCTAACCAATCAGAACACACCTCCACCCAATCAGAACACAGCCTAGCTCACACCCCATCAGTTCATACCCCCACTGGCAGTTAAAAGGAAGAACACAGCTGCTATTACACATTGCTCCTAGAAGCACGAAGCTGAAGACGCCAGCCTGAAGATGACGAATGGGACTTCGTCGAAACGTTGCCAAGACACTTCCAATTTTACGCGGGAGAAAACCCGAATTACCGAAGACCTACATACAAACACCCGTGAAAACCTCAGAAAACATATATATATAAGAAGCTAATAAGATAGCACAAAAAGCTTACAGAACATCAAAAAATCAATAGAATATATATATATATATATATATATATATATATATATATATATATATATATATATATATATATATATATATATATATATATATATATATATATATATATATATATATATATATATATATATATATATATATTCTATTGATTTTTTGATGTTCTGTAAGCTTTTTGTGCTATCTTATTAGCTTCTTATATGTTGTTTTCTTGTTCCCCTATTCGAATTGTAATTTAGTGTTTATGTTTGTGTGTTTATATGGAACCCCATCTACTTTATGTTTTACTATGGAATACCCCTTATTATTGCTCTGAATATAGTACAGCTTGCTTTCTTGCAGTCCAAGTAAACATTTGAATATGTTCAGTTTTAGTTTCACTTGCTATCAAGAATTTCTGTATAACATGATAATTTCCCTCAAAATGTTCATTGGTTTCTCTTTTTTTTATACTGAATCTTCCTTATTTGTTAGGATAAACTCAAGCATATATGCCTGCCCTCTGAAGGAAAACATCATCAACAAGAAAAGTTATAAATTTCCGGGAAGAGTCATCCTTGAGAGAATGTTTCACAACAGATGTCAGGATAATAAGAGTCCCTAATGCTACAATTCTATTTCTTTCTGAAAGATCACTAATTTGCTTTGGGGAAACATATCTGCATTGGGGTTTCAAAAATAAAAGCAACAACAGTATACTTTTTATTCTATCTTCCATTTGTTTTTGTAGCTATCAGCACTGTCTCAGCAAATTCATTCACTTTGATTTCTACAAAGATAATAGATATTTTTAATACACAGTGCAATTCTTCTTCCCTTTCTGTTGCTTATCTTCTGTTGAATAAGTTGTATTCTGCATTTGTAATGTCCCAGTCATGAAGATCCTCTGAGCATTTACAGTTATACTTATTAAAACATATTTCCCCTCTGTAGTAATGGTTCAAGCTAATTTTCTTTTTTCCCCAAGTAATTACTCTTCATGATTGTTCACTAAGTAGTTTAATAAGGTGCAGAACAATTACTACTCCCATTTACTCTTGCAATACACAAGCATTTATCTGAAGTTTCTACTTCTGGGTTTCTGACAGATGATATCTGACCAGCTTTAGCTAAACACATCATTCCCAGCCTTTATGGACTTACATTCCATCTTGTTCCAGCTGTCTATGACTCCAGAAACAAATATCTTATATTGAAGCCATTTCTGTAACCATTAGTTTATCTACACTATTTGGCGTGAGGGGAAGGTCCTCTTCTCTGTTTAGAATCATGCACATGAACACCACATAAACTTGCAGGTTCTTCAGCTTTTTGCGTTCAATGTCTAACTTCATACAATGCCATTAATGTCTGCATAGTACAAGGGGATAACTGTCAGTAAATTTGAAAAGTCTTGACAACTGATCCATCATTCCATTAACTGATGTTCCTTGAATCATTATAGCATATTTCATGATCAGTGGGTTAAACTGCTGCATATTAATTTTTTTAAAAAAGTCACCAGCAATGATAACTGTCATCTTTGTTGTCTTCCAGATATCAGTTGTTCTGCTCCTGAGAGCTCCAGCCTCTTGTCTTCTGTTCAACCCAATATTTTGTTTCTTCTTTGGACAATCAAGAGCCTGTTTTTTTCTGCAAGGGTTTATTGCAGAGAGTTCAGTGGTACAGAATCTCTTCTAAATCTCTTACTTTAACTGTCAATCTTACCCATCAACTTTGCTCCTTTTTATTTTATTTTCTTGGGAAATATTGCTTTCTTTTTAACCTTTGACTGTAGTGCCTCATTTGTTTGGTCTACTAAATTTTTATCTTTTTCTTTCAGCTGAGGTTGGATATCTTCAAGCCACTTTTGTTTTTGTTTTTTAACTATTATAGCTTTGCCCTTGTTGCCAATATCAGGCTGTTTTTTATTGTTCTTTTTGGCTTTAGTTTAGTGTGTGAACCTTGCTATTATTCCTTGTATGTCCAATCACACTTGGCCAATAAAGAATTCTATTCTGTTCTGTTCTGTTCTGTTCCGTTCCACCCACCCTACCCTACTCTACCATATTATGCTATACTATTCTCTATTGCAAACTATGTTTTATTGGTCAATATGCTGTGTAAACTCTGGCAACTGTGTTTATATTAGTTTCTATTGAATCAATTTGGACTAACAGGATGGGCAACCCCTGGGTCCCTTCAATTAAACAGTGTCATTTTCCTGGATTCAGGAAACATACCTTCTCTCTTATGGTGCCTGCCTCTGAAATGAAATTCCCCCTGAAATCTCGGTGGTTGCCACCCTGAAGGTATTCCAGAGGGCTTTAAGCAAAGAATAACTACATATGGCGTTCATATCTCAAATAAGATTTATCAGAATAGAACACAATGGGATAAATATTACTGTTAAGTAGGGAATCATGAGGAAAATATATGTAATCATATAATCCCCTCACAAACATTTTATAACTTAAAAATGTTATATAATTAAGATAAAATAAAATAAAAATATTTTCACTACCTGGATTTGCAATGCTGAAATAAATAGATTTTATTGTTTTACAAATTTTACAAATTTTTGATCTGCCTTTCTCAGACAAGAGGTTTATTAATCTTTATCTTTTACACTATTTGCCATATTTTTTTAATTTACTCTTTATATACAATTCAATACAATTCAATTTATATTCGTTCAGTCAAAAACTAATTTATTCATAACTATGTCATTTGGTTTATTTTTTGTGCCTGAGAATGGAAAAAAATATTACAAAAGCTATTTTTATTGTGATGAAATCCTACTTAGTTATAATATATATAATATATTATATACATCAAATAAATCTGTGCATAACGATACAGATTGAGCATAGTGTGGCCTGTAAATATTATTATCCAGCTCACTACAGAAATTTACAATTCTTTTATTATCTTCCTGATATTTTAAATAATTCACTTTCTTAAGCACATACATAAAGTTGTGCTGAAATGGACAAATACCTCACTAGTCACTATGAAATTAAGGAATGTATGCCTATTTCAAGCAAACAGTCATAAATCTTCCAACACTTATTCCCATCTCTAAGCAAGGAATGGATGTATTGTAGCTGAGATTACATTTACTCTTTAACTTTATTGAATGAGCATGGTACGAGACATACTTTATTTTATTTTACAAGGGAAGGCATGAGCAGAGAGACCACAGAGCATAAGATCCTTTGTCTATCTTTTATTCTAGTATGATACAAAACTATCTATTACGATGAACAACACTAGAGATTCTTCATGAAAAGCCAATTTTAGCCAATAATGTAGACCAAGGTCTTGCATTCCTTGAAAGCTAGCCCATTTTTTAAGCACAAAGAAGAACACACACGGGCACTGAGGAATGCAGAGCAAGCTTCTGAGGAATTGTGACTATACCTGCATTAGAGATTTTAGATTTTTTAAATAGACCAGAGACTGATTGTCACAGGGGACTGGAATTTGCTTGATCTCTCTCTTTTACTTATTTTGAGAAGGAGCTGAGACCTTTTAAAAATAATTTCAAATTAAATTAGGCTCCATATTTTGGTTGTTTATTGTTGAAATATATCATTGCAATCTTGTGTGCAGTTTCTGAAGATGTCCCTGCCACCTCCCCACATGAGGTACTTATGATGAGATTCTCCCCCCACTCTCTCTCTCTCTCCCTCCCCCTACCTATCAATCACATTTTTGAATTGTCTTCAGAAGAACCTTTAGGTTGCCTGTTCTTAATCCAAACCATGGATCTCTCAAAGCCTGTTTTCCTTTGACCAAGGTGTAAAGAAAAACCTTACTCAAAGCGCAGCTTAGAATGAGTTATTTCTGTCCAAGCACATATTTCCTTCCCCTTAAAAAAAGTGAAATGTAAAAATGTAAGTAATTTTTATTTTTCGACCTGGCAGTAATTATGCCTGCCTGTTCTTTTCTTTAACTTCAAAGCCAGGTTTGCTTTACTCAAAACGTTTTGCTGTAGCCCAGAAGAATTCAGTGCTATATTTCTAATTTATGCTTCATTTGCTTGATGCTGTAAATGAACTATTGGAAGGTTATAATTTAAATATTCACTGTCACTGAATGAACGGACAGATTCTTGCTAAGAATAGCTATTTCTCAGATTGTTTAAAAAATAGAAAATAACAGTAATTGAGTGTTCTTCCACTTTTGCGATTTTAGTTCAGTACTGAAACTAGTGAATCTGGTCATTTCCTCTCTTAATTGAATGGGGCAGAAGTGTATGCATTTAGGTTTTATAGCAGAGTGGGAGTGTTCTTAGAATATATTGTCTTGCTGACATAGCTGATTTTTGCCATTCCTTTAAAACTCCCTTTTTATTTAGATTTTTTTTAAAAAGTCTTCAGTCAGAAGTTCTTTTATAGTAAACACTGTGCATTTATATTAACTGGGGAGAGGAAATACTCAAATGGCATTCATTATTTTTTTCTGCCTAAAATTTCCAGGACTTTATGAAGCAAATTTTAAAGAGATGTCAGTATCATGTGTTTTGATCAAATTTCTTACTATCTTTGGAACCAATATACTCAAAATCCGTGTTACTTTAAATTGTATAGACTTCAACTCCCAGAATTCCCCAGTCAGCCATGGGAGTTGAAGTCCACACATCTAAAATTGCCGAGTTGGAGAAACATTGTTCTAAATGGAAACAATACTGCAAAAACAGTTTCCTTCCCCCATTTGAACAATGACAAAGATTAAAACATGTAAAATGATCACTCACACACACATACACACACACACACAAACACAGAGACAAATAGACATTCCCAAATAAGAAAAGAACAAAGATAGAGACACATTATTATTATTACAATAACAATATAAAAGGTACAGTAGATGCTCTGAAGATCAAAATGGGATCAGTTTTTTTGTCAGCAAGCTAAAACAGCATTATTTAAAATAAAAGCAATGCTAAAAATGTTAACACTATATCATGCTCATTTTAAAAAAAACACTGAACCATTTTTATTATCACTCATTCTTATTTTAACAGTGAAAACAGGAAAAATATGTTTTCATCACTTTTCATGAAACCATTCAAAGGGCATTGAATTTTTTTTATATTTATGCAACAAATCAAGTTCAAACACAAAATGTCGGTCATTTTACCATTTATCATTTTAGGTTACTATTTCTAGGCAAAATAAATAAATAAATAAATAAATAAATAAATAAATAAATAAATATCATGAGATATTTGTTCTCATGAGAGGTGGAGGGCCTGGAGTTAGCTGTGAATTTGTTCATTAGTGTCACATGTTGGCCAAGTGTCATATTCCACCACTTTTCTGTTATGACCATTCTAGAATTGGAGACTTCAGAAGAGAATTCTACTATTGACCCAGGTATGTGGATTGATAGCAGTGAAGGGGCGATCATATCTTATCAACAAAAGCAACTAAGAATTGGGATTCAGGTGTAGATCAAATGAAATGAAATGAAATTATTTTATTACATTCATAAGGTATACATCACTGATGACAAACTAGGAAAGAGTAGGACAGGAATTTTGCCGACAAAGCTGCTTAGCTGGAGCTAAACATCATTGGAGCAAAATATATCCTGTGCTCCATACTGCTAACCTGAATGGTTTATTTTTGATCTATAGAATACTTTGGTAAAGTGGATTTGCTCACATGGAATGGTAGCAGAAGGATTTACAGATGAAGGTGAGGGACTTAATCTGTTTTTTTAATCTTCTTCAATCCATGGATTTACGGATTAGGACTGTGCTCTTAACTAAATATATTCTTAACCCACTTCTTTGCTTATATCTGATTTCCTATAACTTGATATCATGAAAACCATGGCATTTATCAGAGAGCAGAAAAAATGCAGTTAGCTTTATGAAACTGAATAAAAAGTACAAAGAATAGAATTAAGTTATTACCTTCTTACTACTTCATCAGTGATGTATGTCATCTCTTCGTACTATCAGTAATTCAAATAAATTCCATAAAGAATTGAAGATCGAAATTATCATCTCAGTTAATTCAAAGGTAGATATAAAAATGATAGAATACTTAAGTAGAGGTATAATGCAATTTATACAGCTATATAGTGCATCTGTAGAATAGAATATTTAAGACATATTAAATTTAAATACACCGAGTTTTAACTTTAAGAGGACAGTATAGTCAGCTTTACTGAGAAATTAAGATGACATTGCAGTAGTTAGAGAATAGAAATGAAGTAAACATAAATATAGTATTACAGAAGTAGTATCATTTTTCCAAGTTATACAGCACTGAAAAGAATTGCAAGGATATTTTTTTAAAAATCCCAAATATGTTACCATGTAAAAGTGAAACAGCTTCTTCTTAAATTTCACTTTGTCAAATAGATTTTAGTAACCATTGGGCAATATCATTACATGATTATACATAATAAAAGAACATGTAAAAAATTAAAATTTAAAATTTAGATATAGAGTCTCAATAATTTGTCAAGTGTCAGTCATTGAGAAAATGTTTTGCTGAAGAGATTTCAAGAAAGGAATTACTGCCTCTCATTTTGAATGGTCTATGATTCTCTACCACTAACTTCATCAACCAACTCTTATTTTTGATTTCAATAACTATATTTCTATATGTTTCTAAGGGCATATTGGCTCTATATACATATACCATGTACTTTTTTCTATTTTTACATTGTTTCCTTGCCCTGAATGTTGATCATTTGACACTCATTTATGAAGAAGCTCTAAATTGAAAGAGGCACTAATTGCATTCTCTTCTGCTTGCCATGCTCTCTCCAAAGCGTACTTTGATAATTGCTCACCCACTCATTGCTTTTTTTAAAGCTATGAGTTGCATCTTAAACAGAATTATTTCCTTTCTGTTCAAAGTAATTAACACCTTGAAAGAGTATCCCATTTTCTTTGTACATCTTGCTTAGAATCTACATGTTTACTCAAAAGTAAATTATATTCAATGAATTTCCATATTATATTTCCATACGATTATAGCATCATTTAAGACAGCAGTCCCCAACCTTTGTGGTTTGGCAGCCTGTCACGGAGGAGATGGGAACCGGGCCATGTGAGCGGTGGGCCAGTTGACCAGCATGCACATGCATGCGCATGTCTGTGCAGCTCAACTTGCGCAAGTGGCAGGCTGGCGCACAAAGGTATGTGCAGCTCAACTTTCGCAAGTTGAGCTGCGCATGCATGTGCATGCACGCCAGCTTCCCGGTTGCACAAAGTGAGCTGCGCTCACATGTTTGCATGCTGGCCTACCCCTCGCAGGGCCCAGTTCTAAATAAGCCATGGCCTGGTAGTGGGCCGTGGTCCAGGGGGTTGGGCTCCCCTGATTTAAGATATCCACAATGAATATATTAACTTTTTGCATAATGAAATGTAATTTTCACTCTCTCGTGATTCTTCCCAAATTTTTGAAGAACAATTACTCTTAAAAAGGTGGTAGTGAGGCTATGAATGCTGACCTTAGATTTGGCAGTGTTCACATTAACAGCCACAATGGGATTATAAATTAGGATTGGATCTTTTCTTTCAGGCTCTTTTAATCTTATGTATTATTACAATATGTTCATCAATTAACCATACAATCAAATTAGCAGAAACATGAGATGGGTGGAAAGATTTTAGCAGCCTGAACCACAAATGAGTGGAGAGCTATTAATTACTTCTTTGCTGTTTATAATAGTCACTATAGACCACCTTATCCACTTCCCTGGTAAAACCGTGTATTATCAGACCTCTGAAATCACACTTTCTATTTACATATACATACACAAACATCATGAATTAAGAATACATAAAAATCATCAGATGATTTAATACGGTGTGGTCACTTTTCATATAAAGAAAGATCTGTCATTGTCATAGCTCCTGAAGTACCTGATGTTATCTAAGAAACTGAACTGATTAGAAGTTGAACCTTACTTCAGCAATGCTGACGACCTAACATTTCCAAACACATCTGAAACTTTGCAGCCTTTTAAGGCCCTACAGTAGATTATGTGTTTTAGGGGCCTATAGTAGATAATATGATTGTATTCAAAGAAAGACTACAACCAGGATGGTAACTCCCAAGCATGCTATTTGTGATAACTACCTTTATCTTTCTTATAATCATTTCCTCATTTGACAGTCTACTCTTGAGATAATTTTCATCAATAGTTTCAAGATCTATAAAAGGAGCTGCCCTTCCAATAGAAAATAATAATAGTAATAATAGCAACTAGTAATAATTACAACAAATAATATCATCTTAGAGAAATTGCTATATGTATGTATTAGCTGTTGGATCCAAACTAAATCATATAAATTCGTGTTTTTTTTTTGCTTCTTGAGTTTTGAGGTACCATATGAATTCCTATAATCAAATTTCTGGCATTTTATTTCCTTTAGATATACAATAGTGTGCAAACGTTCTAGGCAGTTGTGCAAAAATGCTGTAAATTAAGAATGCCTTCAGAAATAGAAGTGTTAATATTTTATTTTTATTAATTAACAAAAGGGAAAGTAAATAAACAGAAGAGAAATCCAAATCAAATCAATATTTGGTGTGACCACCCTTTGCCTTCAAAACAACATTACTCTTTTAGGTATACTTGTACACAGTTTTTGAAGGAACTTGGAAAAATTTCTTCAAGGCTGTTTGAAACATCTTAGAGTACTAACCCTAGCTCTTCTGTGGAGATAAGCACAGTGAATCCTGATAGGCCTAAAGAAGCTAGATATTCCAAAAATTGCAGTTTAGGACATCTGAAAGTCATCAGATTGGAAAAAGTATCAACTGACTCTTGGCTTCTTTCCTGATGAATGAAAGAATGAATAAAAATCTAACAGTGCCAATGCAACATGGGTTCAATATGGGTTGAATTGTTTCAATATAGGCACTTGTATATATATCCTTGAAGACATAATTTATGCATATAAGTTATGTCCTTTAAAATTTATCTTTTTACAAGAGGGTACTGTAGTAATGTAGAAATGAAAAAGGAGTGCTTTGTTGTTATTATAGTGCAAAACATACGATTGAAATTTATGAAATCTGAACTCAAAGGGAACCTGTGTGCTATGTTAATTGAGAGTTGGAGAAAGAATGTATGAAAAATATAAAAACAAGCATTACCTAAGGCTCATCGGTAATATAGCTTATCATAGAATAGCAAACAAAAGAAGCTATTTAGAAACAAGCTACATCTGTCCAGAAAATGAGAAAAAATAGCAAATGATTAAATAATGGAGCCCCCTCAAGTATAAACAATTATATTTGCTATTAATAACAGAGTTTTTATAAGCTTCATGTAAAATATTGTTTTAAAATGTCAGTTTCAATATTTACTTACTCGGATGACTCATGAGTCTATCATTTAGGAAAATGATTAGCAATTGATAGAAAAGCAGTTTAAGCAAGAATGGGGAAAACATCTACTCTCAGGAGCAGATAAATAGTGGAACAGTTATATGGAAATGTGAAATCTCCTTTGCTGGCTAATAACTACTTTTTAGTCCCAGAATGATATTTTGATTCACCAGGAAGGCCAAAAGTAAGCTCAGTGCTATTTTGCATTCGTTTTTTAAAACAAGGTCAGGATGGATGGATGTAGGAAATAATAGTTGGGCTTTCATTAGTCAGGTCTCTCTCTCTCTCTTTCTCTCTCAAACACATACACCCACACCCATACCCCCACACACCCCATACACACATATAGTATATGTGATCACTAAAAATGAAGAATGCCAGACTTCCAATTCCAGGAAGGAAAAAGAATGAGTAAGGAGAGAAATCCATGAAATGATAGTGGATGACTGTCAAAAGAGGAGGCAGATTTGCTTCTATTAGCCTTTAAATTGCATTTCAAAAGGATTATCTGTATATTCAAGACATCTATTTGCCATAACAACTCATTTGGTGTTCAACATAGATTAATTGTCAAATGGTAAAGATAGGAGGGAATGTCTATCTCCAGAGTGTCCAGAAATTCTACTAATTGATCAAATCTGTAGTTTTTACTCCGCTATAACAAGGATAATCACTGTTATAGTGTCACTGGCCCGTGCTATCATGTACTACAGTCATTTATTTGAGGAGAAAGGAGATGTACCAAAGTTGCTACCATGGTATTCTATTCTGACCTGCAGTCTCTAATTTTATAAGCAAAGAAGTTTCAGCAACCATTCTGATCCATGTGCAGGTTTATATTTGGCCTATGTATTCTGAAGTTACTGGACTGAATCTGTAAAGTTTTTTTGGGGGGATTTGTTCCTTATATTCTTCACTTAAAAGACAGGTAATATTACTAAAATGGTTCATAGTAATTTAAAATGTAAAACATTTATATAGCTTAAATAGCTATTCATGATTTAAACAAATTTTCCATTAACCAATACCATCATTTACAGCTTAGTTTTTAGGACCCAACCTTAATGGAAGACTTCAAAGAGCTTTTTGCGTACTAATGAAAATTCAAAATATTTTTTGTAGGCTTTATGTATTCAATACTCAAAATTCCATTTAATAATTTTACTAATTATGTTTCTTATATTTAAAATGAAGAACAAAATGTACTCTTAATACCTGTTAAAGAAAAACGTGATGGAGGGGAGTTAAAATGCACCAATATGTAATCTTGGAATCTTAATGCACAAATGCGTTTAATACAAAGTACAAAATAATGTTAACATTTTGATCATTTGGTAAAATAATGGATACAGTGGTATTCTTAAAGGCAATTAAACACCCTGAAGGGCATAGTTAGATATTATACTGATTCATGCATGATGGTGCAGGATTTTTTTTTAAGTCTCAGAAGAAATGATCTACAATGAATGAACAGCTTGCTCAGTTCCATTCTTTGGTGATAAGTCATGCAACAGGGACGTCTCAGTTTTGAAAGGAAAATTGTACAAGCAGTTGATTTTTAGAGATATTTATACATGTGAGTTTCAACCCATAGTTTGTAAAAAAAAAAAAGCTATGGGCTGAAATCAACATGTTGCTATTTAAGATAAGCCACTCTCTTTGTCTTCCAGCTTCCTGTTAGGTTTGACTTTCAGAAGCAAGATAATAAGCTTTCATGATGATGATGATGAAGTTATCCATTCAGTTGTGTCTGACTCTAGGTCACGGGTCGGCAACCCACGGCTCCGGAGCCGCATGCGGCTCTTTGAGACATCACCTGCGGCTCCGGAGCCTCCGCCGCCATTTTGGGGAGCGCATGCGCACGTGCGGGCGGGTGCGCGTGCGCGAGCGGGTGCGCGTGTGCATGCGTGAATGGGCGCGCATGTGCGAACGGGCATGCGCAGGTGCACGCACATGCGCGGGCGTGTGGGCGGGCGCGCATGCGCGGGCGGGTGCGGCTCCCAGGGGTTTTTTTTTTTAGGGAAACGGGTCCGTGCGGCTCGTTGGATGTTTCGGCTGGCCGACCCATGCTCTAGGTGATTCTATGGGCCAGGTCTCTCTCTACATCTTCCGATCTTGCACTACTTCTTTGAGTTGTTCTATGCTCTGTCTGGTGTCAGCTTTGATGGTGTCCAGCTATCATGTTCTTTGGCAGCCTGGTTACTTTTTATCGATAACTCTTCCAAACATACATGAAAAGCTTTCATGACAATTTCCATTCCTTTAAAACCTGCAAACTAGTAGTAGTGTTTCTCACCTCAAGCAATCTTATCTCTGCTTATGTTGCCAATGCAGTGCTGGAGGGAGGAGGGAGCATATTTTGGGGTTTGCTGGCTGATGGAGATTGGAGAGGGAGTAGTAAAACTTATAATGATTGAGTCAGGTCTTTAAGAGATAAAAGAATTTGGGAGCTCATTACAGTTCCTCTTGATTTTAAGGCACAATTCAGTAGGCAACAGAAGTTTACTATGAAGCCTGAAAAAAGGGCAGAATTGCAAACACTTCTACCATAATGATGGATGCTATGAAAAAACAACATTCCAGTGAGATGTGATTTTTTTTTCCTCCCCAGGCTGAAGAATCCTGAAAACTATATGTAGTACATGAAATAATCTTATTATTTTCACTAGAAGATTAGATATTGAGAATAAGATATATAATACACAATGGTTGTCTCCTTCAGGTGATTTCCTTTTATGTACATGAACATATGGATAAGTTTAAGATGTTCTGCATATCAGATATCTAGTATTTTTTAAATACTGCTCAGACAACTTTACTGTTCTGTAATATCAGCATCCACAATGAAATGTCTGTACTTTAAATGAAAAGTTCTGGTTAGGAAATGAACAGGATGAGTTTGCATCTTGAAGACTCATATTAACAAGAATAATATGCTTATAGTCCTTTAGCAGCCTGGCTTACAAAGTTCTTCTTTCCCATTTCTGAATTAACAGAATTGAATAGTTCTTCACTGAAATATGTTGTTACTCCTTCCTGTCTCTTAGTAACACTAATATTTGTTCTTGCTATTGTATAAGATGGCTATGAAATTGTCAAAGCTACTTTTTGGACAGTAGCTATGATCTTTATGTTAAGAGATGCATTTACACCAAGCAGGCACATAATCTTCTCATTGTAGCATTAGATCTTTTGTCAAACACTGAATTTTCTTTTATAATTCTAATATTGTCCTTTATAAGCATTTTTAAAACTCTAATTTATAAATGTTCCATTTGGCCATAAAAAGAAAGAACATAGGGAACTTTAATGTCTTATTACCTGCAGCTATGCTTTGCTGTTTCAAAACACACTTTTCTGTTGTTCTTCTCTGTTTTTAATAGTTATGTTTCTCCTAAGCCTCAGCAACTTTTACTAGTGAAATAGCTTTCTCTTGAAAGAAGAAAACCAACTTTTTTGTGATATATATGGAAGACAACTCGCACCCATCTTGCTAATGCCATTGTTGTACTCTCACTGACAAATTGGATCTAGTATGACAATGCTATAAGGAAAGATGCTGCTATTCATCATAAAATGAAGTATTACTAATAATGAATTAGAATAAGGTTGCCAGGAAAAGGGAAAATAAAAGAGAACGAATTGCAATAATGTAATTTGTACATTGGAAGATAACTTTCTTTCCGTCAACCTATGTAATTGTAGAATATTTTCCATTAAACAGAGCCTACAGTAAAGAACATTATTAAATTTTTAACAAGGAAAGATAAAGTTTGATTCTTCCTCACTTCAATTGCCTCTTGAACTTAAGAAGATTAATCTGTTCCTGTTCTAAAATAGATGGATGGGTGCTAACAAAGCTTACTGATCATGGTCTTGACTATAATCTTTCAAAAGTTATAAAGCTCAGAAGTTATAATCTCAGAAGAGAATATTCCAACCTCCATATTCCTGTCCAGTTTATGTGAAAACTTTATTGATATGAATATAGAAATAACAACAACAACAACAACAAATAACAATAACAATAACAGTAACAGTAACAATAACAATAACAACAACAACAACAATAATAATGATAATGATAATGATAATAATAATAATAATAATAATAATAATAATAATAATAATAATAATAATAATAATAATAATAATAATAATAATAATAATAATAATAATAATAATAATAATAATAATAATAATAATAATAATAATAATAATAATAATAATAATAATAGAGTTGGAAGGGACCTTGGAGATATTCTAGTCCAACCCCCTGCTCAGGCAGGAAACCCTATACCATTTCAGACAAATAGTTGTCCAGTCTCTTCTAAAAAACTTCCAGTTTTGGAGCATTCACAGCTTCTGGAGGCAGGTTGTTCCACTGGTTAATTGTTCTAACTGCCAGGAAATTTCTCCTTAGTTCTAGGTTGCTTCTCTCTTTGGTTAGTTTCCATCCGTTGCTTCTTGTCCTGCCTTCAGGTGCTTTGGAGAATAGCTTGGCTCCCTCTTCTTTGTGGCAACCCCTGAGATATTGGAATACTGCTATCATGTCACCCCTAGTCCGTCTCTTCATTAAACTAGACATACCCAATTCCAGCAACTGTTCTTTATATATTTTAGCCTCCAGTCCCCTAATCATACTTGTTGCTCTTCTCTGTATTGTTTCTAGAGTCTCAACATCTTTTTTACATTGTGGTGACCAAAATTGGATGCACTATTCCAAGTGTGGCCTTACCAAGGCATTATAAAGGGGTATTAACACTTCACATGATCTTGATTCTATCCCTCTGTTAATGCAGCCTAGCACTGTTTTGGCTTTTTTGGCAGCTGCAGCACACTGCTGGCTCATATTTAAGTAATTGTCCACTAGGACTTCAAGATCCCTCTCACAGTTACTACTATTGATCAAGATACCACCTATATTGTACCTGTGCATTTGGTTTTTCTTGCCTAAATGTAGAACCTTACTTTTTTCACCATTGAATTTCATCTGTTAGATAACACCCAATGTTCAAGACTGTCAAGATCCTTCTGTATCTTAAGCCTATCTTCTGGAGTGTTGGCTATTCCTGCCAGCTTGGTGTCGTCTGCAAATTTGACGAGTTCCCCATCTATCTCCTCATCCAAATCATTGATGAAAATGTTGAAGAACACTGGGCCCAGAACAGAGCCCTGGGACACCCCACTACACATTTCCCTCCATGCAGTTCCATCTTTTTTTCCCATTCCATTCGATCATATCTTCTTGGAGATCATCAAGACAAGTCCTGCAACTTTCTTGGCAAGTTTTTTCTGAAGTGATTTGCCATTGCCTTCTTTCTAGAGCTGATAAAAAGTGACTGGCCAAGGTCACCCAGCTAGATTTTTCCCTAAGGCAGGACTAGAAGTCATGGTCTTCCAGTTTCTAACCTAATGCTTTCCTTGGCCATTGCACAAAACTGGCTCTCATTTTAACTTTTCTCATTTTAACTCTTCTTACTTTGCCCCAAATTCACATAAGTGACTGGCTTCCCCTGGCAACTGACATTCTACTTTTCCTTTTCTTGACCATATGAAGCTATCAAAGAGATGCTTCTGGGTTTGACAACTGATTCTGAGTGAACTATTATAATGATGATGAGTGCCATATCACCCTGAGACCCCTCTTTTGGCCAGAGTCTTCTATAGAATAGGGAAGTTTCCTATTTTTAAAGAAAAAAATCGCATACAAAAATTATAGTTTAGGAAGATCTTTTCAGAAAGGATTCTTTTCCCTGAAAGATATTACTTTCGTTTAATTAAGTTTGAAACGTTCACTGTAAAATACATCCCCAAATAAGTGCCTGTAATCTCCATAAAATATTTCATTCTTGGCTTAAGATATGTAAGGATTCTCCTTATATTCATAAATGAACAAAGCCTTATATTCATAAATGAACAAAGGGGAGGCAAGGAGGATTTCTGATGATCTGTTACCTAAGAAGTCAGTGCTCTGCTTGACACCATACTACCTTCAGATATGAAAGATGGCTGCTTTCTGTTCCTGCCCCATGCATGCAAAATACATGTAGTTATGGGGATTAAATAAAGATGGATGACTGGCCTAAAAGAAAATCTCACCATTCTCCCAAATAGCTTTGTACCTTAGTGCATTATTTCTCCAGTGTAGATCATGACCTCCAGGGGCATTGCAAGTCAATGGATGGAGAATCAATGGAGAATGCCTGCCCTGCAAGTTCTTTCTGAATAAACTTACCAGTGTGATACTGGTAGCCTGAGGACTTTCTTTTTGTTTTTAACAGACTCTGTTTCCTTTCAGAGGACAAAGAATCATGCCTAGAGAGCACAAGGTTTCTTTGCAAATCTTTCTTCCGACTCTTGCCCTATAGAGGGAATTACAATGTAGGGAAATGAAGGATTGCAAGGAAATAGAAAACACACCATATCGAAAATGGAGAAAGGGATTTACAAAAACTAGAGTGTAAGGGAAAGAGGAGATGGGTTATACTTGCCCAAAGCAATTTATACTCTGTCAGTGTTTTCCAATCTATAGTATTGGAAAATATGGTTTACCGTGTATTCTCATGTATAAATTCATCTATGGACAAGTGGATCCTGACATTTTTAACCGAAATACCATGAAAAATTTGCAACTTGCATTTTTCATGGTATTTTGGCTAAAAATTTGAGGATCTGCTTTTTTACAAGTAATACGGGAAACAAAAGTAGTTTAAAAAAGTATTAGTATCCACATTATGATTATGAGTTCTAGTCCCGCCTTAGGCACAGAGCCAGCCTAAGCCAGAGCCAGGTGGACTTGAGCCAATCATTTTCTCTTAGCCCTAGGAAGGAGGCAATGGCAAGGCACTTCTGAAAAACCTTCCAAGAAAACTTAGGGATTTGTCCAGGCAGGCTCCAGGAATCATCATTGACTGGAAGGTATACCCAGACACAAGCTCAGTCTCTGTAAAATCAGAGTCTCTTTGTAGGTGGAATTGTACAAATTCATTTTAAGGAATTATGGTACCACAAAATTTGAGAATCCTCATTTAGGGTATAAGTTACTGCTTTCTAATGAAGAATAGAAATAAAATTTGCCTTTTTGAAACATATTTATATCTCCTTTAGGTATGCTGCCAAACATTTATCGGAGAGTGCTATTTGAAATGATGAATTGGAAATGACATGAACATCTGGTTCGGCTTAAAGCCAAGAGAAAACCCATAACATAGAGCTGCTAAAACATATTCTAAATGTTGCTAAATGTTAGATCCATAGTTTGGAATTGGTCCAACTAAGAAATGGGCATCATGTTAATTCAGGTAAAATTTATGAGGTCCAGAATAAAAGTAAATGCTAATGTGATCACATACATCAGATGCAAAGCAGTAGAATTTTACATTGCTTTAACATATTCCCTTAAGAATAACTGAGATGTTGTATTTTAGTTGTATGACATGAAGCCCCAATCATATCATAGTGATGCAGGAAGATTAAAGCTTAATGATGTGACAGAGATGCTAGCCAGTTTTTTTGTGTAATGATCTGGATTCAGAGTGAAAAGAAACATCTACTACATGTATTTTCCTGGGCTTGTATGACTACTCTCACCAGCCTAATGTTTTGTTTTGTTTTTTTTAAAAAAATGTTAGCAGATGTTATATGTGCACACATTCTCACCATTTTCTTTTTGAATCCAAATTGGTGCAGAGCTCTGATATTTGATATTAGATTGTTTGAGTTACAGCTGTGAAATTTGCAGTTTCTCTCTGTGAGGCAGATGGGTGGCATAGATAGGTAGGTAAGTAGGTAGGTAGGTAGGTGGATGGATGGATGGATGGATGATACATGATAGATACTAATATTTTTCTTCTAAAAACTATATTTCCATCCTGTTTAATAACAAAAAATAATCATGAACTACAATGCATATTTTTGTAACAATATCATTAACAATCTTAGATCCTTGAGAAGAATACACTAATCAAAAGTACCAAATCTATTCAGAATTATTCCAGTATTTGAGGGGCTGCCAAAAAGAAGAGGGGGTCAACTTATTTTCCAAAGCATCAGAAGGCAAGACAAGAAACAACGAATGGAAACTAATCAAGGAGAGAAGCAACTTGGAATTAAAGAGAAACTTCCTAACAATGAGGACAATTAACCAGTGGATCAGCTTGCCTTCAGAAGTTGTAGGTACTTCATCAGTGGAGATTTTTAAGAAAAGATTGGACAACCACCTATCTGAAATGGTATAGGGTCTCCTGCTTAAGCAGAGGATTGGACTAGAAGACCTCCAAGCTCCCTTCCAGTTCTATTCTGATTATCTGATAGACTGTGTGTAAATAACAGCCGCAACAACAACAGAACACTAGGGTCTGGTTCACTCAACACACATGATCCAGTTAGTCACTAATCCACTCATAGATCCCTAGCAGTGTTACTAACAGCATATAATCACACCAACTTGATTAAAAGCCACATGTTAGAGGATACAGAGTTCCCTCCCAATTCCTCCTGGCAGTGCCCGCTTTCCATCGGCTTTTGGGTTAATACTGTCAAGGCTTTGTTACCTTCATTGTTATCCATGCAGGAAAAAGTGATCTGGGCTTGGATGCTGCTCATTTACAGTGGGAAGGCTGTTCTGACTGTGCCAATGAATCCTGAAATGGTGCTCCTTGCTGTCTCAGTTGTTCTCTTATGGTCCTTTCTCTACTTCTGTTTGGAAGACTGATTTTAGAAGTTTTAGCTCAGTGTACTTATAATACAACTGACTACAACTGACTGGATTATACACCATTAACCCAGTTTAGCATGCTGTGGGAACTCAGCTATTTTAATCTGTCCTTCAGATTAAAAGGACAGAGACTTTGGGGCATCATCCTTGTGATCTCTTTTTCCTATTACTGTTTTGGGGGAAGAGCGACATTTTGTTCACAAAGGCAGTACATTACTCTTGTTCAACAGTCTCTTAGTTCTCCATGTCATCCCCCTGAAAATGAGTTATATCAGAAATTCCATAACCATGAGATTAAAACACTGATCAATTGATGAATTGAAGTAGCTGACATGGAAAAGCTTCTCCCATACCTTTTCTTTGATGAAAATATTTTTGATGATATTTTGTAAAGAAGAGGAATCTATTAAACTTTTACCCGTGCAGTTATAGTATGTATCTATATGTGTGTATATTATTGTTTGTGTCTGTGTTTAGACCATTTGATTAGATGAACTGTAATTCTAATAAGTCATTGAAGTCATCATCACCTTTTGACAGGATTACTAAGCAGATTCTACATGAGGCCATCCTTGAGGAGAGTCTGGAAATTGCTATGCAATGCAGGTTCCTGATTGATAAGTGGAAGAGCAAAATGGCCGCATTAGTTTAGTCTTGAAAACATTGTCCTGATTGTCTTTGAACTATATGGGCCAATTTAAGATGCTGACATTGATCTGTAAAGACCTAAATAACTTAGGGTCTGGCTATGCATTGAGAGCAATGAGAAAGAAATTATGGCCCCTTGGTAGATTTTGCCATGAGTAGGATTTTCTTAGCAACACTATCCCAGTTAGAAAACCCACTATTGGAAGTACTCCACTCTCATGCTGTCCTTTTTCAGTAAACAATTGAAGATATGCCTATTTAAGTAGGCATATATTGAACCAGTTAAGGTGTACTTGTCCCTTGTTTCCAACATTTCCAGTTTTGCTCTCAATTCCCACCTTTTCTGAATTAAAGACCTAAAAAGTTAAATTTTGAGGAAGAAGTCAAATATGTCTGAAGTTCCTGAAAAATTAACCTATATGGGACACGATTCCCTTAGTAGTAGATGCATACTATGGAAGGTGACGGTACTACAGAGAATCCTTAGAAAATTAAGTAATATAAGCTCTTAAAATGATGTGTCAGGGAGAAATTTATCTCTTGTTCTATTATAGGAAAATATGAAAGAAATGTCCTTTAAATTTATTTTATCACAATCAAGGTGAAAAAAATGCGGGCAAAAGTGTTGCAATTTGAAAATGCTCTCAAAATGCCTCAACAGAAATCCTTCCATGAGTGATGACATCTGGATAGTTTTCAGTGTATTATTGACAACTGTATTACTGACACAGTGTATTAGTGACAACTGTGCATTTATTACTCCATAAACCAAATGTCTGGGAAGACATATTATTTCTCTGTATTTCATGGTGGAAGAAATAACTGATTTCTATAGCTGATTTTTATGTCTGTTGGAAATCCAGAAAATAATGTATATTACAGGCAGTCCTTGACTTACTACCACAATTGAGCCCAATTTTTTTGTTGCCAAGTGAAACATTTGTTAAGTGAATTTTGCCTCATTTTACGACTTTTCATGTGACAGTTGTTAAGTGAATCACTGCAGTTGTTAAGTTAGTAACATGGCTGTTAAGTGAATCTGGTTTTCCCATTGACTTTGATTGTAAGAAGATCACAAAAGGTGATCACATGATACTGGGACACTGCAACCATCATAAACATGAGTCAGTTGCCAAGCATCTGAATTTTGATCACGTGACTATGGGGATGCTGCAATGGTTTTAAGTGTGAAAAACAGTCATAAGTCACTTTTTTCACTGCTGTTGTAACTTTGAACAGTCACCAAATCAACTGTTGTAAGTCGAGGACTACCTGTACTATTAGTGTGTGTGTGTGTGTGTGTGATGGGACTTTAGCAGCTTGATTGGAGAGGTTTTTATAATATCTGTAATCAGTGTGCATCTGTGTACTTTGCCCAATGGCACAAACTATCCTTTCATGAAGCTGAGAAACAGTTGCATTTAAATAAAGAAATTAAATGAAAGTTCCTTCTGTGCCAGGAATGAGGTTTTAAATGAAATTTCTTGTGTAAAGAATAAAAAGCTTAGTTTGGTAGTATAACTTAAAAACTTTAGAGTGTGCTTAATCAGATATGTTTTTGTTCATTCCTTTCATGAGAAAGCGATGGCACTGATTTTTTTAATATAGCACTTTATGTGTGCATGCAAGGGAATGAGGAGTAATTGATAACGTCATTGTTCCAATTTTTTTCCATTGTTTGGAAAATCATTGTTGCTAAAAAGCTGCATTTTAGCTTAACCCACAATTACTGTATTTAAGGAAACTGTAACCTTTCTTTCTTTCTTTCTTTCTTTCTTTCTTTCTTTCTTTCTTTCTTTCTTTCTTTCTTTCTTTCTTTCTTTCTTTCTTTCTTTCTTTCTTTCTTTCTTTCTTTCTTTCTTTCTTTCTTTCTTTCTTTCTTTCTCTCTCTCTCTCTCTCTCTCTCTCTCTCTCTCTCTCTCTTTCTTTCTTTCTCCAACTTTATACAACTCTTGTAATCTGATATGCAAATTGATGGACCAGGCTAGCTACAAATATTAATATGTTGAGTTAACTAAAGCTTATTTTAGTGCCATCTTAGTCCCCTCTCTCACACACAGTCTACCAAGCTGTTGGACTAGAAGGGGGGTTGGACTAGAAGACCTCCAAGGTCTCTTCCAACTCTTTTATTCTGTGTGAAACAGTGCTTTTAATAAGGTGACTGCATGTCCATGGCTGAAAAGAGCAAAAATAAATAATAAATATATCACACATTACCCCTCCCCCCTCCATCAAGTCATCCTTTTAATTATTGGAATGGTTGTATGTTGAATATAAAGGTCAAAGTACATATGCTTTGACACCTGTTCAACTGTTTTGGCCTTTGGGCCTTAGCTTACTCCATTCAGCTTAAGTACTGACAGTTTTTTAATGTCAGCATGCTTCTTGTTTTTCTAGATTTTTTTGACCTGTAGACATTTAGACTGTGTTGTTGGTTTATTTCTGTGTTTAAAGATGTTAATAGCTGAATAATAGAGCAATTCACTTTTCCCTGATCTCAAAGGAATAATTAATGGAAGTATAGCTGTTTTTCCTGTTGTCCAAATATATTTAGTCTCTTGACTTTTTCTGTACTTCAGCTCCAATTTACTTAACCATGGTCTAAATTCAAGGACCACAATATTAAACAACCATAATTATGGCAACACAATAACCAATTTTTGCTGCTACTAATCACTTTTATAAACAAACAAAGCTAGTTTTAATAGAAAACTGTCAGATGATTTTCTTCTGTAAAAAATTATGTACATGCCTTCAAATGAGAGTGCAATTCCCCCTGCCTAGAAGTGGCAATCTAGTCTGTCTAGGGTGACCTTTGCTAATTTGGCATCCTTCGTATATGTTCAGATACAACATCCATTCTTTAAGCTAGCAGGAGATGTTGGGAGATGAAGCCTAACATTTCTGGGGGAGCAGTAGACTTGGAAAAGCTAATCTGTTTTGTTCACATCAGACAGGTAAATTAATCTTGCTGTCTTTGATCCTGCATTTGGCTGTGACCTAATTAGAGTTATAAATCCCACTCAATAGGATTTACTGCCAAACTACTTGTAAAAAATAAGATTTCTCAAAGAGAGAAACCATTGCTATCTGCTGCCTAATACCTTTTTCATAGGTAATAGGACTGTGTATCATATACTTTCAATAAACAACAGAATAGAGACATTATTGGAATAATTGAATAGAGCAGTAGTTAAATGTTTTACTTCTGCTAACATTGGCAAAACAATTGTTTATGGTAAATGGGATTTTCAATGGCCTCTGTTAACATAAGGTCATTTCCACTGGCACAATTAATCAACATCATAATGTCTGAAATTCTTCCAGCCCCCAATAACTGTAGTTTTAATTTGCCATTTAAACCTTTCATGTTTTCTCATGCTTATATCAGTATATTTCTTGCTATTTTTACATCCTGTAGAAGCTGATAATCAAGTTGTATAATAGCAATAGCACTTAGACTTATATACCGCTTCACAGTGCTTTACAGCCCTCTCTAAGCGGTTTACAGAGTCAGCATATTGCCCCCAACAATCTGGATCCTCAATTCACCGACCTCAGAAAGATGGCTAAGTCAACTTTGAGCCAGTGAGACTCGAACTGCCAGACTGCTGGCAGTGGCAGGCAGCAGAAGTAGCCTGTAGTACTGCATTCTAACCACTGCGTCATATATATAAGATTCTAGAAAGAAAAGAAATACCTTGCTATGGTAGCAAACCTCCAGACACATAAAAGTAAGGTAAAGGAATCCCTGCTGATTTTATTCTGCTAGTCATTGCCGACCATTGCTCATCTCTGTTTCAAGGCCATTAAACCAGTGATGTCCAAGGTCATTTCCGTGGTCATGGCAGCATGATGTCACGGAGCGCTGTTACCTTCCCACCGAAGTGTTGCCTATTTATCTACTCGCATTTGCATGCTTTCGAATTGCTAGGTTGGCAGAAGCTGGGGCGAGGATGGGAGCTCACCCCATCCCATGGTGCTCCAGTTTTGAACCTGAGCTTCCAGGTTTCCAGCCAACAAGCCTAGCGTCTTCACCACTGAGCCACCACATCAGCCACCAGAAATATTTTACATCTATGGAAAATTAAATGTTACAAGATTTGTTCACTAGTGAAAGAGATGCAAATTAATCATTTTTGCTTAGTTTACTATAGAGCTAAACCATATCTGATTGCTTGGTCACTCTTAGACTTTATATCTCAGTTAAAAGAACAGATTACTGTTTGACAAGATTTTCTTTATTAGTCCTAGTAGTCTGCCTCTTTCCTTTGTATAGAACTGATTGACTTTGATGAAGAAAATAGTGTTCTTATGCTTTAGGATTTTTGCAATTGCTTCGCTGAGTAGTAATAATAATAATAATAATAATAATAATAATAATAATAATAATAATAATAATAATAATAATAATAATAATAATAATAATAATAATAATAATAATAATAATAAAGTTGGAAGGGACCTTGGAGGTCATCTAGTCCAGTGGTTCTTAACCTTTTTGAACGAATCGCCCCCTTGAGCCAATGAGGAAGTTGTCATCGCCCCCCTCCCCCAACATAACCTCTCAATCACAACATAGGAAATAATTCTTCAATTTATGCAAATACTTTTTTTGTTTTCTTTAAAATTGTCATCAGGACATATTGATGCAAATAATTTATTTCCAGTCTTTTTCCCATATCTCAACTGTGTGAAAAATTTTGGTGCCACCCGTCACTTTATTCCCAAACTTCGTGAATCATGTATTTCATTATTATCTTATTTATTCAAGACACTTAAATGTAATGACCACTGAAAACAAAATTCAATTGCAAGAAAGTGAAATGCCCGAAAAGAAAAACTAAGAATTTCAAGACGAAAACTCTGAAACTAAATTAAGATTCGAGGAAAGTATATATAGTCACGCACACTGTAAAAAGGATTAAAAAGACACAAAGAAAATATAATGTCACAGGGGATAGCCACTCAGCATACGATGTTTCAAAAGAAGCGCTCCCCCCTCCATCACTGCCCATTCTGGCCAATGGCGCACCACTGTATGGGTAGAGGCTGCTGCGCAACATGCATGAAGATAAGCGATGCGTATTCACATATGTACGGCATTCTGTACTGAAGCTAGCTAGAGGAACATTTGAAAAACCAATTCAATCCACTAATAGCGAGCGATCTGATGTTTTTGTATGACAGATATACAGCGATTCACTGTACGAAAAAGTCTCAAAAGTGTCCCCAAAACTTCTCGCTCCATCGCCCCCATATCGCCCCCTTTTCATTCCTTCGCCCCCGCATCACCCCTTTTTGTTCCATCGCCCCCCTGAAAAATGTAATCGCCCCCTGGGGGGCAATATCGCCCAGGTTAAGAACCACTGATCTAGTCCAACCCCCTGCTCAGGCAGGAAACCCTATACCATTTCAGGTACAAATGGCTGTCCAGTCTCTTAAAAACTTCCAGTGTTGGAACATTCACCACTTTTGAAGGCAGGTTGTTCCACTGGTTAATTGTTCTAACTGTCAGGAAGTTTCTCCTTAGTTCTAGGTTGCTTCTCTCCTTGATTAGTTTCCATCCATTGCCATATGTTGTTGTGTTGTTAAAAAGGAGTTATTGGGTTTTTGTGCAAGGTTAACATATATCCCAATTTCCCCAGACTTATTCTTTATTTTTGCCCTGCCATATTTCAAATAATCGGGAAGAAAAATGTATCTTGAAATGCAGTTTCTGGTTCTATATATTTATGATTGGATCTGTGATGAATGGCAGTGGGATAGGAGAACATGGGTTTTCCAATTGTAGTATCTGATATAGGAAATCACAAGAATCATAAATAAATTAATGAGCTATTCTAGGATAACAATGATAGAGGAGATGATGAGCAACCTGTTACTTAAACAATCTCCTTTAGAAAGATTTCTTTTTCAGATTGGAATAAGGCAATCTTAGCCACCCAGAGTGACTCTAATAAGTGAGCAGCCATATAAAGGATGGATGGTTGGATGGATGCATGGATGCATGGATGGATGCATGGAGAGACAGAGGGAAGGAGGGAGGGGGAGGGAGGGAGGGAGGAAGGAAAGGAAAGGAAGGAAGGAAGGAAGGAAGGAAGGAAGGAAGGAAGGAAGGAAGGAAGGAAAGAAAGAAACTTCAGCGTATAACATGTAAATGATGTAGTGATTTGATGTAGTGATTAAAGACTAGAAGCTGGGAGACTATGAGTTCCAGTCTTGCCTTAGGAATGATGCTAGTTGAATGGTTTTTGACCAATCATACTCTTTCAATCCTAGAAAGAAGCAATGATAAGACACTTCCAAAGCATGTTGCCAAGGAAACTGCATGGAATTTTCCATGCAGTTGCCAGGAGTCAAGACTATCATAAAGGTGTGTACGTGTGCACGTGTGTGTGTGCACACAGACACACACCAAAAATGTTATGAAACTTACCATACAATGTAAAAGTCTGAAAGGTAACATATTTAGATCTGATTGTATTTACTCTTAACACTCACATTTAAAAGCTGTGTTCCGCTAATGAAGATTTATTTCCCTACATAGAACACTGAAGAGTATGTGTAGCTGTGTCAATTTCATTTGTTTCATCTTTATGGAAAACCCTCCTGAAGCTGAGTGATTTAGATGCTTCTCTGCTTTGATACAAGAGGGAGAAATTGTTGTTTGTCATTGTTGTTTGTTGTTCACAGCTGGGTTTTTTTTATGAGTTTTACTCATAAACAGGTGGTTTGATTGTTTCTTCAGCCATGCAGTACAAGCTGTGCCAGTCTGAATTAATTCCATTCTTGAGTTAGATAGCATTGGCACTTGCATTTTAGTGCAGAAAATAATAATGTTTCTGACAGTTCCAAACTACTGTTGTGAATGCAAGTTTTTAAAAACATAACACAATTAAAGCAAATCACTTATCTTTGGTTTTATAGCACATTCACTCACATGAAGACTTTATTTAATTTATGATGAAAACAAGTTGTTTGACAGTTAAGTTATTCTTTGCTGATCATAGTGTCTTTTTCAAAGTCATGCTTGCTTTTGGACCTATTAATAACAGTTTATACAGCAGGAGTATTAAAATTAATAATACTGACAATCACTTTAAAACAGGAACATAGGCAATATAAAATTTCAGATATGATTCTGCAATGAAATGATGTCTCTGAATCAATAAGATGATTTTCCTCAGAGCAGTTAACAGATACTGCAACTGTGTTTTTTTAATATTTGTTATAAAAATATAACACTTACATGGCTATAAGTGTTTTAAAAATCTTTACTGCATATTCTAAATACACGTACAGATGTACAATGTGCCAGCTTAAGTGTCTTTTTTTGAGGAAACTTTTGGAGCAACTATTTTTATCAAATCAATTTATAATTATTGTAATTATTGTTTTATTATTAATTTCTGTTGTGTGAAATTAGTTGATTGCTAAAATAATTGGGCCACTATAAATATTAACATGCTTATTATAGCTTTATGGAACAGAATTCATTCCTTTTTAAGAGTCCATTGACTTGGGTGGTTTTTCTCTAACAAAAGCAACCTTGCTGCGAATATATTACTAAAACAATAGCATACTATGTAAAGAAGTTCATATTGTGTATAAAAAGCATCAGCAACAAGAGTAATAATAAAATAAGAATATGCTGTTAAATGTTCAGTATTACGTATGTCTCTAGAATTCTCTTCACAGTGAACCTATATAAAAGCTGTTTTAAGACTTGTATTATGACTTGAAGCATTTTGTGAAAAATAGCATAATCAAGCAAGGAATAGATTGCTACTTCTAGATCAACAGGGAAGCAAAGTAGCCACTTAAACTGAAGATCTTACATAGTAAAGGAGGTGCTTTCCCAGCAGTACAGCCCCTAAAATTACTCCTGGTGTTCTTTTATACATTACATCCATTTGTAGAAACAGACAAGCAATTTCTTCTTACTTTAAACACAGTTATAGAATGTAATAGGATGTACATTGTACCAGGATGAGCAGAAAGGGGATTATTCACTACTTCTTTATCCTACTTGATCAAGGGATATCTGTATAAAATCAAGTTTAATGAAATTAAATGAAGACCATATTATGAAATTAGCTGATACAAAATAAACACTGTGCTGATTTTGGAGATACAAGCCTATGTATTTCACTTGCTTTAAGAGCCTTTGCAATGTATTTATATATCTTTAATTTCCAAATCCCCAAATTTAGCAAAGCAAAATCTAATAATCATTGCTTTCATGTAGACTTCATCCTATCCAGACACATATCCCATAGACCCTGTGTCCTAGAGTTAAATTGTATTAAAAAAAAAAAAACTACCAGCAACTTGCTTATGTTTCCCATTGGTTGAGTCTTTAGACTACTTCCTCCACCAAAACAAACGTGGACACAACTGGGGTTACTTTAGAACAAGAGTGAGCATTCATAGCCTAAAGGGCTATGTATCCCCTTTTTGTGGCCTTAAGCCCACTAATGAAATTCAATAGCAAATCTCAAAATATGAACAATGCAAATTTCCACCAAATTCTAATAGGAAAACCAACCAACCAAACAAACAAATAAATATTATATCACAATGCAATTATTGTGATGACTGCATGATATCAATAACCAAAATGGTACGACAACCATTGACCATTATAACAAAGTTGCCTGTCTGTAGCTTAAAGTTGCTACTATGAAAACTGCATATTTTAGTATTTGTGTATGCACAGAGAATGCCAAATTTATTTCTTTATTCAGATTTATATATCATCAGAATCTAAAAATTCTTTGCAGTTTGCAATCCTAAAAACATAAAATGAAAAACAAACTAGACTTAAAGAGAGAAAGGAGATAATATAAACAATATATCAAATTGCAGGATATTTTTCTTTTTAAATAAGTGTTTTTCCCCAGATCCATTAATATTGAGGAATTTAGCACAATTGCCAGTCCTGTGATTCATTCAGCCAAGCAAAACTCAGCAAGAACCACAGTTTCCTGTTCTGCATGTGATTGATAAAC
Source organism: Azemiops feae (assembly GCA_023970755.1). Taxonomy (NCBI): domain Eukaryota; kingdom Metazoa; phylum Chordata; class Lepidosauria; order Squamata; family Viperidae; genus Azemiops; species Azemiops feae. The sequence continues at coordinate 1,863,361 of JALGBA010004008.1, forward strand.
TAGGTTTGGATTGATACATCAAAATTAGTCAGGACTGACATAAGATTTGATTAAATAAATAAGTAAATAAAATAATTTGTAGCAATTTTAGTCAATCTTATTGCTTAGTAATGTATGGGAGCTGCTAGACCTCCGATGTGGGATCTCAATACATCCAAGGGGCATCAGGTTGGGGTTGGATGCTAAAGCTAAATCTGACTGGGGAGAGATCATTGTGGTGACAGCTGTACAAGTTAGAACAGATTAAGACATTTTCTCAAATAACTTTGTCGATCCAGATGTGGATATATATATACATATAATTTAATGACAGCTTGGGAGAATGAGGCCAAGGATTGAAAAGGAAGAAGACTATACTAGCCAATGAGACATCAGTTAATATATTGAAATTAATTTTAAGGTATTTTTAGTATTTAACACTGGATGTATTAATTTTGAGACAGATATTGGTAAATATATATTTTTGGTGATATAATCTCCAGGAAGATAATAGCCCTCTCATATCTAACTATACCAAATAGTCATGAAATATATTTCTTGGATTATTTTAATTGTTTACAAGGAATTTCTGTTACTGAAAAGATAAAGTATTCAAGCAGAGTTAATCTCATAGTTTTCTTGATGGCTTTTTGATGCCCAGTAACAAGCTGTGAATGAAATGATTGTTCTGCCTTGAAGGATTAGCAGACTGAATAGTTTTTGAAGAATATTTATTCAAGTTTTGATTCTTCCTCTTTCACTGTGCTCCATCAATAGAAGACAGAAGTGTCAATGTGTTGTATAATAATAATAACAACAACAACAACAACAACAACAATATCACTTATACCTTCTATTTAAAAAAAAAAACTACAATTGCGTCAACAGGCAATGCTAGCCACACAAGCAGCTGGAGTAGATGGGGAAAAAGTTTTATCTTTCCAGGATAAAAAAAATACTCAAATGTTGGTAGGCATGAAATAAAGAGATGAAATAAAGAGATACATGCTACTTGGAAGAGAGACTGTGGCAGTTCCAGAATACATAAATATCCAACTGACAGGAAAGATATATATAATCAGAGCCACAGTTTTCAGAGATAACATATGACCATCAAAGTTAAGCCATCAGAAAGGCTAAATGGGAAAAAAAATTAGGCCTTTGAATTGTGGTGCTGTAAAAAATGGCTGGAAATATCTTCACCAACATCGAGAACAAGAAAGTATTCAATATAAATGAGGGGGGGGGGAACCCCAATCCCCCTTTCTACAATTGCTGGGGAGCTTCTGCACTTGTGGAGTCTTCTCCCTTCAAATCAGAGGAGCAATACTGATGATACTATCATGTCAATTAACTTGGCTTTCATTATAGTAATGCTAATTCTCCTTCATACAGTCTTTGACTGAGGCAGCCTAAGTTATGATTAGAACTGATTATGTACCATCAAATCATTTTCAAGTCCTAGTGAACACATAGATGAGATTTTCTCCAAGACAATCTATCTCTAATTTGTTTTTCCAAGTCTCCTACTGTGCAGTAATCAGCACTGTAGCTGTCCATCCACCTTGCTCCTCTCCTCTCCTCCACTCTCCTCCACTCCCCCCTCTCTCCTCTCCCCTCCCGTCTCCTCTCTCTTTCCAGTATTTCTAGAGAACTATGAAGGAGGATCATTTGATTTCATTTGTGCCTTAAGAGAACTCTGGATTGATTTGTTCAATGATGCATCGTTTTACTTTCTTGACTGTTCACAATATTCTCAGGGTTCTTCTCCAACATGATTAGAATAGGGAAGTCTAAATATCTTGTCAACATTACAAAATATCTCTTCCACAGTTTATCTTTGTTTAAAAATGTGATGTAAATACAAATGTTAGAACAGTCTAATACCATTAGAATGGAGACAAAAGTTATTATTTGTATAAAGAAGTTAAAAGACACTTTATTCTATGACCCTTATTCCCCTTGAGGGAGGAAAATCTCATGCAAAAACTTAAGTTTTTTTTTCTTTTAATATTCTGTAGAAAATTAGGTTAGTTCTTATTAAGCAAGAGAAGAGGAAGATGTTGGAGAGAGGGCATTTCAAGTCTCCAGTTAGTTGTTAGGTTATAAATATGTATATTTATTCCTCTACTTTTTATGCGGGTACTAGCAGTACATGGACAATGCAAAATGTTTAATAGAATAATATGCTTGTTATTAATTCAATAAGCTAATTTATTAACTGTTTTTCTCTTCAAAACAGGCTGCAGAAGAATGAATTTATAGCATGTAATTTCTTCATCTTCTTTGTGGTAGAATAAAGAGAGAGGGAAAGAGTTCCTAATAATCTAGGAATTGGACCCAATTAAATCAAAGAAAAAATAATTTGCCATATACGCTGTCATGAATGCAAAAGTTTACTACTCAAAGCATCAGTAAAATACTTTGCTAATCCAGCACATTCTAGTTCTCATTCATTTTGCTATTTATATCCTGGTTTAAAAATATGTGCCTCTTTCAACTGCTGCTGAACTAATGGGAATTACTTAGGTTGGAGTCAGTTGCATTTTAACAACATCTGCATAATATAGCAATATAGCAATAACAATAGACTTGCATAATGCCTTTACAGCACTCTCTGAGCAGTTTACAATATCAGCATATTGCCCCAAAATCTGGGCCCTCTTTTTCCACCCTTTACTTGGAAAGATGGAAGGCTGAGTCAACCTTGAGCCATGTCAGAATTGAACTCTAGGCTGCGGGCACCATTTGCCTACAATACTGCATTCTAACCACTGTGCCACCAGGACACCTCATGTTTTGGGTTAACAGATGTCCAGCAAAGGAGGACATGTCCTCCTTTTTGTCCTCATGTGCTCCATTCAGCAGTCATAGCCTTAAAATCAAATATTATCTGACTTTTTGAACATCTTGGGGTTTGGGGGATTATTTCCACAACAGCAATTATTCAAATTGTATTTGTGACTTGTAAATTATTTGTCTCCATCAACAGACTCAACAACCTAGGTTTAGGGTATTTAATTTATTTCTTGTTTCCAGCAATCAGATTCAATACAGCCCCTACAAATCTATGATTGCTGTAGTCTGAAGATCACATGACTTCTCATAATTTTTATAGTGACATTTGGAAAGCGTGTCATTGTCATATCTATACTTGTTCTCAGCTGCAGGTCCAGCAGAGATGCCTAGGGAGGAATCTTGCCATTTCATTTGGGAAAGCTTTGAATCTGTTGGACCTGAAGACGTGTACAGGGTCCTTAGGACCATGAGCTCAGTCACCTGCTCTTTAGATTCCTGTCCTCCTGGCTTTAAAGTAGCCCAGGGGATGTCATGTGAGTGGGTTCTAATGATGGTTAATTCTTTTCTAAATGAGAGATTTGTTTCTTCACCTCTTACAGAAGAATTATTTCATCCTCTCCTCAGGAATGCATTACTGGATCCCACTGTACTGAACAATTTTCATCCAGAATCTAACCTCTCCTTTTGAGGGAAGGTGATAGAGAAGATGATTGTGCAGCAGCTGCAAAGGGCACTGGATGAATCTGGATGCCTTTCAGACAGGATTTAGACCTGGGTATAGGAGCAGCATTGGTTATGCTTTGGCTGATGTCTGGTGTGGGTGAGAAAGGAGTTTTGCACCCATCCTTCTCTATTTGACTTCTCTGTGGCTTTTGATACAATAGATCATGGTATCCTGGCTCAGAGAATTGGGGTGGGGTAGGTAGCACAGTGTTATGCTTGTTCACCTACTTCCTCTAGCGCCAATTTCAGTCAATAGTGTGTGTGTGGGGGGAAGATCCCATCTTTGGCCCCTGCTATGGGGGGTGCTATTCTTCCCTTTTCTATATAACGGCTACATGAGGCACCTGGATGAGCTCATCTGTCACCAGAAAGTTAGGTATCATCCGTATATCAGATGATAACCAATTAGGATGTGCCCCTGGCAAATTACGCAGTGCTGTGAATGTCACTCATGGCCTGGTCATCTCGCATTTAGACTACTGCAATATCCTGTACATGTGGGGACCCTTGAAAATTATTTGGATGGTACAAGTGGCACAGGCTGTAGCTGCACAGACAGTTTTAGAAGCCCATAGAATGGCATGTAACACTGCCATTGCAAAAGTTGCACTGGTTGCCAGTTTGCTTCTGGGTCCAATTCAAGGTGTTGGTTATGACCTTTAAAGCTCTTTATGGGGTAGATCCAGGCTACCTGAGGAACTGTCTGACCCCAGTGGGATTTGCCCATCCCACTCATACTGACAGAAGGGACATGCTGGGGACACCATTGGCCAAGGAATTCCATGTGGCAGAATCCAGGGGAAGGGTCTTTTCTGCCATGGCTACTGCTCTCTGGAACATCATGCCCCTCAAGATGAGAACTGCCTTCAGTTTCTTAATCTTTTGAAATGCCTCAAAACCTGGCTCTGCCATTTGGCCTGCATCTCAGATGGGGATATTCCATGCTGGAGTTGGTTAGTAAACGAGGAAGAAGATCCCACTCTTATTTCATTGTAGTCTGACTTTTAAGTTATTTAATCTCTGTTCATTTTAATTTTAATGTTTCTTTTACAATGTTGTAAGTTACTCAGAGTCACTTGACAATGAGATGGTAGCATATAAATTTAATATATAAAATAAATAGCTGAATAACTAACAAAATACATGTCTTGTTTTGGTACATAGAGATTGTGACAGTCTGGATAGTGAACAGCAGGCTTCAGCCGAATCCTGGCAAGATTGCATGTCTTTGTGTTTTGGGTTCTAGGACTATGCTATCTTTGGTGGTAGATGGAATGGCACTGCCCTGAATTGACCCTGTGTGCAATCTGGGGGTCCTTTTGGACCCATGATGTTTGCTTAAATAGCAGGTGGCAGCTGTGGCTGGAAAGGCCTTTGTACAGCTTTGTGTTGTGCAAGTTGCACCTGTCCTTAGATCAAGGGGTTCTGCTTGTTGTTACTCATGCCCTAGTCACCTCCCATTTGGATTTCTGTAAGATGGTCTACATGGAGCTATCCTGCAAGAATATTCAAAAGCTTCAACTGTTCAAAATGCAGCAGCATGGACAGTTATGTGTGCCCCTAGAGAGATACTACACGAGAGATCCCCAACCTTTTGGGCACCAGGGACTGGTTTCGTGGAGAGAGGTTTTTCCGCAGACCAGAGGGTGCGTGGTTTTGTGTGCTGCCTGCATCTTGCGGATGGGGCTTTGCTTGTTTGTGCAGCCCGGTTGCTGGCATGCCACGGCCTGGTACTAGTCCATGGACTGGGGGTTGGGGACCCCTGTACTATACCTCTGCTCTGCAAACTGCACCAATTGCCGGTTTGCTTCTGGGTCTTGTGAAATCTGCTCCCCTTGAAGGTAAGATTAACTCCAATCCTGTTAACATTTCACAACATCCTCAAGACCTGGCTATGTTATCAGGCTTGGGAATTCCATGGGACTGGGGCGGTTTTGCAATGGCTCCCTTACCATAGTTAATATCATCCTTACCATAGTTAATATCAGATTTGTGTGCATTTTTTATAATTATTTTTAACTGTGTCTGTTTTATATATTTATTGTTTATTTACTGTATACCACCCAGTCATTTTCATATCAAATGGGTGTCTACAGAAATATGATAAATAAATACATAAAAATTATCACTAGCATATGTTCTTCAAAATGAACAATAGGAAAATATAGTCATTGAAAAAACAGTCTTTTTTTACTGGAAAAAATGGTTTCATTTTCGTGTAGGCTGTATATCTTTTTGTTTTTTCCAAAAGTTAAAGTATTCTCCTTTTCCCCTCCATTTGTCCCCCTTCATTTGTCTTCTGTGTCCTTTGTGTGCTCAGATATCTGATAACTCTTCCCATGTTCCATACTTCTGCCCTCTGTTAGTGATTATTAGCTATTGCAACCAACTATGTACCATTTCTGTATTTGATACGGATTTCCTCCTTCCTTATTTTTGAACACCATTTTTGAAGAGCAGAGGCTTATAACAGTAATTTAGGACTGAAACCTGACCCAAATTAGTAATATTTCTGAAGGTATTTCAGAAATTACTCTATGGAGTAATGTTAAATTATAATAAAGCAGTTCCTGGCTAAATGCTAGAGAATAACTTCCTAAAGATAAAATCAGTTTGACAATGGAACCAATTACTGAAAGAACCAGTTAATTTCCCTTCAATGAATATACTGTATTTAATAGTGGTTGTACAGCCCTCTGTTGGAAATGCTATAATTTGGATTCTTGCATTGAGTAGTGGGTTGAACTTAATGACCTAAATAAGTCCTTTCAGCCCTTTGTTTCTGTGAATTACCAAAACATAAAAGAATTCAATGCCACCAAGTGTTTGTGTGTGTGTGTGTGAGAGAGAGAGAGAGAGAGAGAGAGAAAGAGAGAGAGAGAGTGTGTTAGAGAGAGAGAGAGAGAGAGAGAGAGAGACAGACAGACAGACAGAGACAGACACACAGAGAAAGATATGCACAAACACCTTTCCTTTGCACAAACTCAGTCAACTTAGAAATGTGAAATTTGGTAATATTAATGTAAATATTACCATGTTCTGTAAGAAATAATAGAATAATAGAATTGGTAGAGACCTTGGGGGTCTTCCAGTTCAACTTCATGCTCCAGCAGGGGACCCTATATCATTTCAGACAAATGGCTGTCCAATCTCTTCTTAAAAACTTCCAGTGATGGAGCCCATAACTTCTGAAGGCAAACCATTCCACTGATTAATTGTTCTATATGTCAGGATATTTGGATCTAGGTTGGATCTCTCCTTGATTAGTTCCCATCCATTGCTTCTTGTCCTGCCTTCTGGTGCTTTGGAAAATAGGCTGACTCCCTCTTCCTTGTGGCAACCCCTGAGATATTGGAAGACTGCTATCATGTCGCCCCTACTCTTTCTTTTCATTAGACTAGACATACCCAGTTCCTGTAACTGTTCTTCATATGTTTTAGCCTCCAGTCACTAATCATCTTTGTTGCTCTTCTTTGTACTCTTTCTAGAAGCTCAACATCTTTTTTATATTGTGGCAAGCAAAACTGAATACAGTATTCCAAGTGTGGTCTTACAAAGGTATTATAAAGTGGTACTAACATTTCATGTGATCTTGATTCTGTCCCTCTGTTAATGCAGCCTAAGACTGTGTTAGCTTTTTTGACAGTTGCAGTGCATATTAAAGTGATTGTCCACTAGGACTCCTGGATCCTTCTCACAGTTACTACTATTGAGCCAAGTTCCTGTACATTTGTTTTTTCTTGCCTAAGTGTAAAATCTTATTTTTCTCATCACTGAATTTCACTTTGTTAGATAGGACCCAGTGTTCAGGTTTGTCAGTATTCTTCTGTATCTTGAGCCTATCTTCTAGAGTATAGGCTATTCCTGTCAGCTTGGTGCTGTCTTCAAATTTGATGACTTCCCCTTCTAACTCTTCATCTAAATTATTTATGAAGACATTGAAGAATATTGGCCTAAGACAGAACTTTAAGGTACTCCACATCATACTTCCCTTCATGTAGATGTAGTTCCATTGAGGACTACATGTTTAGTATGGTTGGTCAGCCAGTTACAAATCCATCTGATGGTGATGCTATCTTACACATATTTTTCTATCTTATGAAGTAATAGATTGTGGTCTATTTTATCAAATGCCTTACTGAAGGCATTATTAAAAATAATCCTTTAAAAGTTGCAGTCATTTTTAAACTTCCAATGCTAGAAATGGGATGTATAGGGCTTTTTTACCCTTAATTTTTGCTCTGGATCTGCACACTCCAGAATCAGGCTGGACTCACTTTAGAATACTTGATAGTAGATATTTCAGGTTCAATTTCTTCAGTTGTAGATCAGGCCGTCATATTGAATAGATTTGTCGTGACATATCAGTAATTAGTCTGTCATCTCAAAGAGCTCTGTAGACATACAAGTAAAGACATTGCAATCAGTAGTATAAAATATATCTGACTATCTTTTAAAGCTGAACTTGGCTTGTCACAGGTTATTTCTGCATTTGGCTACTGATATTTTCAGGCATGAAGATATCCTGCTATTTTGAGTGTCTTACCTTTTTTTGTCTAAGAACAATATCATCATTCTTTTCTCTTTTTTTCCTTTTGAAAAATCATTTTAGTCTGCCATGTCTTCTTATCATCAAGTCTGACAAACAATCAATCAAACTTGTCCTGATTAGAATATAGGGATGCTCATATTGATTTTGCCAATTATATAAACGTCCATTACCATTTTTACTTTTGTATTTGAAAATGCACTATTTCCTGATCAGGCTAGTTTGGAGGAAGTGTCCTGATAGAATTTTTGGTTAGCAGTCCTGCTGGATTATACCCAGTAGCTGAAAATCAATTTATTTTACTTCTTTCATGTCATCAGCCACTAAGGATTGTGATGGGATAAAAATGTAATAAATAAATATAATTTTTTGCCATTTAATTTTAAAAGAATAATAAAGTGGGTCACAAAAATCTTCTTTGCAATATGTACTGCTTTCTCTCCCTTGCTTTTACCTTGAGGCATGTATCAGGAATGGCTGGTGCTGTACCTTGAGATGCATTTGCAATACAGAATTTATCAGAAATGCTCAAATGAACAAAATGTGGTTTCACAGCACATACTGTCATAATGTAGTTAGTTAGACTCTGGGCACAGCATCATAAGCAGTGGATCAGTGGGGGGAAATGTTTTTTTTTGATGATATACAGATAGAACAGCTATTTAGTGTGATGTACAAATGGGCATACACACTTTTCTTGCTTGGTTTGTCTTTTAGACATTGTCCAGCCTTTTCATTTCATCCAAACTTTATTTTGTGGATAACATAATGGATGCCTCCATTCCTCCATGATATTTGCAGTGCTGCAATTGAATTGTCCTGGAGGTCCTCAATATGCATTTATTTAAGGCATTTAAATACTTGGTAGGAATATTAGACACCCTAGAAGAAGTTCAAGGAAGCCATAGAAGGTATATATTTTTAAGGTTTATTTTTTGAATTATATACTATATATGATGAAATCATTATCTTTAATTGCTTCTACCCAACCTTGTTATGCTTTGAAGTACTGTCCAAATCATTCCTAGCCACTTACCATGTTAGATAGGGCTGAGAGGAGCATTACAAAATGGGAGAATGCCTGAATGGACAAGGGCCCTGGTGATGCATTTGAACTCACATCTCTTTTATCAGCTTCAGAGAAGTGGTAAGATTATGTCTGAGTATTTTATTTCTCCATGTCATCAGCTAACCTAATCCCCTTCCCAAAAAAAAATGTTATAAGTGCATTTTCCAGAATTCTGAGCCAACCACATGCTGGTTGTAAGTTCTAGGAACTGACACCCACAATATCTGAAGAGCATCAGATCGCAGAAGGATCAATTGTGTGATTTTGAGTTTTAAGATGAATATCACTATATAACAGGCACCTATATAACAGCCATCTTTTGATCCTAGTTAGGCTTGTTCCATGATGCAAACCAACATTCAAAATAAAATGAATAAAGAAAAAAAAAGAATAAATTGCTTTGAAATATTCACCCTAACGTTTGATGCTCATGCACATTCAAAGTGATTCATGGCTTTGGATTTTTTTAATGTTATACTTTCAATGAGGAGCAAGAAGAGAAGTTTTATTCAGCAGAGTTTCTTGTCTTTCTTTTGCATATTTATGTTTTTTGGGCATTTGACTGGAAGTCAAACTAGTGAACTTTTGTAAAGTTGCTGGATAAGTCCTGATCTTTTCTGCGTGTGGTGAGAATCACCTGCTGAGAAGAGATGTCTTTTGAATCAGCATTTCACTTTTTGTTTGTGTTTTTATTTTCAACTCAGATTAAATTCCAGGAAGTTCTTCAGTTTTTCTGAAGTCCAGCAATTTCGTACCCTTTTCTCCAACAAACCAATTTTAAATGTGGCCTTTTACCTTTCAACACTCAAAGGAGTCAATTTTCTTTTCTTTCTTATCTTCATTTTATGACATTTTTTTTATTTAAAACCAGCATAAAGTACAGTATCTGAGTCTATTGAAGAAGTCCACATCATATTATGTCTAGCAATAAAATCATCACCTTTCCTTACTGCTGGCATTAATTGCTTGATTGTCAACAAATGTTTGGATCTTTTAGGAAAGATACCAACAGAAGGTTCAGGATATACTACTTAGCATACTTCATTTCACTGAGGTTTTCAAATATTTTAAAATTAACATGTTTAATTAATTTCAATGATTTTGAAATTTACATTGTAATTTAAATATTGCCCCAGACTTTCACTGCCTAATAACCTCTCTGTACTTCAAAAAGAAATGTGAATAACCCATTTCTCATCCTTCCAAAATCCTAAATACTTGAAAAGTTGTCTGGCAGAAAGAAAATTGCAATGTAAAATACAAGATCTTTGAATGAAAAGAAGCTATACAAATGTGCTTGGAAATTGTGTGAGAGGTATTTGGTATTAATCCCAATGATTTTAGACCTATGCCCCACCTCTCTATAACTGTGTCTTTTAAAGAACAGTCATTCTAAATGTCTATTTCAGGAACACATGGCACTACTTTTAAAAAGGGAAAATGAAGCAACTTAAATGATTGTGACTATAAATCTAGTTGATTTATATGGGTTATGTAAAGCATGCTTTTAGTATTTTTGTAATGTTTACTGAATCATTTGGCAGATAATGAGCTCCATCTAGTGATGCATTTACTTGCCTAATCTTTGCAGATGACAGCCTGATCCACTAGCAGCAAATAGGGTTGGCTGATGTTCAGCTGCTTATTTCCAAATAAGTAAGGCATCAAGGTGACACTTCTCCAGAAGAAAATGTCAGCTCTGATTAATTGCTGATGGAAAGTTATTAGTTACCTCAGTAGAGTATAGTTTATTTTGTTTCCTTTATTTAAGATTGCACTTTTAAACACCAATGTCTGAAAAACCTGGCATTCCAAATATATTAACAGTGTTTGCAGCGGTGGAATTCAGCCAGTTCGCACCACTTCAGCAGAACTGGTAGCTAATTTTTTGTTGCCCAGGCCCAGAATGGACTTCTGGAAGCGGCATCCACACAGAGAACCGGTTGTTCACATATTTGAATTCCACCACTGAGTGTTTGTGATCTGTTTTTAATGCATTGCATTATTCATGCATTGTGATTGGGTAAGCAGTGTACAGAGAATGAAAGAAAGATATACTATGTAGAATCAATAGCTAACAAATTTATGCAGGACAGAACTAACTATGCTGTATAGACTGCTGCCAGCTCCTGAATAGAATGAAGAGTCAATTTCTCACAGTTTACACTGTACACATACAGTAGTTACATTTCCAATCAGTCTTTAAGGTAATTGTGAGTTGAAGGGTTAGGATGATGCTTGTTGAAGAGTTATTGCTATCCACAGAAGAAACCTATTGAGGGCACAGTGGTCTGACTCAATATAAATTGCATATATTAATTTCATGCACATTGAACTTGTATTTTTAATTCCTGCCTTTTCTAATGGTTGCTCTTTTGAAAGGCCATTGAACTGGGACTGGATCTATTTTTACAGCTTAATACAATATTGTTAATTTTTATCAGTTAGTATTAACTTGTTAAGCATTAAGTATGATACCATTTTTATATCATTTATTTTCTGATAACCAAGTTATCTGGCACTGTTAGATATCTAATCAACTCCTTTTTCCCTCCAACTTTGCTCCTGGACTATAGTGACTTCCATACATTCTTAGGCGATTTGGAGATGCTGATCTTAATGCTCGCTTATACTAGGAATCAAATGAGACCAATATGATCAGCCCAGATCATTCAGATTTGATAAAGAGGCAATGGAATAATATTAATCTGTCTCATCATTTTGAAGATGTATTAAGAAAGAAACGTAATTTGCCATACCAAAGACTTGTAGATAAATTTTTATTAATTATCTCTTCACTTAAAACAAACAGAAAAAAAGTAACAGCATCTAGGAGGACTGTTCCTTTTTACAACATCGTTGTTTTGAGTAGTTAAGAGATAAAATACTCCCCGATCGTCTAAATATTAGACAATATCTGACTTTGTATACACTCTTTCTCTCAGGCATGAGCTTTAGTACATACATGTATGAAAAGAAGCAAGAAGATGCTGTATGTGACTGAGGAAAATAGTGGAAGTGTAAGCTAAAGTAAGCATTTGATTTAGCACAAAAAAGTAACAGTGTAAACTCAATATCAATATCCCCAGAGAATGGTATTCTTAAGAGACTATTAAAGAAAGTCCCTCACATTAAAAAGCAGCAACTTCTTGAACTGAACTCAAATGCAGATAACATGACAGGATAGTTATTTCAAAAGTGGTGATTTAACATTCTACTTAAAGCACTCAGAATTAACTAAGTAATCTTAAGTTGGGTCCAGTTCCTGATTGACCTCCTGGACAAATACTTACCACCTCATCCTGTCAAAGTCTACACCCAGTTGAAGCTTCTGGAGCATAATTTTGGACACCTAGATGTATAATTCTTTACAGTGATCCAGTCTGAAAGTTAATTTTACATGGAGCATCATTGCCAAGTTATTCTGATCCAGGAAAGGGTACAACTAGCAAGGTACAGTAGATTAAATATTTTAAATATATACTTTAAACCAGTACAAGAGCATTGGGTGAAGATCTCCACTTAAGTTAAAAATTTGTTGAAAATACTTTATTTTATTGATTTATTTATTAAACAAATTTATATGGCTTTGCAAAATTGTACACACGACCTGCCTGAACTCGACTGTTCACCCATAAATTTCAGATTTCACTGTAAGCTATTTTGAGTGGTTCTTTAGCCCAAACTAGAAAATCATTTGTAATTCAAAGCTCAATATTTCTAAATCTAATCTTTTGAACATAATGCTCATATGCCCATGTCTACTTATCACCCATTAACAATATTTATTTTGGTATCCTTGTTGTTTCTCAACACATAAAATAGCTGAATATTGGGCTAGAGTAGCATTTGTTGTGCCTTTTATTCATATAAACCTACTTCTATCTTTCCAATATATAATCTTTTCCCATATTTTTAAATGTAGCTGCAATTATTAACAATTTAGATTATTGAATCTAAAACAAATGCCTTTTCTATGTCTGCATTTGCACATATATGCATGTAAGGGTGTGTATATGATGATAAAGTCTTCTTAGAAAATATATTCGTTTCCATAGGATTATTAATTTAATTAGATAATTGATTTGGCTGAAGGAGAATTAAAATTGGCAGAGGTGCCAATGTCCACTAATGGAACAATGCATATTCCATGAGAGATTGTTTGACAAGGCATGCTGATTCCAAGGACCAAGTATGGTGATTGTAGAATGGTAGTCTAAAGGAACCTTAGGCATTCTTTTTCCTTTGATGTACCTATGAAGTTCATTGGCTAGGCCAGTTGTTTCTGTATTTTATATTCTGCTATTCCAGGATTTTGCCCATTCTGGTATCCATGATAAGCAGCTTAGATAATAATATTTTTTAAGATTAGGAAACACAAATCTGCCTCTTTTGAGTCTTTCAAAAGTTTAAATCTTATTCTTTGTTTTCCCCCCACTCCATATAAATCTGTTAATTATTCTTTGCCAATTCTGCAAACATTTGTTCTACTTTAGAATAGGTGTCATTTGGAATTAGAAAGTTCATCTTGAGTAGTCTATCCATTTTTCCTGTCATGTTAAACCTAAGCATGAAAATTTTCAGTTTACCACCAGTGTTTGTTTTATTTCTTTCTCTAATTTACAATAAGTCTTCTAAAATATGTCTTTGTTGCAACCTGTTAGATGGGGTCCCAAATATTTCACTGTTGTTTTTTTATCTCACAACTGATGTTTTTTTCCTTTAGAAACTTCTTTTGAAGGCAGACATCTTGTTATTATCTTTGTTTATTTTTTATTAATTTTGTAACCAGAGAATTCCCCAAACCTCATCAGTTGTTTTATGTAAACTCTGGGATTGCACAGCAGATAATACTCCTTTGCTTGAATAGCATTTCATTTTGAATTATAATCCCAAATATTTATTTTTCTCTCTGAAGTCTGCCAAATTCTCAAAAGAAATTATAAATAATAAAGGAAAGAGCAGACACTTTGATTCATTGTATTTAAAAGAGCTAATAAGAAGAGCCCCTCCAATTATCAAAAGCTTTTTCTATAAGTGTTACTGCTGCTTCCCCTTTGCTTATTATTGGTACATTGTAGAGCATATATTATAAATCTGCATGTCCTTCATGTTCCTTTTCAGATTGTAACTTGTTTGATTGATAGGCAAGAAATGTACTTTTTCTGACATTGAGTCAATATTATAGTAAATATCTTATAATCCACATTCAATAGAGAAATTGGTCAATATGACTGGGGCTTCTCTGGATTATCCTCCCCTGGATATTCTCAGTTTTTTTTAACAAAATTGTCCTGAATTGTTATAGTTTACTAAATGTTTCTCTTTGTTCTTCTGTAAATTCTTTAAACAGTATGTCTCCAATATACGTTTTCAAGGTTTTTTTTGACAATACTGTGCTTAGAATATAATTTCTTGAAGAATTTTTCAAGTTCTTCTGTAACTTTCCATCTTGATTCATAATCATTTATTCCTTTTCTTTATTTTTGTTATTTTTCCTTCTTTCCTTTTCTTTCTTAATTTGTACACCAAAGCTTTTCCAGCTTTATATGAGTTCTCAAAGTAATTTTGGTTGACATATTTTTTGTGGGAGGGGAAATTCATTAATTTATTAAAAATTGCTACTTCACTTTGTATAAATTTCTCTGTATTTTCATTTGGATTGTGAATTTGTTCTAATTCTTTTATTTTTTTCCTTTTAAACTGCAATTTCCTCTTATTTTTTTCTGATCTATTGCAAACCTTACAAAAAAATCCTCTCTTATAACCTTTACTTATTTCTCATATGGTTGCACTTGATATTCCCGGAGTCATTTTTTAAAAAAATTCTTTCCACTATTCTAATATACGGTATTTTCTTGAAGTAGCAGCCTATAATTCATTCCCTTATTTAAAGGTAATTTTCTCCTCAAAATTAATGCATTAAAATTGGGTTGTGATCTCTATATATGATTGGGAGAATATTTATTTGCTTAATATCTAGAGCTTTAGAAATCTTATACAGATTAATTCTAGAATATATTTGTCTTTCTGATAAACATATAGTTTCAGTGTAATCGGAAAAAGGAATAATCTTGAGGAATAGGTGGAACAGCCACAATCAAGAAAATGGTCAGATAAAAACAATCTGAGTCCAAGCCGGAAAAGTAACCTGAGAAAGCATCTCTGACAAGTAATCATGAAGATAAAGGGAAGGAGAGGGAAGGACATTCAGTATTTTGTTACTATAATCTTATTATAAAAAGTAGCATGTTTCTAGTCTTGTCTGTCTTGAAGGACAGACACCTGGCATCTGTCAAATGTGTCCATATACTATTTCCCCCCTCCCACATACACACACAAGTCTTCCTGCTCTTTTTCCTTGAAATGATTTGTGTAAATTCTTGGATAGCACTTTATTCAGGTCTCCAAAGATTATTTCACCATCTGCATTTGAAAGAATCTCTCAAAGAACTGTTTCTTATTCTTATTTGGAGCATATGATAAATGAGTACCAACTTTTTAAACCTGTCTTTTTCTTTTCTTTTCGATATTATGCTTTGTATCTTTATTCTTGTCTATTTTTCTTAAAAAGTTGTTATAGATGAGTAAAACAATTTTTAAAGTATATGTAGAAGGCAGACAGGTTGTGAGTAGGTGTTATCTGTAGGAGGGTACTTTAAGTTTAGCCCCATTGCTAACATGAAACAGAAGTGGCCTCTGCACAGTCCCAAATGCAATCTGGCACTAATTTTGCCCCTTTATTTTTCAAATACCAATAGCAATACATTGTAGCTTTTTGTATTAGCTATATGAAATACTTCTTGTCAATTTAAAAAGTTCCTCTTAGTTATATTAAATTATAAACAGTATAAAGTATATAGAGGTAGTCCTCAATTTACAAGCATAATGGGGCCTGGTGTTTCTGTCATGAAAGTCATAAGTTGAGGCAGCCACATGATAGGACCCGATTACGAATGGAAGTTATTAAGTGAATGCTGAATTCCGCAGTTGTTAAATGAACCCTGTGGTTGTTAAGTAAATCCATATATTCCTATATTCCATTTCTTTTTTCTGGAAACCAGCTGATATGGCCAGAATTGGCAAAAAAAAAAAAAGTCATAAATTGCAATTACATGACTGTGGAATGCTGCAAGTGACTGTAAAGGTGAGCTGGTTGCCAATGCCTCAAATGCGGTCATATGACCAGGGGGTATGTGTGAAGCCATCAGAACTCCAGAACTGGGTAAGTAGCTTTTGAGGGGTCTGTCATAACTTGGAATGGTTGTTAAGTGACCAATTGTTAAACAAGGATTACCTGTATCATGCTAGGTTCTGTGCTCTTAAATTTTATTCTACCAGTATTTAGAGAAATAAAGGTAATCTCTTAATATTAACAGTGAAAAGCATGTATACATTAAAGTCACAAAAGCACTACTATGAAGAGAAATAAGCTATTCTAATTGTTTCCAAGGCATAAAGACTAACTTTAGAAAAGTTCAGATACCTTGGGTATAATTGTTTCTGTCATCACAGTTTAGAAACAAGCAATCCGACTGTCCTAAGGCATATTCTCAGACATAATTAGGGTTTTATCAGAAAAATGAGCAATATGAGGGAAAATACAAATGCTATCTTATAGTATGTGTAGTCAAAGATTACTCATAAGATGTTTTCAAAAAAGAATATCAACAGTCTGAAAAGAAATGGCAGCATTTATAAATATTTTCTATAGTTAGCATCCCTTCTCTTTGGATAACTGTTTATTATTCCTTGCAAAAACACTCACATTCACTTACATAATCCCTAATAACTAGTTTCTTTAAGTGACAACATTGTCCTCAAGAAACTTCTGACTAATTACATACTAGTATTAAATCTATTTGCCTAACAATGCAATGGCTCTTTTGGATGGAAACATCAAAGGAAGTAGCCCTTTTCCGTATAGTTCATAGAATCATACATTACAAGAGATCTTAGATATTATCAAGTCAAACCTCCAGCTTAGTGAAAATCTGTTAAAATGTTTTGAAGAATTAGCTATCCAGTTTGTGTTTGGACATATCGCTTTATGAGGCATCCTAATAACTGTTAGCAGGTAGTTGTTACTGTCAAGAAAGTCTTGCGAATATCTTACCCAAATCTATTTCCCTGGTTGTTTCCTCTGCAGGCTAATTAATTTAATAATCTCCAGCCAGTGGTGGGATTCAGCCAGTTCGCACCAGTTCGGCAGAACCAGTAGCTAATTTTTTGTTGCCCAGGCTCAGAATGGACTTCTGGAAGCAGCATCCACACAGAGAACTGGTTGTTCACATATCTGAATCCCACCACTACCTCCAGCCAATATGGCCAACATGCAGTAGTTTGTTCCATAACAAGTTTTATTAGTTTTTGTTTGTTTTACAGCCAAGTGCTTATAACACATCGTGGAGATAGGGCACTCCATAGAACACAACAAAAAATACAGTCATACATATACAATTTAAACTACTACTTTAAAAGTTCCCTCTTATGGTATACAATTCGAGCATTCCTAAAATATAAATTGTTTCTCACCTCTATCTATTATTCCAATTTCAATTTATGCTTCTCAATCAAATTATATCTCTTATTCTATTTCACATACATATTATGTAAATAAACATGAATTTATATATTTTAAACTATTGCATTAGACATAGTAATATAATAACATTATAATAATATAATAGGACAATAATTATTCTATCATAAACAAGTAATATAACTATTATATCTTAATATTTCTCAACTATATTCTATTTCATATATTCTATCCAATATTTTCATAGATCAGTCCACGTCCCTAAAAGATTCCTCAATTGTTTCAATTTAATCCATTTAATACCTCACTAATTACCATTCAATTCTTATAAATAAAAATATCAATAATATTTCACCAGTCTCAATCTCAATCTAACTCCTTTAATTATAAATTTTCCAATTTTCCAATGCATCCTGGGACTTGGCATGAAGCCCAGAAACTTTGACTGATACAATGTAACTTGCTCCATTTGAACTCCCACTTCCTGATTTTGGCGTGATGCCCAGACTGGATTACAACATAACAACTGACTGCCAGTTTTTATCTCTGTGCTGGACTTGACTATTGGTTTTTTTTTCTCTATCTTTCTTTGGAAATATATCTCTGTCTGCATTTTATATTTTATAACGCTGCAATCTATTCTTTAAGCTGAATTTCTTTAAAAAAAAAAAAAAGAAGATGGCCTACTCACAGATTAATTATGGACTTATATTAGAAAAAATCTTGGAAACGAGACTGGAACTTAAAGAACATATTAGATCGCTTAGTTTCAAGGAGGACTCAGAATTAAAAATTGAAGCTCAACCTTTGATTGACTATGATACACAATCAGATCTACAACTTAATGAGATGGATGGAATACATTTACAACCTATTGAATCTACTGAATTTATTGAAGAGGAAGAGGACACATCCTACATGATGGATTTCTTTGATGATCAAAGGCAGAACTCAACTAAAACATTTACAACTTTAAAAGCAACAGGATTGGACTTCCAAATACGAGGCACAAAAAACGTTGACAACATGACAGTACAGACAACACTGGATAAAAGGGAAAAAGAATATGATTGGACTCAATGGTGGGAAAAGGCCTTTAGCCAGTTACTAAGATGGGAGGATTTAGAGGCCCTGTTGTGGAAACCTACCTGGCACAAAAAGAAAGCTAGAATTAGATTTAAAAATAAGAGTTAAAATTTTATTTGATGGGTAAAAAGGGCTTCTGGACGTTGATTGAACTAATATTTTTGAGATCTTTAAGGTTACTTTGGTATGAGTCAACACTAGATTTAAATTATGGATTTGATTATGATTTGGAATGGCAATAAGAAAAATTGGAAAATTTATAACATGCAGTAGTTTGTTAAAAGCTAGTTCAATGTTCCAGTGTTTACATAAATTAGAATTCTTAAGAGATATCTATAATGTAATGTGCAATATTATATATTAATGCAGGTGTTGGATTGATTATAGGGTGACTTGTCTTCACTGCAGAAAAAGTTTGAACTAGAAACTCAGGCTCTTACCCACTGCAACATCAGCTCTTCAGTGCCAACTCACCTTAAGATTTCTGGATAGCACAACCACAACTGTTTTTTCCCCCTGGATTCTCTTATTTTATTTATTTATTTATTTATTTATTTTTCTTTTCCATCCTCTTTCTGTTCAGTTACAGCACAACTTTCTTCTCTCTCTCTCTCTCTCTCTCTCTCTCTCTCTCATTTCTTGAGTCTCCTGTTGTGTATTTTGAAGATCAAATGAAAAATGAAGATCATTCCAGCTTCTGCCGCTTTTATTTTAGAAAGAGTGGGGGAAGATTGAAATCCTTGTTACAGTGACAGCTCCATTCATGAAAATTTATGAATAAGCTAGAATAAGTGGCTGATTGCAGTTACTAGCTCAGCAAGAGTCCCACATCATTTTTCTTCTCTGAGAGTCCCAGTTGGTATAAGTATGGCAGATTTGCCACATTCAGTTTTGCTTTTTTATTCTTATCTTTTCAACTGGTCTAACATTTCCATTTGCAAACATTTTTAAAGAACCTACATAAAATGTTTATGCGCATTTGTCCAATTTGCCCCCAAATATGCATTTTTTCTTAGAATTTTTCTTCTAACAGAATTTATGTACAACTACCCCCCCAAAAAAACAAACAAAAAAATTAAAAAGTTAAAAATCAGTAAATGTAGAAAAGTAAGGTCCTGCACTTAGGTAGGAACAACCAAACCCACAGTTACAGAAGAGGCAGTACCTGGCTCAACAGTAGTAACTGTGAGAGGGATCTACTGGTAGGTGTCTTATTGGATCACCACTGAAGTATGAGCCAGCAGTGTGCTGCAGCTGCCAAAAAAGCCAACACAATCCTAGGCGGCATCAATATTATAATTCCCAGAATAAGATCTTACAAAACTGGGAAGCTACATAAGGATGTATTTGCTTCCACAGCTTAAAAGTGGAGGAAAGAAAAAAAATCATTTGTCCTGTGTCAGATAGACTATAGTTGTCCATGGAAGCTCTATCAAAAATTGTCACATTTTTCTTTCTCCTCCCCCTTTCATCCTAATTAAATACCATGTTACAAAAATATAACTCAATAAACTTATTGTAAATAACACATTCAGGATTTTAAAAGGTAAAGCACATAGGCTCACCGATCAGCATTGGGCCAACATTTCTGGAATGCCTTTTGTCTCAGGCAGACATCAAACAGGATAGCTAAGAAGACAAAAGATTGTCTCCCCCTTCCCCCACTCACCAAACCAGACAGAGTAAAAATTTATACAAAACTTTTGCTTGAAACAGCCCTCAGGAGGAAAATTGCCATAACATTTACAGAAGTGGCTTGCCAAAACCTCCCTCCTACGGCTGAACAAAAATAAACCAGCCCCAAAACACTCAGCCATCCCTCATGGCCAAAGCAGGATTTGAACTCAAATCCAGCCTTGTAGCCTGTGGCTATAACCCTGAAACCAAATTGGTTTTCTATAAAGATTTCCCTTCCCCTCCTTGGCTCCAAGGAAAAGGAAAACAAATTGAACACACACAGTATGCAGCAATTAATCATCTCTTTTGCAGTAGCAAGGAGTCCCAAAGACACATATTTATCAGATGTTAAATAAAACATCATAGGATTGTTCCTTTGACAAGAATACCCTCAAATGCATTATTAAGGATAAATCCAAACTAAAATGCAAAGGAAAATCACTGAAGCATACCACACATACAAAAATAAAATATCAGAGTTGGATGGGACATTAGAGGTCCTCTAGTCCAACCCCTTACTGAAACAAGAAACTCTATCCATTTCAGACCCTATCAATTTCTAACCTCCTCCCAAAAACCTCCAATAATGAAACATCCACAGTTTCTGGAGACAATTATCCCACTGATTAATTATTCTTACAGTTAGGAAATTTTACCCAATTTTTGTTCTTTAAAAAAACAAACATGCAGACAGAAACTGCCTCCCCCCCCCATGCTTTTTATTTTATTTTATTTTATTTTTTCTGCATCTCTTACTTTTCCAAGGCAGAAATTCTTGGGTTAAAAAAGTAACAAACTAAACATATTTAAAAGGACTGCTCAAAAATTTT
Source organism: Azemiops feae (assembly GCA_023970755.1). Lineage (NCBI taxonomy): Eukaryota > Metazoa > Chordata > Lepidosauria > Squamata > Viperidae > Azemiops > Azemiops feae. The sequence goes on from JALGBA010004008.1 coordinate 1,884,615, forward strand.
ACCCCCCTTCAGCAGCCCTTCCACCATGGGCTTTAAACCCATTCTTCCTTCCAATGTAATGTTATATACTGTTTCTGGTGAATTACTTCACCAGGGTTCTTTAAAGTCACCTTTAAAGGATCCATGTGTACCCCTCTTCTATTGCCCTCTTGGGCCCATATAAGGGGGGTCCACTTTTCCTTGAGCTTCCTCACTCAAGGCCATAATATTTACAATTATTTCTCTTTCATTCCCCATAATAACAATCCCCAATTTACCAATTAAGTACCTCCTGACCAAATTGCAGTTCCTTTTACCAATATAAAGTCCAGGTCCTATTGCTACTGTCTGGACCATAGCAGATTTAAATATCGTTGCTTCTACTACATGTCCTCAGTTCCCTGATCCTTAATCTTCCCTTTCCCAATTCGCATTCCTGGAGGTATATAGTTCAGGGTAAATCTGGTGGCTCTGGAATCCACCGAGTACACCCCTTCCTCCTCCAGGGGTCTAAACTTTAAGGTTTATCAGAGGTTCCTAAAAAGCTGGACCAGAAAACAGATTAGTCCCCTGACACCCCTAATCCTCAAAATTCACCAAATTTGCTAGTTCTTCCCCCTCCTTCCTCTTAGGGCACTCATTTTCCCAGTGTCCTTCCTCCTTACAAAAGGCACATTTATTTATTTATTTAGGGACTGGGGAAATTTTCTCCTAGGGGTTTATATCCCCTGGTGCCAACTGGCTGTCCTCACCCCCAGCCTAGACCTCTCCCAAGACCCCTTACAGATTTCCTGATTACTCTTCCCCATCCTCTTTGCTGGCCTGTTTGCATCAATTGAGCCATCATTTTTATCTTATCTTACGTTTATCTCTCTCCTTTTCTCTCTTCCCATATACTTTCTGAGCCTCTCTTACTGGTAATAAATCTTCTGTTGTTTTAGTTTCCAATGTGTGTAATTTCTGCATTTTTACCCTAATATCTTCCCATGCTTTCCATACAAATTGATACTTCAACATCATTTGATGTCCTGGATTACCAGGATCCAAATGTCCATACTTTTGAAGTTGGCTTTTTAATCTTTCTAACCATTCAGTCATGCTTCCTCCTTTCCTTGTTCTAATCACAGTGCCTTCTGAATGTTAAGACTCTGAGGCACTGCATATTTAAATATCTTCTATTCCTTATAATCAGCCATAGCATTCCTCTCTGCACTCCTGTTACCATCCCACTTTGGATCTGCAACAGGGATCTCAGCCTGTTCATTCTTTTGTGAAAACTTTTTCTTACACTGTTCCCTAACTGCTCACCTAATCATCCCATTCTCCTCTGGTGTAAACATGTTAAAAAAATGGGTTGCATTTCTCCCCATGAATATTCCATTGGTCCTAAAAACATTTCTACCCTGTTTTCCTACTTCAATAGGATCTTCTATTAGTTTGGGCAATTCTTTCCTAAATTGCCTGATTTAAAAAGCTGTTGGGGGGGGCAATTTTTTTCCCCCTTGGAGAGGGGTTTTCCCCTCTCTTGTCACCTTCCAAACTATAGGAACCTCAAGAAATACATAGCTTTCTATTTAACTCTTTCACACAAAATAGCAGATCAGAGTTCTCGCCTTTCAACCTGGCCAGGCATAAAACTTCACACAGCTCCTTTCTTTCTCTCTCTCCCCCTCTCTCCCCCTCTCTTCCATCTGATTATTTCCATTCTTTTAACACCTTATATTGTCCTTCTAATTACTAAGAAACTAGCCTTCTTCACCCTTTCTTGCATTTACACCAGACACAAAAAATTTCCAAATACTTCACCCCAGGCAAAACAATCATTATTATTTTCAAGGAGCTTTTTAAGCCAATGAGCTCCATTTCCTTTTGGAATAAGGCCTTGTTGTTTTGTATATTACTGTTAGAGGGTCTCTCCCCCCCTCCCCCAGGTTTTTAGAAATGAGTCAACACAAACACACAAACACACAGACCCTTAAACATTGTTTCCAGACCTTTGGAGGTTTGTGTCCCTTTAAATTTCCACTTTTACTCTCTTGGGGCAACTTGTAGCTTGTTCTCCAGGCAGTGGGGAAATGCAAGGAGTGTTTCTGATAGAAATGTAATGGGAGACCTTAACCACTGCCTATCCATTCCCCACCACTCTAAACCAAGCTGAGAAGCCCAATCTAATTTATTGGGTGGCCAAACATGTACTTAGGCCAGATATATACTGTAATGTATCATCCTTCCTCTTTCCAAATGCCTTGTTTAAAGCATTGACTTAAAATACTTCAACATTCTCCCTAAGGGATTCGCATCTCCCTAAGGGGGTTCATTCCAGAATGTAAATACCTTTCCTCTTTTTCCTTATTGGCCGGCACACTGGCCGGGGAGGCATCCCTCCTCTTCAAACTTATTGCCCATTAATACCCCTCTGATATATAGATACCCCTCTGGTATCTTACCTGTCAGGCTGAGTTGAAGTCCTTCCTTAAGTCGGCCGACTTTCCCTTAGGTTTTCACTGGGTCCTGGCTTTTTGTCTCAGGATTTCCAATTCCTCTTTGTTTGAACAGGGGCAATCCGACCTTTAGGGCTGGGAAAAACTTACCCAGGTGCGCACTCCCCTTTCGAATATCCCCGGCTGCCAAAGATGGAACGGATGCAAATCCCGGACAAGCCCCCAAGGCTGTTATATGCTCCTGGCTACTTTCCTTCGTGACCAGAGGCAAGCTCACCTGACCAATAACCAGCCAAGACACAGTGAAGGCCTTTTGTTTCGTTTATTGCAATAAGCGGGGAGAGAAGCTATCAAAGCTTGGTTCTCTCCAAAGTTCCAACCCAAAATATTCCCTTCTTTATACAACCCTAGTCCCGGCCGCACATCCCTCATCGTTCCCCATTGGCTGAGGTAGTATGAGGTTACACTCTTTCCGACCGCCTCCTACATATTTCCTGCTACATACTAAATCATACATCACATGTACATTAAAATTAAGAGATAATTTATGCAAGGTGTGTCAGTTAATATTAATCAACTAATTGCACATGCTCAGTTGCCTGAGTTCTGGACCCCTTTTTTATGACTTCTTAGAAAAATAGGTTCTTTCCTGTTTTGCTAGTTATCTTCTCTTACAGATGTTTTCTTCTTCCTTTCCCACTCTTAAGACCCAGCTATTTTTGCCTACATATTTCTTTTACATCCTTTCTTTATGTTAACCTTTCCTGTTTCCCATCATAGCTTCTCCACTCAGTAAATTTCCACTGCAGCAAATTCAAATTTAAATTTCTCTTTCAATATTAAATTTTGAAGACCTTTCTTTTACTTCTATTAAATAGAACTATTAGCTGTCTTCCAATACTTGAGGGGCTGCCACAGAGAAGAGCAGGTTGATTTAGTCTCTAAAGCACCTGAGGGTAGGACAAGAAGTAATTGGTAGAAGCTCATTAAAGAGAGATCCAGTCTGGAACTAACAAGAAATTTCCTGACCTTGAGAACAATCAGTAGTGTCACAAAGTTGTGGGTGGTCCGTCGCTGGAGGTTTTCAGGATACAACATTTGTCTGGGATGCTATAATGCAGGGGTGTCAAACTGCCAGCCTGCGGGCCAGATGCGTCATGCCAAAACCGTGCCCACCCCATTGCCGGAAATGGGAAAAAGTTGCGATACGTCGCGTCATATCACATGACACCCGTGCTATAATGTCTCCTGCCATGGTCAGGCAGTTAGATTAGAAGGCTCCCAAAGTCCTTTCCAGCCCAATGATTCTATGAAAAAACAGAACACCATTTTGTTTGCATATAAAATTCCTCTACCTTTCCTTCCTTCCTACCTACCTACCTACCTACCTGCCTACCTACCTACCTACCTACCTACCTATCTATCTATCTATCTATCTATCTATCTATCTATCTATCTATCTATCTATCTATCTATCTATCTATCTATCTATCTATCTATCTATCTATCCATCTATCTACAGAATTTGAAAAAAGTGAGGATTTTGGTGTTCATTTGCATATGGAATAACATGTAGATTCAAAAGAGCAAATTAGTTTCCCTGATTGAGATGCCTTCATTTCACTTCACTTCATGGCTCCTTAAGGTGAAGAAATAATGAGATTATTTTGACCAAGCTTTATATTACCTCATAGCCTCATATTATTCTCCTCCACTACCTACATAGGAAGCAGCTTCAAAGGAGTGCTTGATTGAATCATCAACAACGAAGTGCCTTTTGGGAGATCTGCACAGTCCCACAGTTGGTGCAATTTCACATTAGAATGCTAATTACACTAATTTCTCCCTTATCACTATTGGTGGCAGCTGTGCACGGAGTGTGAGTTTAATATAAGCAAGTTGAAAGTGAGGCAACATAAGTAAATAAAAATCCGGAGCATTTTATGTGTTAAATTTAAAGCTGCCCACATGACCACTACTTTTTATGTAGTGATAAGATCTGAGCTAGCAATGACTCATTAGGAAAGGGATCCTGCAACCATGGAGGATAGTTAAATGTGTGAGTACTGAAAAAAATGAAAAAAGAAGATGGCAAATTCTTTGTGGGAAACTGAAAATCATTATAATACTCTTTATTTAAAATTATGTTGGTATTGAGCTTGAAATACTATGAAACCTTTTTATCAATACATCTGAAAGCAAATATGTTGAACTGGAAAAAGTCCTTTCATCAAAATGGTTAGAGGGCTATAGACTTTTTAACCTGGTAAAGAAGGATAGACACAATGGAGGTATATAAAAACAGGCATAGTGAAAAGTAAGGAGAATCTTTTCTTCGTTCAAAGTATTTTTGGATTCAGCCATTAAAACAAAGTGCTGGGAGATTCTGGATCATCAAAGGGAAATACTTCTCTGTACAATATGTAGATAAGCTGTAGAATTTGCTGACTACAAATGTGTTTATGGCTAGCAGTTAAAACAGAATTAACAAGTACCGGGCAAATGCATACAAAATCAGGCTATATGAGTTCCTGTCTTTACATTTTAGTACTTTCTGAATTACAGGAATCATGTGTTCAATTCTATGTGTTAGGAAGGAACAATGGAAAAGGAGGTTTATATCTATACATTTCCTGAAATCATCTGGTTGGCCACTGTGGATGGAATACAGAATGGATAGTTACAGTAGTTGTTTACAGGCCTCTTCGAGAGTGGTCACTTCTAAGCTACAGAATACAGAATGTAGATGAATTATCCAGCTGAAATATTCTTAAATCTTACCCAAATTTTATTTTTTGGGTAAGAATATAATTTGGGTTATAGTGGTACCTTGGTACTCGGCATTAATTGTTCTGGGAGGCATGACGAGTACTAAAAACTATAAGCACCAAACAAACCAGGTGACTTACCACATGAGCCATTGTTTTGGCCGGGAAAAACTTTCTATCTTTTTTCCTATGTCAGTGACTTTTCCAGCATGGCCAACTTCTTGTCTGTCCTCTGTCCGCTCTTCCTTTTGCAGCACACTAAATACCAAAGGAACTATGAGTACCAGGACATTTTTGCATCAAAATATGTCAAATACCATATTTGACGAGTTTGAAGTAGTCGAATATCGAGGTATCCCTATATTTATATAACCCAAATAAACAAAAATTATAAATAAACTAGCATTAAAATAGCCACAGTAGTTAGTACAAATACTTTTTAAAAAAAATGAATATATTTGAAGTTTGTTAAACCAAACAAAGGCAGTTTACAGAGTTAATTCTGCACAGGGCAATAAATTTAAAATATCAGGTCCCAATGAACTGGATCAGGCAACAAGAAATTAAGCACAGTAGTTAATAGCAAGGATTTATTTTTAAATGAATATATTTGAAGTCAGTTAAACCAAACAAAGGCAATTTACAAAGTCAATTCTGCACAAGGCATTAGATTTAAAACATCAAGTCCAAATGAACTGGATCAGGCAACACAAAATTGTGAATAGCCTGCAAATGTGTGTAATGCTATTTCTAAAAAGCAAAACAGAATGGATTCTGTAGGGACTAAAGAGGTTGGTTAACATCTGTAGTGCCTTAGGCTTTTACTACAGATATGTGAGCATACAAATTAGGTTTTTTTTTTGTATCTACACTTTTGAGATAGTGATGAAGAAGAACCAGAGAATGGCTATAATGTACATTTTGGAATACATAATTTTGTTGTATGAAACCCAGATGGGTTTGCTTAAAGAACTAAAACACTTTTATTGCTAAACATTTTTTGTGCATGCTAATGAGAATGTTTAAGAGCAGAAATCATTGTGGAATTGTCCTTTTCAGGTGGTAGAATTATACTCTAAAGAGACATGGTAGATTTGTGTACACCAGCTGGGGGAGATTATAGGGCAATGAAATAATGTGGCATTCACAGATAATCTTTGTTACCAAGGATAACATTTATTCTTGAGAACAAAGATTTGTGTGCTTTGAACATTTCAAGCAATTTTCCACACCAGCTGCACATTTAAAAAATATGTAAGTGTGTGAAAAAGTGATGTTGAAGAGTAAAAGCATTGGTATATTTAGTGTAAATGAAAAAGAAGTGGTAATCTGAATGTGGATTTTTTTTTAAAAAAAATATTCTTATAGAGAATTGATGATCTGGGAGCTAATTGATAAAAGCTTGAATGAGCAACATAATGGGAGTGCCTAAAATCGGCATAGCATACAATCACTGGCAAAGGAGAGTGTTTAGCAACTGTAAAATGCTCCAAACGTGAAGTGCCCTTGAAATCAGTCTGCAGACATTTTCCTCAGGATGAAAGGAGATGGGTTTGTCATCTGCTCAGGCAAAGAGATCCTTTATTTGGCTGCTCCTAAAGGTACATTCTCAACATTAAGAAAACCAAGATCATGGCATCCGGCCCTCTCAATTCCTGGCAAATAGATGGGGAAGAAATGGAGGTAGTGACAGATTTTATTTTTCTGGGCTCCAAGATCACCGCAGATGGGGACTGCAGCCAAGAAATTAAAAGATGCTTGCTCCTGGGGAGGAAAGCTGTGGCAAATCTAGACAGCATACTAAAAAGCAGAGACATCACCCTACCAACAAAAGTGCGTATAGTCAAGGCCATGGTTTTCCCAGTTGCAATGTAAGTTGCAATGTAAGTTGGACCATAAGAAAGGCTGAGTGCCAAAGAATTGAGACCTTTGAACTATGGTGCTGGAGAAGACTCCTGCAAGTCCCTTGGACTGCAAGGCGTTCAAACCGGTCAGTCCTAGAAGAGATCAACCCCGACTGCTCTTTAGAAGGCCAGATCCTGAAGTTGAAACTCAAATACTTTGGCCACCTAATGAGAAGGAAGGACTCACTGGAGAAGAGCCTGATGCTGGGAAAGATTGAGGGCAATAGAAGAAGGGGACGACAGAGAATGAGGTGGCTGGATGGAGTCACTGAAGCAGTAGGCGTGAGCTTAAATGGACTCCAGAAGATGGTAGAGGACAGGAAGACCTGGAGGAACGTTGTCCATGGGGTCGCGATGGGTCGGACACGACTTCGCAACTAACAACAACAACAACAAAGGTACATTCTGTTTCTTTTAGGTCCTTGCTGAGACCAATTGGAACTGACCTAGTTGGAGCTGACCTGGTCTGAGTCTGATTTTCTCTAGCTGGCAGGGGTCAGAACTGACCCTTGGCTTTCTGGATGTTCATTGGTGAATCAGATCAATATCAGATACTTGCTTCAAAATTGTTTCACACAACTTTATGTTTCATCATTTAGCCACTTTTCCTTTTCTCACAATGTTTTTGTCCTCTCTTTATGCACCTTCTCTTCATATTATTCTCCTTACTCTTTTTACCTTAGCAGGTATCAACACAACTCTATTTTTCCTTATTCCATAATGAAATCATAGAGTTCAAAAAACTAAATATGAGTGTAGTTGTTCCTTTTGGTCTTTAATTATCAGGTTTTTATGCCATTATTATTTAATTGAAGAATACTAATTATGTTTACTGAGCAATTCTAACTAATCATGTATTGCATCTTCCGTGCCATATTAACACACTGTATATGAACCACAATAAATTTCAAACGTAATTTCCTCCTTTTCTTTTGTATATACAGTAGCTGGGAATTTAGAAGCTTCTCTGTTAATTAACCACTTGTGATATATTCTCTGATACTGAAATTCTGGTCTACGCTAATTAGCTTTGAAAACCTGCTTTGATCTTTACATATTTGATGCAACTATGGTTAATATTAAACACAGATTGTTGAGTCAGATTGCACAATAAAATATGCTTAATTAAAACCAAAATATTCCAAAGTTTCCTGGTCATATAACAGCTTTATAAAAGGAAGTAGTACTCTGGTGCATTAGGCAATACATATTAAAGAATTATGTAACATGGCATGCAAATATGTTCCTGGAGTGGAATTGAGAATATCCAAAAATGCCATTTTTCTGATAAGCGTAGCTGGGAAAATTATGTAGGTATAGTATATCCCCATTGATTCCGTTCTCTAACAGCATTATGTAAATATTTGTTAACTGGTACTTTAGTTTTTCTTTTGTTCAGTCGTGTTCAATTCTGGGAGTCTGCCTGGGCAAGTCCCAGCAGTTTTTTTGTCAATATTTTTCAGAAGATATTTGCCATTACCACCTTCCTAGGGCTGAAAAAAGTGACTGGCCCAAGGTCATCCAGCTGACTCATATACAGTAAACATGCACAGGATGTTCTTACAACCAGAAATGTTTTATTTTATGAAGATACCTGTCCCTTTCATTAAAAAATCCTTTTAAATTATGTTGTTTAAAATATTTATTTAAATTATTTTTAAATTATTTAAATTATCCTGGAAAAGATAATAAAAAAACAGATCTGTGAACAACTAGAAGCAAACAAAGTTATAACTGGTAGCCAGCACGGGTTTGTTAAAAACAGATCATACTAAACCAATCTTATTTCATTCTTTGATAAAGTGACCAAATTAGTAGACCAGTGAAACGCTGTGGACATAGTATACTTAGATTTCAGTAAGGCACTTGACAAAGTAAACCATAATCTACTGCTTGGTAATCTAGAAAAAGGTGGAACAGACAACATCACCACCAGATGGATTTGTAGCTGGCTGACAAACCGTACACGAGTATTCCGCAATGGTACTACATCCATATGGAGAGAAGTAAGCAGTGGGGTACCACAAGGCTCCATCTTAGTCCCAGTACTCTTCAATATCTTCATCAATTATTTAGATGAGGGAATAGAAGGGGAACTAATCAAATTTGCAGATGGCACTAAACTGGCAGGAATAGCCAACACCCCAGAAGACAAGCTCAGGATTCAAAAAGATCTTGACAAACTTGAACAATGGGCCCTATCCAACAAAATGAGTTTTAATGTGGAGAAAAGCAAAGTTTTACATTTAGGCAGGAAAAATCAAAGATATAAGTACAGATTAGGTGAGACCTGGCTCAAAAACAGTAACTGTGAGAGGGACTTTGGAGTCCTAGTGGACTATCACTTGACTATGAGCCAGCAATGTGCAGCAACAGCCAAAAAAGCTAATACAATTCTGAGTTGTATAAACAGAGGCATAGAATCAAGATCACGTGAAGTATTAGTACCACTTTATAAAACCCTAGTAAGACCACACCTGGAATACTGCAACTAATTTTGGTCACCATACTACAAAAAACCTTGGGAAAAGTTCAGAGAAGAGCAACTGAGATGATCCAAGGCCATATGAAGAACGGCTACAGGACTTGGGTTTGGCTAGTCTAAAGAAAAGAAGAAATAGGCTGCTACAAAGAAGAGGGGGTAAAATTATTATCCAAAGCACCAGAGGGCAGGACAAGAAACAATGGTTGGCAACTGATCAAAGAGAGAAGCAACCTGGAATTAAGGAGAAAGTTCCTAACAGTGAGAACAATTAACCAGTGGAACAGCTTGCCTCCAGAAATTGTGGGCGTTCCATCACTGGAGGTTTTTAAGAAGAAACTGGACAGTCACTTGTCTGAGATGGTATAGGTTCTCCTGCTTAAGCGGGGGCTGGACTAGAAGACCTCCAAGGTCCCTTCCAGCTCTATTCTATTCTATTTTGAAAGATTTCATGTCCAGATTTTATGCAGTTGCCAATATTCTGCAATCCAGAATTCTTCATGGAATTTAAAAGGACAGATTAAATGCTGGCACAATTAATAGATTTGTATTGAAATGAGTATCCATTCATTCTAAGAAAAATTCTGATTCTGTATTCATTGCTGTTCTAATTATCTTATATTTAACTTTGTGTTAAATCTTTGAATATAGAATCAAGTTCAGCATACTGGTAATGAGTTTAGGAGTAACTGATTTCTATACATCCTCACTTACAATATAGTTATTATCTGCTAGTTAGGCTGATGTGAGTATTGTTGCTTGGATTACCCCCCCCCCCTTCAAATTATGCATGTACAAGAAAGAAGAGGGTTTTTTTGTTTTGTTTCTGGGTAGGAATGTATGATCCCAACGTTTCCAGAAGTACAAACTTAAATTTTTGATAAAAAATGACAAAAGTTTAAAAATTATCAGTAACCATGATTATGGGTGGTGGTTAAAGTGGGCAACACTAAGAACAGGAGAACAGCCTGGATAGAAGTGATTAGCATGTGGAAAAGCAGCAAACCACATGGCTATGTTTTTTTCCCAGTATCCCATTGCTGTTCAATTATCCTTGTCTTGTACCTTAATTATTATAACTTTTTAACTATAAAATGCTTCCTAGTAATTATGCATATAATTAAAGTGTGCATTGGATTGACCATACAAATGTTCCAAAGGCAGTCTACAGTTAAACTATATCAAATACATACGCTTATTTTACAATTCGAACTTCATGGAGAGCAGTCCCATATCCATCTGCACCCTGGGAATATGCATTTGTCATAGGCTAATTAGAAATCTTATCTTTCCACTTTCATGAATAATAAACTGCTTTCCTGTTACCTGCTTTGTTGTCTCTGGCTGTATTCCCCTTCTCTGCCAGTATTGATAAGAGAGTGTTTTATGTGAAATCCTTATCTTGGAGCTTTGTGTTATCTCAAAAGCATAGCACATTTTTGTATGTAAAACTGTGATTTAATATATGGTATCACCTATAAAGGGTTCTCTGAACCACAAATGCTTGGTCCTCATAGAGGCTAATCCTCTATTTGAAAGACTGCCAGGGAGAGAACAGGACCTTGAACACAGTAGTCATCAGTAGTTAGAAAGCTGACTAAGTGAGCATGCAAGTTGGTCAGTAACAGTGTTTTTTCCCTGTTATGTTGATATATACCAGTGGTGGCGAACCTATGGCATGGGTGCCAGAGGCGGCACTCAGAGCCCTCTCTGTGGGCACGTGCACCGTCGCCCCAGTCCTAGGCCTTCAGCTGGGTTTTATAAAACCTTTTCACTTTAGGCCTCCGCCGCCGTGTGCAAAAAAAAAAAAAGGTTCAATCAGTCAATTTCAACTTCTCACGGGAAAAAAAAGATCTTGCAAAGTTGTAATTGATTGATTGAACTTTTTAGTTCCACCCAGTCTGCCGTTATCACCACAGCCATGCCCACCCAATGGGCCACGCCCACCCAATGGGCCAAACCCACCCGGCACTCGACGATGTATAAGTGGGTTTGGGGTTGCAGTTTGGGCACTCGGTCTCTAAAAGGTTCACCATCGCTGATATATACTGTAGTTCTAACGATTTGAAAGTTTCCATCTATAAGTTATGAAATGGCATGAGGAATGTGGTATAAATCTGTATACAGAATGCCTGGATGCCTCTTATGTTGAAGTTGGCACCCTGATTTAATTTAGAACAACACTTAAATATTTGGACATTATATATTTGTTTTAATAACAGTGTATCCATAGATTGGGAAATGCTCTTAAGGCTGTCCTTATCTTTATGGTTGGTTCTGGGACAATTATTTATTTATTTTTCAAATTTATACTGCTAATTTTGTATGCCAGATTAGTCCTTTGTATAGCCAGTGGGAAGTATAAAACTATATCTAGTTGTGTTATGTTTCTTCATGTATTGAAATGTGACATTAGTTAGAGATTTTAAAGAGAAAAATGGTTGATAAATGTCAATTCAAATGGTTGATAAAAGTTATAGTCCATACATTTTACAATTCCATTGAAATTTAAGATTGGATGTGCCATTTTGGGCACTGTCCGCAGACTTGCTCAGCATTAGAATTTTGTAGATCACTGTCTAGCTTTCATTGAAGATAATCAAATGACCATCTAATCACTTCACCATGTAAAAATATTAAAATTTAAAGTTATCTCCCACAAATCAGCAAACAAAAAAAATCTCTTTAGATTACTTGCAATAAAATGATTGTATTTTTAGTGACTGATGATCTCAGTTAACATTTGGGGGACAAAAGTACATGGAAGAATAATTTAAGCGTGGATGGAATTGTCTGTGGTGGGGAGTGATTATCTTATTTTTAGGGAACAATCTCTCTTTATAAATTGGGTTATGCTTATTTGGGGTCTTACAGTACCCCAAATATGAAGACATATTTTTATGTCTTCAAAATTGCAGAGAGATATTCTATCAATTTTTAGCACCTCCTGTCAAAGCAGATCTAGAAAGCTAGTCATCTCAGTTTTAGAATATAAAGACCAGCTACCATAACTCAATAATAATAAAAAAATATTTTGTTTTGAAGCCTCATTAAATCTTAATTGACTCTTAAAATAGTGGCATTTTTTTTCAGACTTGAGCAGAAACCTGTAAAAGTTGGGCTGCTTTCATAACAGAGAGGTGCAATGTTTATACTCATGCAAGGTCTGAAAACTTCTGAATCATTTTGAAGTATTTATAGAATTAAAAAAAAATGAAGATACTCCCATTTGTTTTTTTTCCTTTTAAATAACCCATGCTTTTTAGGATTTTCATATGCTGGGTTGAATTATTGTATTAAGATACAATATGACTTTTGTTTGGCCTAGAGATAATGTTTGTCAGGTATGATTTATGTGTTCAGTTGATGTATGATCCTAGCTAATTATGTTTACTCAATGAACTGTGACTACATTGTGATTTAGTACATTGTATCATCGACCATATTCTGCACCTTCAGTCATTCCTTATAATAGAATGCTCCCTTATCTTAGGTCTTCTAGCCTTTAAATTTTCTCCTTGCACTGTCATTCTATTTAGGAAATAGCCACAGTATTAAATGTTCAAATCCAACTAATTATTCTTTGGAAGCACAAAATTGTTGTAATTGCACATATTTGTCATCTTTGTCCTTGACAATTATGGGCTGGAAAACCAAACACAGCTGTGTTATGAAAATTCAAGTTCTAGATTTCTGAATGTTCTTTGAAGCCATTGTATATTTAGATGCTTTACATGGGAGCACTGTTTCAATATCTATGCAATAATTTGTATACATAATGCACTAAGTATGAGTTGTAATGATGTCATGGAATGTTCACACATATGAGCCCTGGCGGCTCAGTGGTTAGAATTCAGTATTGCAGGCTAATTCTGACTGCCAGGGGTTTGATCCTTATTGGCTCAAGGTTGACTCGGCCTTCCATCCTTCTGAGGTCAGTAAAATGAGGACCCAGATTGTTGGGGGCAATATGCTGACTCTGTAAACCACTTAGAGAGGGCTGTAAAGGACTGTGAAATGGTAAATAAGTCTAAGTGCTATTGCTGTATTCTAAACCCTGAATGTTGAAATTGGCAGCAAGAAATAGTCATGAGCTGTAATTTCCTGAGACTGAACAGATATTGATTTTCCATTCATAAATCTCATAGCAGTGCTATGACAGATAATATTTCTCAGTCAAGGTATCTACTGTATATCTATTTAGACAATGTTCAGGAAATAATTTAGCAAAAATCCAGAGAATAATTGGAAGAAATAGGTGATAATAGTTTAGTGAGAAGTATGGAGCTGAAGTCCCAAAGGTGCTTTTTCACGAGGCAACTGGACTTTCTTATTTTTCTCATCCAAGAAGCTTCTTCAGCTCTGACTGGATAGTGGGGAATAGAAGGATTTATACTCCTTGCAGACAGTTGGTCATTTGCATCTTTTAGAGAGTTGTTGAAGTCACCTGGAGGTTTATCTGTGTTGTCAGGGTCACCTGAGTAATGCAAATGGGTATGAAGCCTTCTTGGAACTGTTGAAAGGACTGTGTTGTAGACTGGAGATAGATGATGTATCCCTCCCCTCTGTTGAGAGAAGGCTGTTCAATTTTGACATAGATGGCCTCTTTGACCCCTCTTTCAAACCAGTTGTCCTCTCTGTCCAAAATATGGACTTTTTGTCAAAGGGGTCAAAGATGTCAAAATCAAACAGCCCTCTCTCAACATAGGGGGAGGGATACAACATCATCTATCTCCAGTCTACAACACAGTCTTTTCAGCAGTTGCAAGAAGTCTCCACAGCCATTTGCACTAGTCAGGTGACTCTGATGACACAGATAATCCTCCAGATAGCTTCAATGACTCTCTAAAAGAATGCAAATGACAGCTGTCTGCAAGGAGTATAAATCCTTCCATCCCTCACCATCCAGTCAGAGCTGAAGAAGCTTCTTGAATAAAAAGCGAAATGTCTTCAAAGAAAAACAAGAAAGACCAGTTGCCTCGTGAAAAAGCACCTTTGGGATAACTATGACCTGGATGACTGAGAATCTCCATAGACATTAAGGAGCTGAAGGAAAGTACTTGGTCACTTAGAAAACATGAATTAAGGACAAATAATGGTAGGAATAAACAACTAAAGAAAAAGTTGAGAATGTCTTTATTCTTAGCATGAAGTTGATATGACAAAGAAGGAAGAAAAAGGGTTCTGAGCAGCAAAAGATGTTGCAATGTTGCACACTTTAGGATGTACATTTTTTCCCAAATGCCAATAGGATATTCCTTAGTTATGCCAGAATTAATAGCAGATTACAGAAACCATGTTTGGAGACACACTGGACTTTCTTAAAAGGATTAAGTGTGGTCAAAAGAAATTGTTGCAGTTAATTAATGAAGTTGAATTAGTTTAGGCATGACAACATTAGTTCCATTAGTTTCAAAATCAGTTTCAGTGAATTGAATGTTTCAATTGTAGTTGTTGCTATTTGACACGATAGAAAACAAATCAGGAGTTAGTCTATAATTTTTCATCATATAAAGTTAGACACATTTTCAACAATTGTTTCATCACTAAATGAACATTGGCTGACTCATACTTACGAACTAGGGAGTGTAAAACATTTGACATTTTACAGCAAAGTAAATTCCAATTTTCATAAAATCGTTGTCCAGGTACTCGTATTAAATATGCTTATTATATTATGCTCAATATATTAAATTATATTTAATTGTGATATAATTATAATTATTACTTGCTTGTGTGTACAATAGAAAATGCAGCCATATTAAAGAGTGAATGGAAGATAATCTGTATATATCAGGAATGAGAAAGAAAATCATTTGGGTTAAGACCAGACAACTGGTTTGAATGTACACTGTTGTCAGATATTCTGTGTGTTGTTGCCTCTCCTCAAAGCATAGAGAACCAAAGAAGTTAGTGTAGAGTACAATGAAATGCAAGATGCTATGGGCATTTGAAGTCTCCATAGTCAGGACTCTTTTTTTTTTTGGTAGTAAGAGCCGGACAATTCAGAAACTTAATTTGTGGTGTTCCCTTATCTTTAGATTTAAAAAAATGATTAAGGCATTTGTCAAAATTTGTAACTGTGGATTTTTTTGCATGACAACTAAGACTAATAAATAATACACTATAAATCTTGATAAACAGTAGATAATTTCTTGCCCTTTCTGCTTAAATATCTATTGAATAATTCTACTACCGATATTTTATATTTAGAATTAATCATTGCCTGACTATTATTATCATAAAATGCATTCGTTTGTAATCATTTCATACATTTTTTATTTTAATATTGTGTGTACTTCTGCTTATAAATATGTTGGATTGCACTATGTTTTTTTAATGAAAATCCTTTCCCTTACATATTTTATCTTATTCTTATTTACATTCTTGCTTGTCATATCCCTAAAGAGGGAGTACGATGATCCTAGAAAAACAGAATACACAGTTCTTAGCATTAATTGGAATTCCCCCCTTGTTTTTGTTAAAATAATTCATGACATTATTAGAAGAATTAATCAGCAAAACTGAAATGTTACCGAATATTGTTGCAGTTCATTGGAAGGAAGAAATATGAAATTCATAAAAAATGAAATGTTCTACTTATCTATAATAGCAACAAAAATGAGAATGGAAATATGAATAATTTAGAGATGTCATGACGTAGCCAGATAAACTGTGTGCAAGGAAGATTTGGGCAAATGAAACCCTGCTTGCAACTTGATGTAATTATTTACCCAAATGTAAAATGCATTTGAGTCCTTAATAGCAGGTTACATATTAAAAACAAAAACAGCACATAGGATACAAATAAAAACAACTTTGGCCAACCAAAACCAATATACCACACCTTTTGCCAAACGGCAAGTGTAAAGAAAGGGGCAGGTGGGTGTAACCATTCCATTTCAAAACCGAACAGTTTCTATATTAAAAGTATATTAGTTATAAACATTTATAAAACTATAACAATTTCCAAAATGTCAGAAGGATGGAGCTGCATGAATCTCTGGGGGGTGGGGGGGGACAGAGTGATGTCATTTTTCAGTGGTAAGCCCACTGTCCCCAAGAGCAACCTGCACCTCAGAACTCCCCCATATCATCTTCTGCCCATCATAGTCATCACATTCTGTCTATGGAGATTCTCAGTCATCCAGGTCGTTGAGGACACAGATAAACCTCCAAGTGGCCTCAACGACTCGCTAAAAGAATGCAAATGACCAGCTGTCTGCAAGGAATATAAATCCTTCCATTCCCCAGTCAGAGCTGAAGAAGATTCTTGGATAAGAAGCAAAATGTCTTCAAAGAAAAACAAGAAAGTCCATTTGCCTCTTGAGAAAGCACCTTTGTTCTGGACTGCCTTCTCATTTTCCAATCCTACTGCCATCCTTCTACTATCCTAGGGATAGGCATCCATTCACCACACTCATCTTTTAATCACTCCAAAACACGTTTGCCAGAAATAACACAAACACAAAACCAGGCAGTGCACCCAGGTCCTCATAGCAGCACCCTGCCTCCGTCCCAGGTTGCACTGCCCTCAGGCACCCAGCAATTCAAAGACAGAAATTAAGCTATCATGGCAAACTCATATCCCACTGTCTCCCAACCTGCCCAAAAGGAGAATCAGATATAGGTAGTTAAGGTGCCAATCCCTGGGTCCATATCAGCCCTATATGGCTGATTTTGCAAAAAATAGCTCCAATTATGAAATACAGGGATTTGAGGATGGCCTTTTCAGAGCAATAACTTTCAAATTAAGAAACTAACACTGTATATAATTTTATTATAATATATAGTAACTATCTGGCAAGTATGAATGTCTTCTCCCCCTCCCTCACTTTGCATGAACTAAAATTGTTTGTGTGTGTCTAAGATATTTTCTCAAGTTAGTTTCTTGGAGGTTTCAGGACCCACTTTGCTGACTACTGCCTTGGTAGTGCTTTTTCTTCTGTCCTTCAAAGTTATTTCTTCTGCCTCTAAAGTTCAAGAACAGAAGCCGATGGATCGGTACCCAGGCCCAATCCAGAGTTTGTTGCACAAATCTCCATCAAGACAGCCTATATCTTCTGGTGTCAAAAGCACCATGCAGGACTGCTGACCCAAATCAGAATCTCTCCAGATCTTCTGCAATGATTCTTTCTCACCCAGGTCAAAAGCACCATAGGGAACCAAGAAGGTTCAAGTTCAAGCCCAAGTTTCTTCTCTCAGGCTGAGGAGGATAAAGGCTGTCATGTACTTTTAAAAATAATGAAGGCAGGATAAAAACCAACTAACTAAACAACTAAATGTTGGAGGCAAAACCTTTAGATTGTAGATGGTCCTACCAGACCTGTCAACAATTGGGGGCCATGTCTAGTCCTCCAAACTGCAACTGGTGTCAGGAAGAACTTCCAGAGCAGTCAGGGTGGATCCAGCCCCACGCCTCCCTACGTGCAGTCCATCAGCCTAGTTCCAAATAGTCTCCATATTGCCCCTGTGACTGTGATTGCCAACCAGGCTGGCCTCCAACTGCTGCTGGCAGATCAGCTCTTCTGCCACAGCTGTATCATCAGAAATCATATCTGCCACAGATTCCATCTCTATTAATGTTAGAGCTCTTCAGCTCTCCATTACTACCATCCTTGCCATCCCTGTTCTTGTCCTTATAATAAAAAAGAAAGCACCTGAATTTCTGCAGCATATACTGAATCTTAATATTGCTACTCTGTTAATAACATATTTGAATATAATTCAAAGTAACTCTCAGCTTTGAGTTTGTGCTTTTGTTTTTCATTTTTTGCCCATTAGAATAAAACGTGTAGGGGAAGGATGGAAGAAAATGTAATTCACCAAAGCAGATATGCATATTTCATGTGCCTTTTTTGTTTTGTTGGTCTTTGCTTAATATGTATATTTGTGCATTCTTCCAGGAGTGCTAACTCAGCAACATTTCAAATTACATGGACATAAGCTTATTCCATGTGCAAATGTTCTTTCTTTCTTTCTTTCTTTCTTTCTTTCTTTCTTTCTTTCTTTCTTTCTTTCTTTCTTTCTTTCTTTCTTTCTTTCTTTCTTTCTTTCTTTCTTTCTTTCTTTCTTCCTTCCTTCCTTCCTTCCTTTCTTTCTTTCTTTCTTTCTTTCTTTCTTTCTTTCTTTCTTTCTTTCTTTCTTTCTTTCTTTCTTTCTTTCTTTCTTTCTTTCTTTCTTTCTTTCAGAATACTGCAACTTCAGTGCAATGTTAAGACTGTTAAAAACTCAACCATTCCTTGGCTACTGTTCCCTTGTATGCAACATGATTATAATCCTCTACATAAAGTTTGGCTTTTTTTCTTTCTGTGCACATGACATATTTCTGAGGGAGAGTCAATGTTCTCAGAGAGTCATCTGAGAACAATTTTCAGTGGCCCTTTTTGGAGGGACATTTGCAGGTGTGTGGAATTGTAGTCACAATTGCTTTCTTTGTCCTTCAGTTCCATGAGGATTATTCTGTTCTGAAGCAAAGCAAGAGGTCATGGTTAAATACCAATTTCAGCACAAAGACTTGCAGTTTGCTGTTTTTTCTTGGCTTTGTGCAGAGGAAAGTAACAATTCATGCTTTCTTCTCTTCTTTTGAGTTTCAACTATCACATCATAATCACTTTTTGAGATGTTGGACAGCTTTTTGGTGGTAGCTCAACTGTCCTTCCTCCTCCTTCTTTGGACTCTAGTATATTCTTCTATTGTTCTTCTGTTGTAATTCTTCTTCTTATTCTGCCATATCCGTTATCGGACGTTGGCGATCATGTTGGCAATCCTGTTTTTATCAGCAGCCGCACGAAAAAGTGCTGCTGAGTTTTGTCCAAACCAGTCCCTTAGATTTTGAAGCCATGATGTTCTTCTTCTGCCTGGACCTCGTTTGCCTTCAATCTTTCCTTGGAGGATTAAATGGAGTATACCGTATTTTTCTGGGTGTCGCATCACATGTCCGAAATATTCTAATTTTTGTTTTTTAATTGTTTTGATGATTTCCCTTGGCTTTCCCAGGCGGCTTATCACCTCCTCATTTCTGATTTTGTCAACCCAGCTTATACGTAACAGCCGCCTGTAAATCCACATTTCAAATGCTTCTAGTCTCTTCTGGTGGCCTTCTGTCAGAGACCAACTCTCTACTCCATAGAGCAGGATAGAAAACATATAGCATCTGACAAGCCTGATTTTCAGTCTTAGGCTTATGTCGTGACTGCAGAAGACCTTTTTCATTTTGAAGAATGCTGTTCGAGCTTTCTCTATCCTTGTCTTTACTTCAGCGGTCATGTCCCAGCTTTCATGTAAATTAGAACCGAGGTGCGTGATCCTTTCAACTTTTTCTAGTGGTGTTCCTTCTGAATTTACTGGTGGTAAGTTAACGGGTTGTTTGCTGGTGACCATGATCTTGGTTTTTGAGGTGTTAAGCTTCAAGCCATATTTTCCAGATGTTTCTGTGACTCTGTTGATGAGGAGCTGAAGGTCTTCATGCTTACTGGCAAGCAGAACTGTATCGTCAGCATATCTTAAGTTGTTGATCCAAACACCGTTTACTTTGATGCCAGCATCGATGTTCTCCTGTGCCTCGTTGAAGATTGACTCAGAGTAGATATTGAACAGCAGTGGAGACAGAATACATCCCTGTCTGACCCCTCTTCTTATTTCTGCATCAGATGAGTATTTTTGGCCTAGTCTCACATTTGCTACCTGATGCCAATACAGATTCTTTATTATTTGGATGTCTTTGTCATCTAGTCCCCCTTGTTTCAGGATTTCTAATAGTTTGCTGTGTCTTATTTTATCAAAAGCTTTTTCAAAATCTTCTGTTGTAATACATTTTCCTATTGTTCATTTTCTTCTCTAAATCCATATATCTGTCTATTAGTCTCATTCTGTGCTCTCTAAGATGTTGACTGTTCTATCACAGCATTCTTGCTTTGGGGGTTGACTTAGTTTTCCTTGTTTAAATAATCCTCTTACCTAATTCTGGTGAAAATGGTTGAACTGGACCTGTAGAAGAAATGAGCCAATTAATGTCCATCCAACATAAATGTCACAGCTTCAAAGCAGTTATTAACACCTGATTCCATGACTTCCTCATTCAATTAGAGCAGCTTACTATATCTTAATACATATAGAAGAGAATATTTGTAGTTCAGGGTTGAATTGTGTGGTTCTTGCTGCTCTCTAAGCTTGGTTGTTTTCTTGCAGACATTTCATTACCAAACTAGGTAATTTCATCAGTGCTAGTGATTATAGCTTAATAATATAGAAAAGCAGAACAAAATGGTGTTCTCTCATAAACAGAATGTTCAGGGTTTAGCTGGTCACCATAGCTGTATCAGAGCACATATTTTACAATTTATGTTCAAATTCTGCTATTTCCAACAGTGAAAAGCTTCCTACTTAAAGCCCTTGAAATATGGTGCCACTTTGAACAAACATTAGCGGGTTACATGGATCAGTGATTTAAGCTGATTTTGTAAAAGACCGAACTCTGAAACACAGTGATCTAAAGGTGGCATTTCAGAGCAATAGCAACAGCACTTAGACTTATATACCACTTTACAGTGCTTTACAAACCTCTCTAAGCGGTTTACAGAGTCAGCATATTGCCCCCAACAACCTGGGTTCTCATTTTACTGACCTTTGAAGGATGGAAGGCTGAGTCAACCTTGAGCTGGTCAGAATCAAACCCCTAGAGCAGAGGTCCCTAACCTTTTGGGCACCAGGGATCGGTTCCATGAAAAGAGGTTTTCCTGTGGACCGGAGGAGGCGTAGTTTTGTGTGCTGCCTGCATCCCGCAGATGGGACTTTGCTTGTTTGTGCGGACCAGTTGCTGGCATGCTGCGGCCCGGTACCGGTATGGTATGGACTGGGGGTTGGGCATCCCTGTCTTAGAGTGAGCAGTGAGTTAGCCTTCAGTACTGCATTCTAACCACTGTGCCACCACGGCTCAATAACTTTCAAACAAGTTACAGTATTATTGGTTAGTTTGGATTGGGCCTTTTACACTTTTAATTGCTAATATAGGTGGGTCAGCTTCTCCCACCTGTTCTAAAAATGGGAAAAAGATAATGATATAGAATTTAATTTGATAAATTACATATGACAAATAATTATTTAATTAGATATAAATAATTAATCAAAATAATTTCTTAGATGGAATTAGATGAAATGAATGAATAGATGAATTTGTGTACCTTTGTAGAATGCTCTTTAGAAGAGAAAAAAAATGGATGAAGATTTTATGTTGTTCCAATGCTAAAAATATATAGTGGGTGGTACATGATTTAAGGGAAGGAATGCTTGTTGAAAAAAGCATAAATGACTGCCTGAAAGATTGTATATGGATGCTTCAGGAGAAACAACAATAAGTTGAATGCAGTGGTAAAGGGTTAAGAAGTATATGTGGTAAAAACTAGATGACATAGATTTAAGAATGAATGGTCTGAGTGAACATTGATTGAATACAGAAGCTGGTCATATAAAGGAATCAGTGGTATCCAAAGGAAGTTTCCATGAAAAAAATCACAATACTGTCTGTGTGCTCACTAGCAAGTCATGGTAGTGCCATGCTACTTCATTGTTATAGGAGCTGCGCTGAGTATTACCTTTAAAACTCTGTGTGGCTTGTGGTGCAGGTTCTCTAAAGGCTGCCTTTCCCATGCTATATGGCTCAAAGTTCTCCACCTACCAGGAGGTGATGCAAGAGGATGTCAAGTATTCTCAGTGGCAGCTCCCCTCTCCGGCAAGGTTTACTATACTTTTATGGCCTTCCAAGAGCTAGTAAAAACTAGCTCTTGAGGGATGATTGTTACAGTTCAAAATAGTCATGCCAGAGATCATTGTAACCTGTTCCTTTTCTTAAGTAAAGAATGAGTTTATATTGAACTTGAGAACAACAGCAAAAATCTGTCCAAATTATCCCGTGCACAGCTGTGATGTAAGGAAAACAGTAGTTTTGCTGCCAACTATTATGTTCAGGAAACAACAGAACTTATTTACATTGCTGTTGAGTTAGGTACAATTGGAAAGCCAATCCACGTGATAATTAAGTGGCTTTTTGACCTGCTCCCCAATATGCTTGCATTATTATTATTTGAAAGATATGAACCTCAGTTATCCCAGAGTTATCCTTCTCCTGTGAATCTCTTCTCATCTTTCTCCTTCTTCAAATGTCATATCAGTTGGAAAGAGTCAAGAAAGGATTATTAAGTAAGAGCAGAGATTACTTGATTTTGATTGAAGCGAAGGGTAACATTATTTCAGCCCAAGAAGAAACGTGATTGGAGAATGCAAAATGAATCAGGCACTGAAACATCCGCTTTTTATTTCATTCATGGAAACCACTCTTGTTGCTCTACTGAATTTTCCATGGTGGATCATAAGTGCAGTTTTTCTGGTAGTAAGTAAGAGGAAGCTATGTAATTGAAAAGATCAGCATGCTTAAATAAATGGTTTGAACAACTGAATCCTAAGGTTTCTTTGTTAATGGCTGTACCTGAGAAAGATCACGAGGGCATGATACTGGAAGCAAAAAATTTTCACTATCTTCATAGCATTGGGAAGCATTTTTTACATTCTTTTTCCTATGCTTGGTGAATGAATTGGCCCTGCACAGCAGCTGGTCACGTGAAAGTTCAGAGAAATGGGGAAAAATGTATTCTGATATAACAACATAGAAAAAGGACATACAAGTCTACCTTTCTCCATCAGGTGGTACTATAGAGAGAAGAAATTCAGTAGATGCTAAAGAGTTGAAATAAAGTCTGAGAACTTGAGAAGGTATAACAGCCCAAAAGACAGTATGCTTGAGTTTGGCTTCCCAATTATGGCATTCTTTCTCAGTTGAGCCTTTGGTCTGCATAAAGTCTAGTTAGCTTTTGACACCAACTAAAGATCTCCCCTCTTCCCCTAGTTCTTGGTGCTTTTAAGATCCTGGGGCAAGGAACTGTTTTATGCTTTTAATTTTTGTATTTTTTTATTACGATATAACTATCAATAGTTATAACTATTGATGACGTGATATTGTTGCTTTGTCTTATTGCACCGCTCTTTGGGATGACATTTAATGAAAAGTGGATACATAATAAATACAGATGTAAAAACATGTGTGGTCTGACAAAGACCATACATGAATAAAGATTAGATTGAATTAGATAGATACACAGTTATCCGTAGAACTGATTTCTGCTGTTTAGTGATTTATTAAATCTCTCTACCAAGAAAAAAGCAATTTATAACGAACCTGTAGAATCACAGTTGGATAATGTATTCTTGTTTTTTCTTTTACACAGGGCAGAAATATAGTACAATCTAATTGGAGGAAAAGTTGATATCAATTACGATAAAGCATAGCATTGGGAATTTTTTAGCTTTTACTTTTTTATTTTAGTAACTCTATTTACTGAGTTTTATTCAACATAAGGCACTACCTGGTGGATTTCCATAAAAATAAAAATAATTTAATAAGCACACGCATATTAGACCTTGTTATTTAAATAAGGCTGAAGTATTGCAGCTAAAAAATTGAAATTGATACAGAATAAATACAGATATTGTAAAATACATGAACATGCTTTCTGACAGGATGTCAACCTATCCTCTTTTTTGTGTATCTAGAACAATTGTCTCAGAACAACTGAGACTTTTAAAATGGAGGGAGGAGGAAGAAATCACTTTTAAAAAGCAAATAATTGCCTGTGCATTGAAAAACTGCATGGTTTGAAGTGTTTAATTACTCATGTAAAGCACTTATCATTTGCTTAAATAGTGCAGCCCCATTCATAAACTATAAATGGAAGTGTGGTGATCATCATGTTTGTGGGGTTGCATACTAAAATTTGATTTTTCCTTTAGGCAGCGGTGAAAAATAATTTTGGCAATACTATTGATATTAGCAGCAGATACATCAGTGCTAATGTATTTTGTGAATATCATTGATATTAGCAGCAGATATATCAATAATATATATTTGATATTAATTTGAAATGTCAGTTAACTACACTTCCCTACTTCATTATTTAAGATGCAAATTGTTACGTACATATTTTCTGTACTAAAATACCATTGAAATTAAGAACAACTCTTAATTTGTGATTTATAATTAAAACCACAAATTATAAAATAACATTGCAGCACAATAATAAAAAGGTACAATAATTAACAGTAAAATAAAATTAAAAACATAGGCAGAAGCTCTAATATAGTAATAGTTATTTGATATTTAAAAGCTCTATGGAAGACATAACAGAATAAGCTTCAGACAAAATTAGCAGAGATGACCATTTTACTAAGTAGGGAATACTAAAGTAAAATACTACCTTTATGGCCCCACCTCTGTCATTTAATGTTGGAGAAAACATAAGCACTGCTAATCAGAAGAATGACATAGGATAAGCCAGTTCCATCTAATGTATGAGTAATGTATATAGGCATATATAATGTATAAAGGCATCCCCATATAAAGCACATTGCAATATTCTAGTCTGGTGGTGTTGAAAGCATGAATTAGGGCCTCCCATTCAAGTTAATGCAGGGCCTCCCATTCGAGTTAATGCAATTTCCACATGCAATCCAGCAACAACTGTGAGGCCAGGAAGATTCCCAGGTTCTTGTAGGGAGAATGATTCCTTCATACAGAATTACAACCAGAGCCAGATAATTTACAAGCAATAAACTTTATTTTGTTTGGGATTCCTAGTCCCACAACTAGGAATTGGGTCAAGATTTCCATAGTGTATTTGGCTAGTATAGAACTGTTATGCTCAGTATCATCCCAATGAATTGTACCTTATCTGAACTGACAGATAATCCTCCCCAGTGATTTCATATATGTATTAAAGGTATGGATGAGAGGACTGAAATCTGTAGAACTTCAGAAAGTAGAACTCATCAGGGGTAGGCAACCTTGGTTCTTTTATGACTCGTGGACTTCAACTCCCAGAATTCCTGAGCCAGCCATGCTGGCTCAGGAATTCTGGGAGTTGAAGTCCACGAGTCATAAAAGAGCCAAGGTTGCCTACCCCTGCACTAGGTGAACCTTTCCTCTCCTGCCAGCATTGACTTAGAAAAAAGGGGAACCATTGCATGACCCTTATACTTGGCTGTTCAGAACAATACCATGATTGATATTATTGAGTGCTGCTGAGAAATAAATTGGAACTAGGAGGATTGCACTCCTTCCATCCAGGTCCACACAAATGTAATTCACCAGTAACTGATGCTGTTTCTTTCTGATATCCAGATCTCAACCTTGTTTGAAAAGCATCTAGTTAATTTGCTTCCTCTGGGTCAGTGTTTCTCAAACCTGGCAAATTTTAAATGTATAGACTTCAGCTCTCAGATTCCCAACTTCCATACTGGCTGGGGAATTCTAGGTACTTCTGTTTCTTTAAAAAGGGAAAACCAGAGGCAGGGCAATAGTTGTCCAAAATAGACAGATCAAGGGAACACCTCTTCAGAAGAGCTTCCTTATGTTTTAGGGGCTTGGTATTATCCCTTTACCCAAAGTGGTATTGACTATTTCTCAGATCCAGCTGCTTACTACCACCACCCCAGGAGGGAGCCAGGAGGGGCATGGATTTATGGTACAAGTTATGGGCTTCCTGATAGAGCTATTCAGTTCTCTATTAATGAAAAGATAAAACCTGCAAAATATACAGCTACTTCATCATAAAGTGGATGGAGAAACAAAACATCAGCCTTACATACATATGCATTCAAAGGTAATTAGTCTGCCTTCTTAATTGTGGTCTTTAATTCAGGCAGAGGGATTGCTTTAATGTGCACAGCCCAATTCACAACCTTCCACAACAGAGTGATTTGGCAGGGGTCCTACCTATAAGGATGCCACATAGCTTGGTGGAGATTACACTGAACTCTATAGCTTGTTTTCAGTTTGTTAGCGTATTATCACGCTTTACAGAAATGAATCATGCTTTGTGATTATTCTCATGCTTTACAAAAATTCATTACCTGTTTCTTCTTTTTCTTATTCTCCAATATTTTTTGAAGAACAAGGAGCCTCTAAACCAGATCTGTATATTATACAATGCCTGGGCTACAAGCAATCTTGTGTAGCCGAGTTGCACTTTAAAAAAAAAAAAAAAAAGATACATTAGAAAAGAGAGGCAGGAACCCACATTAGTTTAATGGTCAAAGAAAGTTCACCTGTGCTGTGCCCCAAAAGACAGACTTGCCACTTCCAAGTCCAGTCCTGCCATGGCAGCTGACTGTTATTCTAGGCATTCTTTGGTGGCTTATGACCCGACTACTTTATTGTAAGAGTACATTAACTGAATCTTGCAAGTCTGAAAGTACTAAGTATCAGGGTGGGTCCTTCCTAAGTTTCTTTCTTTGACCATTAAACTGTTGTGAGTTCCTCCTCTCTTTTCTAATGATTTCTTAAGCAGCATCTGCTCTCCTCTTTCCTATGGGTTATCCATGCATTCCATTTCAGAAACTCACAATGGGAGATTTAAGAAGAAGAGATATAAGATGTATAGCATTATCCGACTTGTCCATATGCAATTTAAGAATTAACAGAATTTATCTATTACATCATATTTAGAAGAGTTCTGCATGGCCTATGACAGGGGTCGGCAACCTTAAACACTCAAAGAGCCACTTGGACCCGTTTCCCACAGAAAAGAAAACACTGGGAGCCGCAAAACGCGCAGCGCACGCGTGCGTGCTGAGGAGGGGGCTTGATTGAAGAGTTTAATTAAAAAGAAATAGAGGCTGCTGTGCATGAGTTCTCTCTCTCTCTCTCCCTCCCTCCCTCTCTCTCCCTCTCTTTCTCTTCCTCCCCCCCTCTCTCCCCCTCTCTCTGATCTTCTGCTCACCTGGCCAGCTGGCCTGACGCTTTTCTCTGACAAGCTGACACACATTCTTATTGGGCTGGCTCTCTCCTGCCCTTGGTCTGCCAGTCCTCTTCCCCCACTCAGTGTGAGTGTGTGTGAGTGTGTGTGTGTGTGTTTGTGTGTGTGTGAGAGAGAGAGAGAGATGCTGCTTTCTGCTGCTTCCCGCTTCCCGTGGAAACGCAGCAAAGGCAGGAGCCCCGCCCAATAAGCCTGTCAGCTTGTCGGAGAACAGCGTGAGGCCACTCTCTTTTTTACACACACACACACACAAACACACAAACACACACACACACAGAGAGAGAGAGAGAGAGAGAGAGAGAAGGGAAGTGCAAGTGGCTCTCTCTGTCTCTGTCTCTGTCTCTGCAAATGGCGGAGGAGGCTGGGAGCCACAGGAGAAGGCTCAAAGAGCTACATGCGGCTCCGGAGCTGCGGGTTGCTGACCCGTGGCCTATGATGTCTGTTCTAGAACCCCTGCTTTAATTTTCTTTGCTTACTTCCAGGGCAGATGATGCTTCAGAATCCCTAAGGTGTTTTTTTGTGTGTGTGTGAGTTCATGTCCATGTTATATGTTTTGAGGGTAAGAAATATATTGTCTTCACTGAACGTGGTTTTCAAAAGTGCAATAATACAGCAATATGTGTATATTTGATATGAGCTCTGTTCAGCTCATGACTTTATATAATTTCCGCCACTATAGAAAAGCATATTTACAGTATTTGTAATGATTTATAATTCAACTATCATCTGCATTGACAGAGTCCACATTTTAGTTACTAGAGAACATTTAGAAATTATGCCCATGAAAAGAAGGCTAACTAAGGAAAATGTTATGCGAAGTATTTTTTTTTTTTAAAGAGTGAAATGAGAAGTAAAGAACAGAGATTGCTGCCCTGCAGAGTTCTTCATATCTTGTTGGCATGGAGTTGAGAAATCTCAATAGTACAGTTGTATTAGATTCAGTTTCTGGTTTTTGCTCAAGAGAGTTCAGCATTGGCAAGAATTTCTCCTGGTCAAAATCAAAGAAGCTATGTAAATGAATAAATGAAAACTTTTGGATCCCTCCCCCCAATTGTTCACCAAAAGAGGAGGCATTTTTGCAGTATATTTTCGGTCTTTAGAACAGTGTTTCTCAACGTCAGCAACTTTAATCTGTGCAGATTGGGGAATTTTGGGAGTTTAAAGTTGTTAAGGTTTATTTATTAGATTTGTATGCCGTTCATTTTATCTAGAGGTAACTTTAGAGGTTGAGAAACCCTGCTTTAGAATAAATTCCTATTGAGCCCTTATTAGAAATAAATATTATACCACAAAATAATAAAGTTTCAGGATGCAAGAGATATTCTTATTTTCATATGGAAGTTGCCTACAGAGGCTATTTGAAAATGGTTTTGGTTATACATGAAATCATGGAGAAGGCAAGAAGGCAGAAATAGGCCCACCTTTCAGATGACTGTATAACTCACTTCAAATCAATCTAAATCTGGCTTGTATCATTTTCACAAACCTGTCTCCCATTGTTATGTTTTGTTTTGAAATCACTTTTGGTTTTGTATATATCTTTCCCCAGTTTACTCATGCAGCTTTTTCTAATTCATTTGTTGCACTCATTGTTATTTTAGCTGAGAACTGTGTTGCCATATACAGATAATAATCAATTATCCAATATTTTTACTAAGAAATATTTGATTTTTTAAATGTTTTGAACCTGGGGCAGAAAGCAAATGCTTTGGCTGCCAGGTTTGAAATGTTGCTGGTCAGTTGATCTGTGTTGGATGAAATTGAGCTCATAACTTTCATAAGCTGTTTAGACATTTGGAAGCAATAGACAAGCTATAATTCTATAATCAAGCTTTATCATGGAGCTTAATTTAGATATGTGAAACCCTATAGAATTCATGGAAATTTTCCATGTTTAATTTTGCAAACAGATCATAAACAGATGTGGGCTGACATCTGTGTGGGATGTAGAGATGCACCAATGTGTCAAGAAGGAATGTAATGAAAATAAAATAACACAATAATTTCTCTCTGAATCATTTAGCTTTGCTTCCTTTAATGTCCATATTTTTATTTTAAGTACAAATTGAATTCCCCCTCTTAGTTTACACATTATTGTACCAGCACTGCCTACCTACTGCTGAGAGGATGCTGCAACTGAAACTAGCAATATGTTGCCTTGAGTTGTGTGATATTAAACAGGAATTTCTCCTGATAGTAATTGTATCTTTGTTGTACATAATATAATTCCATGGGGGTAAATGCTTATGTAGTACACACCCTATCTTCAGTTGACATATATTATTTTAGGGTGCAGGGGTTTTTTAAACAAGGAATTTGAGAAAACTATCAGTACATATGAAATACCAAGGATAAATAGTTTAATCTTCAGTTTGCTTTCTCTGGGCCTAGGGTCTGAGCCGTTCATTGCCATCATGGCAACTGTGGACCTGATTCAACTTATTCAAGGCTCTACTCATACGGGGGGGGGGGATTCCACATCGGATCTGGTGTTTACCTTGGAGTCATGATCTGATTTGGGGGAGTGTCAACATCAGTCTTTTGCCATGGACAGATCAGTCTGTCTTAGCCCCAGAGTTCTCCATGTCTGTCTTCATTGCAGCAAGGTGGAGACTATTCGGTGATGCACCCAACGCAGTTTCAGAGGGAGCTTGGGTTTTTCCTTAAAGTTCTGGCATACAGTTCCTTAGACCCAGCTTGGAATAAACAGTGATGGGGACCAAATCACAACTGTGTGGACTCTCTGCATGCACATCTCTTAGTACACCATGGTTTACTGAGGAACTCCAAGAGATGAAATGGCACAAGAGATGCCTAGAGCACCATTGGAGGAAAACAAAAAGGGAAGTTGATGGAGCACAGGTAAGAACCTTTATTAGGATTTATGGCAATAAGGGTGGAGAAATGTGCTTACTTCACTAAATATACCTGCAAATAGTGATCAAGTGGCCCTCATTTGCGTGACCAGATCCATCCTGGATAAGCCATGGGAACTCTTGCAAGCCACTGTGAGGAGTATTACAGCATCTGTTAGAAACAGTTGCTTAGCTTTGCTCAGAGCTGGATTCAAGGCTGGGTAGATCCGGTGGAAGTGACTGGCACAGAGCTAGCCATATTATCAGGAATGAATTTCAGCCTATTGAATCTGAGGAAGTGGACATGGTTCTTGTGGCTATGAATTCAGCTGCCCATGTCCTGCCTGGATGGTTAAAGCCTTTTGGGAGTGTCATGTGATTGGGTCCAAACAGTGGTTAATGCCTATTTATGGGAGGGAGTAGTACTACTTGCCTTGAAGGAGGCAATGGACCCTTGGACCCAACAGTATTAGACAGCTTTCATCCAATCTCTAACCTTCCCTTTTTAGGTACTGAGAGGGTAGTTGGTGCTCAGCTACAGAGAGCCCTGGATGAAGCTGATTATGTGGACCCCTTTCAGGCTGGGGGATAGCATTTGTTGCACTTGTAGATGACTTTTGGAGAGCTTGGAATAGGGGCCTGTCTGAATCTCCAGTATCATCAATCATGATATCCTTCTGGGCTAGCTTTGAGGTTTGGGGATGAGAGGCCCATTTTTGCAATGGTTATTCCTCTAAGGCTGGTTCTAGTGCACTGGCTACCAGTTTCCTTCTAGGTGCAATTCAAAGTGCAGGTTATTATCTTTAAAGCTCTACATGATATGAGACATCTTCCCATCCCACCAGATGTGATAGGACAGGAAAACACCTGATTCCCTCCCTTAAATGCTGCTATCTTTTGGGAGCTACTAAGCATGCCTTATCCACAGCAGTTCATGCCCTATGGCAGTGATGGCAAACCTTTTAGAGACCGAGTGCCCAAACTGCAACCCCAAACTCACTTATGCATCGTCGAGTGCCGGGTGTGGCCCATTGGCTGGGTGTGACCAATTAGGTGGGCATGGCCCATTGGGTGGGCATGGCCCATTGGATGGGCATGGCTGTGGTGGTAACGGCAGACTGGGTGGGACTAAAAAGTTCAATCAATCAATTCCAACTTTGCAAGATCTTTTTTTTTCCCATGAGAAGTTGAAATTGACTGATTGAACCTTTTTTTTTTTTTGCACACTGAGGCGGAGGCCTAAAGTGAAAAGGTTTTATAAAACCCAGCTGAGGGCCTAGGACTGGGGCGACGGCGCGCGTGCCCACAGAGAGGGCTCTGAGTGCCGCCTCTGGCACCTGTGCCATAGGTTCGCCACCACTGCCCTATGGAATACCCTTCCTGCTGATATCTGGTAGGCCTTTACCCTCTTTCTTTCTGAAAAGCACTTAAGACCTGGCTTTTCCCCAAGCTCTAGGATAAGGTGAGATTGGCATATCTCTTAAATAGCAAAGTACTTTTCATTCTCATTCAAAGCTGATGGAGAAGTGGTCCCTAGATTGTTCCATTGAGCAATCAGAACCTTTCCTTTCTTTGCCTCTTAAGGGTAACTTAGAGAATATGTATCTTTCTCTTTAAACACGTGTGTGGTTTGGAGAAAATATCTTCCCAAGCACTAATATACATACCAAAACATTCCATCCTACATAAATAGATGAAGAAAACAGACCTAGCTGTTTGACTCCTACATACATTGTGATGAAGGATTTAAGAGCATCCTAAGCTGATATTATTAAGCACCCAACACAAACACTTATATAGTCAGGAGTTTTCAAACTGTTTCAAGGCAACACCCCCTCCCCTCGTTTATTAAAAGTAATCTTAAAAAATTCTGAGACCTCTGATCAAAGACTAATGATACAAAATCAGTCACACTTCCAATGGTGAACTCCCATCCCTCCTCCCCTGCCACATTTGTCTCTCATAGAACCCTATCAGATTCTCATAGAAACTTAAAGTTCCAAGTAACACATTAAAAAAACCCAACTACTACTTATCTGGGGAAATGATAGCCTGATTTATCCCTTAGCAGTCAAGCAGATGCTCATAAGAAAATCATGAACTTAACATGGGAAGTATAACATCTCTCCTATTTTCCCCGAACAGCGTAGTTCCTCTGATTTTGCAGGTAAATTAGCTACTGATTCACATACTTAACATATGTGTATAATCTGTGAAATTGGGTGACATTACTATATATATTACTATATTTGCAGTTGTAATTTCTATGTATTATGTGGAAAAGTCCTTTTTTGTCCTTCATCATTTTACTTCATTGAACGACTCTCAGTTGTATTTGAGAAGGGGGGAAATAACCCCTTTAATCCACTTTTTCAGTGTCAAACATACTACGTAATTTTCTTTTTTCTTTACTTGTGTCTTCTAATCACTCAGTATGTCTTCTTCTCTGCCTTTCTTTATTTTTCCCTACTTTTGAGCTATAGATTGTCTTGGGTTTAAAACATATGTACGTTTTATTTATATGATGAAAAGTCTCTGCAAGTGTCTGAAATAACGTATTGAAGGGAAGTTCTTGAATTGTCATGATATTGTTTTCTAGTAACCACCAGAGGGCACCACAGTATCACATCTTACTTGGTGCTGAAAGTGATCCAGGAAGTTGTTTAATCTATTGTAGTAGACATATTATTTGCTTCAGTTATTCTACTGCAGGTAAGTTATCAGTGTGGCACAATAGAGGATATTTTTCTCACATACTATCTGGCAAAGATAATCCCTTTATCAAACACATAAAATATAAGGAACTGAAAGATGGCACTTTTAGAATCACAATAAACAACGAAGCACTATTTGGCTTTGAAACAGTTCAAGAGGGTGCTAGTTGTTCATTGTCAAAGTGTGTATTTGTTATGTTCTGATATTGGTACCTCACACAGAAACCTTACCAGCAAATAGCCCCCAAGCTAGGACAATAGATTGAAGTCTATTCACATATCATAGGACTTGGGAATCATCTTTGATTTTCTCAGAGCTCTAGCACAGTGCTACCTCACGTTTGTGAGAAATTTAAGAGGTAGCTCTTCCTGAAGCTTGTCAGTGCTATATTTTTCTTGTTATTGGCAAAACAAATCCAGGCTGCCCGGTAATATAGGAAAAAAAAATCATTCCAGAAGATACCGGAGAGAGAGAGAGTGACCATTATACAATATGTGGGCATATATTTACTTTTTAAAAAATGTTATAGCTTCTTAAATTTGTGGAAAAAGCGTTAATACGACCAAACAAAAATTAGAGAGTATAGTTTGTATGGTATTATTAAATTAATTGTGAGAAACATAGCACATTTTAGTATAAATATTATTTTTAAAAGCTTAGTTGGAAAAGCGTATTCTTCAAGGACTTAATATTGGTATCAAAACTGGTAAATGGAAACACATTAGCTAAGACTGAAGTTGGTAAATCTAAGCATAGTTTAATGCATTAGAAAAACTCATTGGTTTTATGTTAGAAATGATATGAGAGAATATCAAACAGCAAAAGTATTGATATTCTTCTAAGCAAGTATTTATTTATTTACGTGACTTATATGTTTATATAGGTGCCTCACAATAATCCATAAAATACAGCTAAAAATAAATGTACTTTTCCTCCAGGTGCCAGACCAAACAGTCTCCCAACTGAATAACTTATCCTAGCCCAATGCTTCGGGGAAGAGCCAGGTTTCTTTATGGCTCTCTGGAAGCCATGATAAGGATCCCTTGTATGTCAGATAGAACAGAATAACAGAGTTGGAAGGGACCTTGTAGGTCATCTAGTCCAACCCTCCACATAGGCAGAGACCCTACACCATTTCTGACAGATGGCAGTCCAGTCTCTTCTTGAAAGCTTCCAGTGATGAAGTTCCCACAACTTTTGAAGGCAATCTGTTCCATTGGTTGATTGTTCTCACTGTCAGAAAATTTCTCCTTATTTCTAGGTTGAATCTCTCCTTGATCAGTTTCCATCCGTTATTCCTTGTCTGGCCTTCAGGTGTTTTGGAAAATAGGTTGATCTGCTCCTTTCTGTGACAGCCCCTCAAATATTGGAACACTGCTATCATGTCTCCCCTGGTCCTTCTCTTCACTAGACTAGCCATGCCCAGTTCCTGTAACTGTTCTTCATATGTTTTAGCCTCCAGTTCTCTGATCATCTTTGTTGCTCTTCTCTGCCCTTTCTCTAGAGTCTCAGCATCTTTTTTATAGTGTGGTGACCAAACTGGTTGCAGTATTCTAGGTGTGGTCTTACTAAGGTTTTATAGAGTGGTATTAGTACCTCACGCAATCTTGATTGAATCCCTGTGTTAATGCAATTTAGGATTACATTGGCTTTTTTGGCTGCCGCTGCACACTGTTGGCTCGTATTTAATTGATTGTCCACTAAGACTCCAAGGTCCCTCTCACAGTTATTACTATTAAGCCTGGTTTCACCCAATCTATATGTGTACTTTTGTTTTTTCTTGCCTCTCTTGTACTTTTCTCAACATTGAATGAGAGGCTGTTTCAAATGCTGGGGAAGCCGCTGAAAGGTGTATCTCAGAGGTTCCATCAGTTGACAACATTTAAGGGAAGGATCCGGAGCATGCCCACCCATCTAACTCAATAAGGCAGGCAGACATTCTCAGGAAAAGGCAATTCCACACAGAATCAGGATCTGTGCCATGTAAGGCTTTAAAGGTAGTAATCAGCACCTTGAATTGTCCCCAACAATGACTGGAAGCCAGTGCAACTTACTTTAGTGAAGTACAAGGCACTCAAACTGTATGTGCCGCTGCCTTCTGGACCAGTTGTAGCCGCCTAATCTTTTCAAGGACAGCCCCATATATAGCACATTTCAGGAATCCAAAGGGAAGGTGATTAAAGCATGGATGATTGTGAGCAAGGCTATCATTTTGATGGCCCCTTTAAACCTCATTTATAAAGTGATTCTTAGGGCAGTGGATTTCACATAATGTTCTGTTGAAATTAGAAACATGTTGGAAATATGTTAAAAAAATTTAGCACCTATTGTAAGCAGCTAATAAGGACTTGCCATAGTACTCTTTGTCTTTCACTCGTTATCTTCCCTGTTGATATGCAAACAAAATATCCCTGTTGATATGCAAACAAAAGAATATCTGGTATGTTCAAGCATATCCTGCCAATACACATGAGAAGTGGGCTACCACGACAGGTCCGTCCTATGTTCTGGATCATAAACCCACACAAGCAAGACCTACATAAATGGAACAGAAGACTCAGAATTCAAAATATAGAGAAGACATACTGCATTTACCTAGCCTCAATGCATCTTCTGCCATGCAAGAAGGCTTTGGGCAATAAAATAATGCAGAAAGATGTCCTTAAAAGTGAAAACAATGAAAGAAAGAAAAAAGGCTTCCTGGATTAAATGAGAGGATGGAAAATCAAAGTTGCGTAGCTCAATCTACAGATTAAGGCAGTACAGAATGGTAGGAACATTTTATTTCCTTTTGGCACAAATTCTTCCAAGTTTCAGTGAGACTGTCCTTAAATGGCCATAGAAATTGCTTGTACAAGCAATGCATTTGAAGGGGGTGCATTTCTGAACCAGCAAGCAATTTTGGGCCTTGATGCTAGAGGCTGAATCAGCACTCTATGAGTTTAGCATGCAATTATTTTCCCCCTATTTCCTGCCACCTGGGACTTCCTAATGATATTGGCCATAAATGTCACCTTTTGTATCGTGAGGCATTCAGTGAGTTTATTTATTTAATTCTGTAGACATGTTTCCCAAAATAAATGTTGATCTAAATATAACAGTACACTATGGTGGTGGCGGGGGGGGGGGCATTCATTACTGCTGCTGGCTTGTCAGCAGAATCTGAGACTACTCAAAGGATGTATCAACATTACAATTTCTGTGTTCCTTGTTACTTCTAGAACTTAATAAATTAATTCATACTGGACTTTTGTGCATAATAAAGTTTAAAAAAAAAACAGATCACCCCAATCCTTTCCAGGGTAGCAATATGAAATGTGTCATTAGAGTTTTGTTTTTGCTCTTTGAATCAGGGTTCAAGATAATGATGAACTAATTTGAAATATCTTCACAGGAAAAGATTCATTATTCAGTGGCAGTGCATAAAATTTGCCTGCTGAAAGTCTCAAATTCACTGTTGGGTGTCTGCATTTAAAAGAAGACAAGTAACAAGTTTTTGAGAGAAGTTTAGAGCAGTGTTCCCTAGGTTACCACTCTCCAAATACTTGGCAATTGCCATTCCTATACTTTTGTGGCCAAAGGAAGTAGTGAGTTTTGGTTCAAACATTCCCAGAAAGGCCTGAGTTAGGGAAGAATGATCTAGATCATGGGTGTCAAACTCGCCACGTCACATGACATGTCGTGACGTATCGCAACTCTTTTTGCATTGCCGGCAATGGGGTGGGCACGGCTTTGGTATGATGAAACCGGCCCGTAGGCCGGCAGTTTGATACCCCTGATCTAGATCAATGTTTCTCAACCCTGGCAATTAAAAGAAAATGTAGACTCCAGCTCCCAGAATTCCCCAGGTAGCAGCATGCTGGTTGTAGAATAATGGGGGCTGAATTCCACATGTGTTAACATTGCCAGGGTTGAGAAACACTGGTCTAGACAGCCATTATTTCCCAATTGGGCTACATGGGCCATTGCGCAGAGAAGTGTGAAATTTCTTTCTGTATTCATAGCTTATTATAATGGTGAGTTATTTCTGGACTAAATATATTTTTTGGGGGGAGAGTCAAACCAAGGTGGTTCTTTTCTACAAGGTTAGACTATTTATGTTTACTGCTTCAACAAAATTAATAATAACAGCATAATAGTATTAAAGTGCAAATGATCTAAGGACTATATGTATTTGAAAGAAAGATTAGTTTCACTTTAAACAAACATATTCTCCCCTTTTATTGGGAGTTATTGGGACAGGGAGGAGATTAACAATCTTTTCAGGTAAATGCAGATTAAAATCCATTTTTGCATAATTTTAATCTTATCACATAAATCTTCAGCAGCATGTAGACACATAGACTATTATTTTTTTTACAGGAACATTGATATCACTAACAAAATAAGCAAATTTAGTCATATTACTCTAAAACAATTTTTTCTACATCTCTGTTGAAAAAGGATTCATTCAACTGCTGATGTATGAGTTCACACTCTTATGTTTCTTCCGCAGATGAAGAAATTGTCGCAATGTGTATCTGATTCATATAATATCTGGAACAGACAATTGAGACTTCTTTTCATTGTATATTGTTTATAAAATAATGTTCAGGAAGTAGTCATTGGAACTGCCAGCAATTCTCTTCACTGAAATACCATATGTGTCACTGGCCATGGGAAAAGGAATGACTACCCTCTGTATTAGCCAGCTATAACCTACAGTAGGACTTCAAATCCTAGAATTTCTTTGGATCTACATCTATAAACCCGAGATCCATACATTGCACTAACCCAAACACTTGTTCTGTATTCAGGTGTTCCATGAAGAAAAACATCTTGACTTAAGAATTTGTTTTTGATTTTTTTTTCTTGAATATTTTGATCTTGACATCTATGTATAGGAAGAATTGAAATCTATTAATCTTTCTCTGGGAATTGCTGTGACTTTCATAGCAATAATCAGTGCTAGCTCAAGTAGTTAAGACCAAGGACTTGCGAGATACAGTATGAAAAGCATTGTTTTCTCTGAGCTGTAGAAAGGATTGGGGAAGGCAGGGAGTACAAAAAGTGCGATGTACTTCAAATCTGCTGGTTCCTCCAAACAGATGTATGCCTGATGTGCTTTCCTTCTGATAATGCAACAGAAGTGGCCTTTATCAACTCTGCCTTATTGTTTGAATGTCTTTATTGCTATTCTTTTTAGAATAGAATAGAGCTGGAAGAGACCTTGGAGGCTTCTTGTCCAGCCCCCTGCTCAAGCAGGAGAACCTATACCAAACAAGTGACTGTCTAGCCTCTTCTTAAAAATCTCCAGTGATGGAGCAGCCACGATTTCTGGGGACAAGCTATTCCACTGGTTAATTGGATCCGGTTTTTTTTTTCCTTTCTTGAAGATGGGGACCACATCAGCCCTTTTCCAATCCTCAGGTACTTCCCGTCTCCAAGATTTTTGAAAGATGTGCAGTGCTTCTGAGATAACATCTGCCAGTTACTTCAGAACTCCAGGATGTAATCTGTCAGGCCCAGGTGATTTATATTCGTCAAGGTCGGATAGGTGTTCTCTTACCGTTTTCTTGCTTATTTTAATTTTTGTTTCTAATTTGTCTTTTGCAGTGGTTTTGTTGGTGTGTTGGGTTATAGTTTCTTTTTGTGTGAAGACTGATGTAAAGTATGAGTTAAGCAGCTCTGCTTTCTCCCTGTTGTCTGTTATTTCCTTGCCATCTTCTCTCTTTAGTGGACCTACAGTTCCCTTGACTTTTTCTTGTTGTTAATATATTGGAAGAAACTTTTTTTATTATCCATGATTTCTGTTGCAAGTCTTTGTTCGTTCTGAGCCTTTGTTTTCCTGACTTCATCTTTACATGTTCTGGCTGTCTGCTGATAATCGGCCTGATAATCTTTCCATTTTTTGTATTTGTCCTTTTTGTCTTTCAGTTTGTCAGAGAGATCTTTGTGCAGCCATGCTGGTTTCTTCTTGAATTTCTTGTTTTTCTTTTTCAGTGGTATTGTGCTGTTATGGGCTTTTATGATTGCATTTTTGAGAGTTTCCCATGCTTCTTGAGTTGTTTTCCGCTTTAGGATTTTCATCCATGGGATCTTTCCTAGGTTCTCTCTGAGTTTGTTAAAGTCAGCTCTTTTGAAGTTCAAGACACTGGTTGGATTGTTTTCTGTTGCTAGTGTTTGTGTTATATTAAATTCCAGTATGACATGGTCACTTTCGCCCAAGGTTCCGGCAACTTTAACTCCCTCTATCACTTCTTCTCTAGTAATTAGAATTAAGTCCAGTATGGCTTTACATCTGGTTCCCTCCTCTGCCTTTTGGATGACAAAGTTGTCGGCTAGGTTGGTTAGGAATCTGTTTGATCTCCCGCTCGCTGCAGAGTTTGTCTCCCAGTTGATATCTGGATAGTTGAAGTCTCCCATTACTATTGTGGTATTCTTTCTACATACATTTGTTAACTGGTTGGCAAAGAGTTCATCTATTTCTTCTGATTAGTTGGGTGGTCTCTAATATACACCTATGGTAATGTCACTTTTTTTCTCTTTTATATTGACCCATATGCATTCTGGAGAGATTTTATCTTTGATCATGTGCATTTCTGTAGATATGTAGTGTTCTCTTACATATAGTGCAACTCCGCCTCCTCTTTTTGTAGACCTGTTTCTTTTGAACAATTTGTATCAATCCATCAGTCCATTCCATTCATAGGTTTGGTCCCATCAGGTTTCTGTAATACCAACTATGTCATATCCTCCCTCGTGTACTATTGCTTCTAGTTTGCCCTGTTTGTTCCCCAAGCTTTGAGCATTTGTATATCAGCATTTAAGGCTTTTGTGCCTGTGAGTGGGTATGTTTCCTGAACCTCCTGAATGTTGTTTGAGTTTTTCTTTTTTTTTTCATCTCTGCCCACCTCAATGTTTGATTTGTTTTCTTGGAATTTATGATTGGTTTTGGGTTCTAGAGATTCTGAAGATTGGTCATCCTTCCCCCTCAATTTTAGCTTAAAGCCCTCCTGATGAGTTGGGCCAGTCTTTTTCCGAGTACATTTTTCCCTGTTTTCGTGAGGTGCATCCCATCCCTTGCCAAGAGTCC
Source organism: Azemiops feae (assembly GCA_023970755.1). Classification (NCBI taxonomy): domain Eukaryota; kingdom Metazoa; phylum Chordata; class Lepidosauria; order Squamata; family Viperidae; genus Azemiops; species Azemiops feae. The sequence goes on from JALGBA010004008.1 coordinate 1,924,698, forward strand.
TTCGCGAAGGAAATGCAGTCCGTAATCCAAGAAACCAAAGTTTTCTTGGTGACACCAACCCTTTAGCCAATGGTTTATTTCTAGAATTCTTTTTTCTCTCAATGGGTGTTGACCTTTCATTGGGAGTACTGATGAGAACACTACTTGTGCTCCTAGCTTCTTATCTTTATTGCCTAGTTGTAGTCACTATTGTACTCAGGTTCTTTGTTGTGTCATTCGTCCCAATGTGGTGGAGGAGGAAGGGCTAGTAATCTGTAGGCCTAATTATTTTGGTTAGGTTCTTAGCCACATCTTTGATTTTTGTTCCAGGGAGACAACATACCTCCCTGGATTGTATGTCTGGTCTGCAGATGGATGATTCTGTTCCTTTGAGGATAGAATCTACTATTACCAACACTCACATTCTTTTGGGGGGGGGGCTGCAGTCTGGGGTGCTTTTCTGTTTATCTCTGGTGTGTTTGTTGATGTGACTTTTTTTAGGGATGTTTGAGGTGACTTTTTTAGGGATATTTGAAGTTGTTTCCTTGCTAGGTGTCTGCATGGGGTTTTTTTGAGGGGAAGGTTGTGGGTTTGCATGTTTCCATCTAGGGGGAGAAATCGATTGCTCACTTTTAGTGGGGCTGCTTCTGGTTGGGTTGGATTGGCCAGAAGGGGTTTGTTAGTTGTATGCTGCTTTGAGTATTGTGTTTCCTTCTTTGTGTGACATACCTCCATTTGTCTTCGTCCAAGGGTTTATCAGTAGGGTAAAATCCTCTGGTAGTTATTTGTTTGTTAATTGGTTCTGTTTGGGTAGAGCTTTCTGTTGTACGTTGGGGTTTGGCTAGAGTTGCCTCTTAAGTTCCTTATCTTTTCCTGTAGCAGTTCACATAGTTTACATCTAATGCATGTGTAGTTTGGGTGTTCTTTGGGCACGAGCACATACATGGAACATGTATTGCATACCACAATAGTGTCATTCATCTGTTCCATGAATTTGTTGTTTGAAAATCCCTCTTTTTGGTTGGTGGATGTGCTTTGCTGTTAGCCTTGTTTCTAGCCCCTCTGTTCTGGGTAATTATGCCTATTTTTTCTGTTCTTTTTCTGCCTGTTTGTGCTTGTTTTTCTGCCTTGGTATTTGGTTTAGATAAGTATATGGTGGTATGCCCTTGGGTTTTAAAAGCAAAAAAATGCAGTTTATATTGAAGTTAAGAGTTTGTGTTGGAATAGGGCTATTTAATGAAGGGAAGGGCTGCTTTCTCCTGCACAAGGAGTTTGCTTTTAGCTTTCTGCTCTCTGCCTAAAAATTCTTCGCTATCCTTCCTTTTCTTAATTTGCTCCTTATTTATCTCGGTCCTCTCTGCCTTGGTTTTGACTGCCTTTCTGTGCTCAGCCAGTCTTTCTAGCTGCCCCCAGTTGCCTCCAGCCATTTCTGGTGAGCAGGTTTAGTAGCCGGGTTTTCTTCACTGGGCCTTACCACCAACTGCCTCCATCCATTGCTCCGTCTCCAGCCATTGCTCTGTCTATTAGCTTGCTTTTTTTTTCCTGCTTAAGAGAACATAGTACCAGGGCCAAATATATGGCTTGAAGAACAATAACAGCAACTTGAAATCAGGCAATGAACATACTTTCCATTCTATTCTTGGTGTCAGTTTGGGCAAGTGAGATGTATTTGTTATACTTTTTCTAACTAGTTTGCCCATATCTGGGACTATCTGTATTATTATCACAAATAGCCAGGTAACCTTTTGATGATAGGAAGGAAAATATTGTCTTACAGTATGTAAAGTAACAATTTTCCAGTGGGAGGGACTGTTAATGAACTTTCTGAGCTGGGATGCTAAAGAGTATTACTGCATTTATAAATGAGGTTGTTAAGACCCATCAGATTGACTGAACAATTGCTACCATCCCTTTTAAATGGCCCACAGTACTGAATAACCTCCCATTTTTTTCTACCTTTTTCCCCCAGCTCTCAATACCAATTGTTTCGTCTAGTTATCTGCCTCCTTCTGTAATTCTTCAGAGATCTCATGGTCAATTTGCTATCCTGCCTTGCAGTGTCTTTTGGTGTTTGAGGTATTTCACATTCAGTATGCCATCAGCCATATTAAACATAGCAAAAGTAGGTGAGTTTTATGCATAATGAAAAAAAGATCTCAGAAACAATACAGTGTCTCCTGGTAGAACAGGAAATTTCCTTTTATGAAATTCTGAAGAATTTCCATTTGTAGACAAGATGGATTAGAAGTAGTATTTTAACACAATGTAAGAAATGTGTTTCAGTTGAAAAAAGAAATGGGGGAAAATTCTTGATCTTAAATTAGGTTTGTATAGAGGGCCATAGGCAGAAAACAAGGTGATTAGGTGTTGCATTGCACTATAACATAATGCAGTTTGTTTTTAATCTTAGCATAAGGTGCAAACCAGGATATTATGTATTTTTATGCAAATCATAGTTTAAAACTTTAATATTATTTTAAACTTGTTCACATATTGGTTCACATATTATGCTAAGTCATGTTTTCTTTTAACTATAACTGGCTGAACAAACCATAGTGATCCGTTTTATTGAACCGAAGCCATAAACACAGTTTTGTAAATGGCATGGCTGGGTTCTCCTATTACATGAAACCAAAACAAAAGAAAACCACTTTTTTCTTTGTGTTAGTGTAAGGGGTGACTCTATTACTAGTGTCCATCATTATTGTCCTCTTCCTTCTTCTCTCTCCTCTCCTCCTCCTCCATCATCATCATCATCACCATCATCATCACAATTGTGATTTCAGTAGAATTATTGGAAAGAATACAGAAACAAAGAATGTAAGGGCTGGATAGGACTTTGGAGATCGTCTATTCCAAACCGTTATCTAATATGGGAATCTACTAATCCAGCATGCCTAATAGATGACCATCCAATCTTTGTATGAGCAATAGTGGCACTTAAGTACTTTAAATAACATTGTTACATAGGTAATATTGTTGTGTTTCTGTCAGCCTTACCAGTACATCAGACAGGAAAAATAGACCATGTGAGCTAACAGAATCTTGCAAGTCTGAAAGTATAATTCTTCTGCCATCTTGTTTACAGCATGAGAAATGAGGGAAGGCCCCTTCTGAGCCTTTTGCTCCATCCACAATGCAGCTGTGGGCTATGCCTTCTTTTATCTGACTGTTCCCTTGACAGCATCTCTTTGCCCCAACTCCCAGGATCTTTCCCACATACCATTACAATTTCTTTATTATGTTTTCAGATTCTGTCTTTTCTCCAACATCTGTAATTGAGATAACAAAATAGTGAGTATGGTAGACTTAGTCTGACCTTTTAGAAAGACTGTTAAAATGTTAGGCATTGAAAGCTCTGCCCTTGCTGTAGATGGATCACAGACAGTTCTTCTGCAGCATGACCTTGTCTTTTGAAATAAAGGAATCATGACAAAGCTGAAAGATTACTGAAAATAGAGTCTGCCTTGATGACTAAATAACATATCTTAGGGACTTGAAATGTATTCAGTTGAAATGGAAAGGTAATGGCCATGTGCCCATTCCTATCTGAATTCTGCCAATTGCAGTGACTGTGTTGTTTAAAAATGTGGCAGTAGATCATCAATTCTATCTCAGCACACATTCTCTGACTCCTGCTGATTAGATGAAGATGTTTCAGGATACAGGGCTGGACCCACAGCATGTTTTGTAGATGGCAGATTGTTGTATTTTAGTATGGTTACATTGCCTGGCTATGTTTAAAGAAGAGATACAAAGGGGATGTTTTAGGCAAAGATGAACCAATATGTCTGTTTTGTATCATTCCATCCCATTTGGAGAAGGATTTACAAATGTTGGTAATTTCTTATTTTTAAAGAAAAATGTAATTTGTTCCTCTGTGCTGAACTCCTATGTTACATGAAGAAAACCCAAGGAAGTATGGATTTAAAATGGATTTAAATGTATTCTAAACACACCCATTAAAAGTATGTATGAGAAGGTGCAGTTTACGAAAACATAGAGTTTATGAATCGATGTAAGAAAACTACAACTCTGGAAAGATATGTGTCATGAGGAATTAGTCACATCCTGTATATGGAAAAGATAGTTTATAAAGGTTAGATTGGCCAGATACATTAACTTTTACATTAAATGGGCAAGCAAAAGAAAAGAAATTCAGAGGCCTAGAGAGGAGCACATAGGAGGCATTTTGAACAATACCACTTACTTCCATAAAACATACAAGTAATGCAGAATCAGAATAAAGCTGAAACACTTATTTGGCAAACAGTATTTTGCTCCAGGGCTAAAAATATTAAAGGAAGTTGCTATTTTTATTAAATCAAATATCGATGTTAGACTGTCACCAAAAAAATAATTACAATTAAAAGTAGCATCTTTTCCAACTGACAGTTTTATTGAAAACACAAAACTTTCAGGAGCTACAGAAGCAAAGAATGGCTAGACCAGGGGTCGGCAACCTGAAACACTGAAAGAGCCACTTGGACCTGTTTCCCTCACACAAAAAAAACCTGGGAGCCACATGCGCACACGGAACAGGGGGCTTGATTAGAGTGGAGCCTAAGGTGAGACATGCACTGGCCCTGCCCCCCCCGTCCAGCTCAGGTATGGACGGCTCTGCCGTCCTGGCTTCTCCTCCCCTCGGAAAAGACTGCTCCCCCCCCGCACTCTACCTCTCTGGGACTTTCTTCTTAGGGAGGAGGAGGCCGACAGGGAGAAGGAGCTGCTGCGGCAAATCTTCCAAGGCTGCCGCAGAGGGCTGCTCGGGCTCGCCTATCTCAGCCTGCTGTAGGAGGCCATAGTTGAGGCTTCTGGCTCGCTCTGGGAGAGGTGCTTGGAAAAGAGGATGAGAAGCGGAAAGTGGGAGAAAGGACGTCTTCCAGCTCTCTGGGGTTCTTTCGCTGGGAGGATGAGGAAGCAGCGGGGAAAGACAGCTCCAGAGGGAGGCAGCCCCGCAGCCAGAAGCCGGCGGTCCGAGCGGAGCGGCACGGAAGACCTACCAGTCAGCGTGGGAGGCTCCAGCGTTGCCTCCCACGCTGACCGGTAGGTCTTCCGTGCCGCTCCGCTCGGACCGCCGGCTTCTGGTTGCTGGGCTGCCTCCCTCCGGAGCTGTCTTTCCCCGCTGCTTCCTCGCCCTCCCAGCAAAAGAACCCCAGAGAACCCTTGCCTGTGAGCCAGGCCTGCCGTCCGTGTGACTGTGATAGGCAACGGCCCCAACTCTGCTCCTGGGCCGCGAAGGGGCACGGCTGCCCGGTCGCCGCCACCTCTCCCGCCCCGCTTAGCACCACCGGCAGCAGCGGCGGCGGAAGGACGGTGAAGAGGCGCGGGTGCCCAGTCGTCGCCGCCTCTCCGGCCCCGCTCAGCGCGGGTGGCGGCGGCGACATGAGGACGGTGAAGGGACGCAGCTGCCCGGTCGCCGCCACCTCTCCCGCCCCACTTAGCACCACCGGCAGCAGCAGCAGCGGCGGCGGGAGGACGGCGAAGAGGCACGGCTGCCCGGTCGCCGCCACCTCTCCCGTCCCGCTTAGCACCACCGGCAGGAGCAGCGGCGGCGGGAGGATGGCAAAGAGGCGCGGCTGCCCAGTCGCCGCCACCTCTCCCGTCCCGCTTAGCACCGCCGGCAGCAGCGGCGGCGACGGGAGGACGGCGAAGAGGCGTGGCTGCCCAGTCGCCGCCACCTCTCTGGCCCCGCTCAGCGCGGGTGGGGGCGGCAACATGAGGACGGTGAAGGGACGTGGCTGCCCAGTCGCCGCCGCCTCTCCGGCCCCACTCAGCGCGGGTGGCGGCGACATGAGGACGGCGAAGGGGCGCGGCTGCCCGGTCGCCGCTGCCTCTCCCGTCCCGCTTAGCACCACCGGCAGCAGCGGCGGCGGCGGGAGGACGGCGAAGAGGCGCGGCTGCCCGGTCACCGCCGCCTCTCCGGCCCTGCTCAGCGGCGGCGACATGACGGCGAAGGGGCGTGGCTGCCCGGTCGCCGCCGCCTATGCTCAGCGCGGGCGGCGGCAGCAGCGGCGGCGACAGGAGGATGGCGAAGGGGCGCCGCGCAGCAGGTGGGAAAAGGGCCGGGCAGTCGCCGCGGGGGAATCTCAAAAGAGGCCGAGATGGCCGAAAGGCGCGGGCCGAGAGGGGAAGTTTCCGAGACCCCTGGTGACCCCCCTCAGGGCTAGCAGAGGCGGCAGCGGAGAAGGGCGAGGGGAGACCCGGCGGGCAGGGAAGAGGCACCCCGAGACTCGCCACCCCTTACCCAGGTTTTGCCTCCGGAGGACGGCAAAGGGACACCTTTCCAGCCGTCCTCCCAGCTCTTCCACCGCTGCTGCCACGTGCGGTCTGAAGAAGGAAAGAGGTTTGTGGGTAGTCCTACAAACCAAAAAGTTGAACCAATCAATTCAAACTTTGTGAATTTTTTTTTTTGTGAGAAGTTTGAATTCATTGGTTGAACTTTTTTTATCCCACTTTTTTTTTTCCGGACTGCACATGGCAGTGGAGGACAGGGAGCCGCAGGAGACGGCTGAAAGAGCCGCATGCGGCTCTGGAGCCGTGGGTTGCCGACCCGTGGGCTAGACTGATGAAAACTTAAAGTAGGATTAAACTAAATTAGATAGAATAGAATAGAATAGAATAGAATAGAATAGAATAGAATAGAATAGAATAGAATAGAATAGAATAGAATAGAATAGAATAGAATAGAATAGAATAGAATAGAATAGAGCTGGAAGGGACCTTGGAGGTCTTCTAGTCCAGCCTCCTGCTCAAGCAGGATAACCTATACCATCTCAGACAAATGACTGTCTAGCCTCTTCTTAAAAATCTCCAGTGATGGAGCGGCCATGATTTCTGGAGGCAAGCTGTTCCACTGGTTAATTGTCCTCACTGTCAGGAAGTTTCTCCTTAATTCCAGGTTGCTTCTCTCTTTGATAACTTTCCAACCATTGTTTCTTGTCCTGCCCTCTGGTGCTTTGGAGGATAACGTGACCCCCTCTTTGTGGCAGGTCTATTCCACCTTTTTCTAGCTTACCAAGGAGTAGGTTGTGGTCTACTTTATCAAATGCCTTACTGAAATCTAAGTATACTATTTCGCTGGTCTACTAGTTTAGTCTTCTTTTCTAATTAAGACTTCTTTCTAGGTGTAGGCATCAAAAATTAACAAGGGTAAATTGTTTGATGAGTAATGCCATGTAGTATCTGCTGCTGTGATAAAAAATATTTTTAAATGAATCTGCCAGGAAAGTTCTTAATTCATTATATATTCTTCTGTGTAACCATATCAGAACTGAACATTTATTAGTAACCTTTAGAAAGATTAAGTGATGTAGTGAACTGCAGATTAAATGTGTAATAGGAAAACAACAACACTGATTCCCAGTTGTCCACAATATATTTGATTTCATCTCACTAAAAATTACATCATACCAACTTTTCTACCGTAGGGAAACAAGTGTGCTACTAAGAATGTTCCATTTCTTTTCAAAACATAGGAGAGAGAAGAGCCCTGACACCAGTGGTGGGATTCAAATATGTGAATAACCAGTTCTCTGTGTGGATGTCGTTTCTGCTGGGCCTGGGCAACAAAAAATTAGCTACTGGTTCTGCCAAAGGGGTGCGAACTGGCTGAATCAAATGATCTATTCTAGAGAATGTTTTGAACTTGTTTGACAGAACACTGTCTCTGAAATTGACCAAATCACAACTTGCTCTTGACCAAAGAGAAATTCCAAAGATCTTTGCTTTGATACCAGTCTTGAAATGTGATTGTATGAATATTTCTTAAGAAATATGACCTACCAAGTCTAACAAAGTTTATCTCCAAGAACTCATACATAGGTTTGCAGACTGAAAACTACTACAGAGCACACACATATATGTAAGTTTAGTTAAGAATTTTTAGAGAAGGAATCAGTAATAAAAAAATCCTGATTTCAGTTGCTCGTTAAGAAAATAGAGATGTCAAAAGGTACATATAACATAATTCATGAGCAGCACAATGGCTCAGTGGCTAAGATGCTAGGCTTGTCAGCTGGAAAGCTGACAGTCCGGGTTCGTGATCTAAGTGCTGCATGAAAGAGTGAGTTCCCATTACGCCTCCCGAAGCATGCAAATGTGAGTACATAAATAGGTACCACTTCGATGGGAAAGGTTAAAATATTCCATATTTTATTTGAGTTAGTCACAACTGGACAGGAGAAACCTTTAAACCTTTAATGTAACTCATAAATCTATGCTGTGAGCCGTCCTTTCTTAGAAAAATTGGAATGACGGTTGAGCGTTGTGAAATCTTGAAGAAAGGGTGCACAATTTTAGTTGCCTTGAAGGCCACATCCAATTTTATAGGATATGTTGGAGAGTGCACTCTGAAAATAGTTGGAACTGGTTCTATTTTGGAGTGGAATTTCAAGGATATGATAGTTTAATCATCTGCAGGGCTTAAGATACTAGTTTGCCTCTTAAAATCTCCTCATATCTCTGAAAATGCAAATAAATATTTTTTTGTTTTTGATGCCATTCAGTGTAGGGTCTAAAAAGGGGTATTAATAGGCCACATGTAGCCTTCTGCTTGTATTCTTAAGTCTGTTGTTTAGACAATACGAGGACAAATGCCATAGAATTAAAAATTTTAATGGGCTTTAAAAATATTTATGCTCTTAGCATTAATATCTTCTGCTTTGGAACATGCAAAATAGAAAATACATTATTTTCTTTTGTGTATGTAGGTATATACATTTGTTTTGCATTAAATGTATTTATTTTTCTATTTTTAATATAAATGCAGAGTTACATGACAAGCATTAAAAAAGAATTTTGCTTCAGGTAGCACATATTGGCTTAAAATGCAAATTAGTATACATGGTCAGATGCTTTGATAATGCTATTGAGGAGAGGCAGCTGCCATATAAGAGTATTGACCTCTGCACTTAGCTTAGATTGTGTTATAAGCAAATAAGGAAATCCTGCTTCTATGTTGCAAATATGTTTTTATTTGTAATCAAATATAGAAAAATCTCCTTTGCTTAGTAGTTGAGTATCAGGTTTCAGTGAAAAAAAAATTAAACACGTCCTTTATTCATTTATATATGAAACCTACTAAAGGGGAGGTAGAAATGGAAATTAACAAGGAATTAGCCAGAGAGAATGGCAGGATAGTAAATTAGAGCATAACAAATATGCTGGGTAGTTTATAGTCTTCCTAAAAATATATCCTGTGAGCCCACATATATTTTTGTGCCTGAAGTGCAATATTTTTTTAATAATATTTTATTAGTTTTCTAATTTTACAATTAAGTATTTAAAAAGCAATGTGGTGACTGAGTTAATCAATAGTTCAGTAACATACATAAATCTTTAGTATAAATCTCAAGTTACAACATCAGATATTTCCTCTCTTTTTCCCTTAATATCTACTATCTCATATTAGGCTAATACAGTTCTTATTGTTATCAACTAAGTAAAAACATCTTTGTTACATTTATCAATAATTTTTAGCTTATACATATCTTAATTGTGTTTGCATTCAATCCTTATATACAATCAATGTCCTGTTATTGCTTTCTTCCCAAGCTTTAATTTCCTGTCAATATTCAAATTAACATTTGGTATTTATAATTTCCAACCTTTAGGTAACCAAACTTTCCCTTATCTCAACTTCTTCCTTTTTCCCTTTTCATAACAAAATCTAATATTCTAAATACACATCTTATCTATTTGAATATAATCTTCTTCTGTTTTCTAAAAGTTATCTATTTTCCACCATATTAAACCATCTAATTAATAATACAGTATACCCTCTAATAGATCAAAACCATTATATGTATTGTCTGGGTTAACCAATCAGTAATATACATAATTTGTTTCGTTTAGATCTAATTTTTAGAAGCTCAAATACTCCCTCTCTTTTTCTGGTAATATCTATTATCTCATATTGGGCAAACAGAATTCTTATTTTCAACTGATTTCCAAATACTTTATATTAGGTGACTAAAATTTTCCTTATCTCAACTTCTCCCTTTTCCCCTTTTCATACCAAAGTCTATTAGTCTTGTTACACATCTTACCTATTCAATTATAATGTTACTTTATTTTCTAAAAAATATTTATTTTCCACCATATTCAACCCTCTAATTAGTAATATGAAAACCCCTCTAATAAATCAAAACCCTTATTTTCTTCAGCCTTACTCTGGCTTTCTTCCTTTGCCAACTAACCTTCCATGTCAATGCTTTTGAATCATCAAATAGTTCTCCCTCTATTATTATATATATTATTTAGAATAAGAAAGATCGGTTGGTTGCAATTTTTTTGGAAGAACTAGCCCATTTGTATTCATTAGATCGCCTCCCCATTACTCCAATTCCCCACAATTGTCCTAATAAGTTCATCTTCCATTCAATCTGTTCTTCTTCCTTTTCCTCAAATTTCTTCTGATTTTTGTAAAAAGTCTGTTCCATTTTCAGTGTTGTCACTCCCTTTTCTGATTTTTCCATTGGCTGGATCTGTTGGTCAATTGAGTCCTCTGTCTTAGTATTTAGTTGTTCCACTTCTGTTATTTTCTGCATTGTTAGTTCTTTGATTGTAGTCAAGATCTGGGTTTGTATATTTAAGCTGGCATCTTGTTTCTTTATGTTGCATCTTATTTGTCACAAGCTGAAAGAATGGTTTCATGTATTGATTTCAACATGGAAAGGATTTTTTCCTGATCTTCATCCATATTCTCTTGATAGTATGTTAAGTTGAAGACTTTAGAATCAAATGTTAAGAACAGTTTTTTGTTTTTTATAGCTAGGTATGGGACATCTATTTCACATGTTATAGGTGGTCTTTATAGTAGAAATTGATCTTCATCCATATTCTCTTGATAGTATGTTAAGTTGAAGACTTTAGAATCAAATGTTAAGAACAGTTTTTTGTTTTTTATAGCTAGGTATGGGGCATCTATTTCACATGTTATAGGTGGTCTTTATAGTAGAAATTGTTTGTCAAGTAAGAGTTTATAGTCCAAGGTATTCCATCATCTTGTGTGATAACATATGCTTCTCATGTAAAGAAATAAGAAAGCAATTCCCCATGTATAGCCCTGAAAGTCAGTAAAAGTTTACATTCATAGTTCAAACAGGCCAGATATGCCGCCCAAAGGTTCCTCCTTTGAAGCTGAGTTTTTCACAGGTGATAGCTGTCAAGGTCAGAGAAGTTTTTTTCTGGAGTCTGGACTTCAAGCCAAGTCTCTTTTAAGCAATAACAAGTTGTAATACCATACTTTGCCACAAGATGTCACCAATGCCATTTAAAGTTTTTTAAGTCCAAAGTTTTTATGATAGTTTTTCAAGTCTTATTTCTTTTTTTTTAGATAAAAACAAACATCTCCAGTAAGAATAGGAACACTTTTAGTCCTCAAATTTCAAAAGCATATACATCCAATTAGATTAAAATTGTTCTTATAGTTGCTCTGTTTCCCCTGGGTAGTTAGTCACCGCTGTTCTTAGAGGGTGGGGTAGAAATTCCTTTCCCTCTCTCCTCACAGGGGGAAAAATACTTTGAGCAGCTTTAAAGGAAACAATACTTAAAGTCTTAAAGAGAAGATCAGATCTCACCCAGTTTCATCCACGTTGCTTTAAAGGTGCTTAGTGGTGATTTTGACTTCGGCTGTTAGCAGCTTAGTGACGAGCCATATTGCTATGGCCGGTCTTTTCCCCACCGGTTTGGAGGGCTTCCCCAGATCCAACGGAAGGGCTGCCGCCCTCCCGCGATCAAGCGGGGGTCCCTTCCTTGCTCGTCGCCCCTACGGGGCGACTTTTGACCCTTTCCAGTGTCCCCCAGCAAGACGAAACCAGACGTGAAAGATGTGAAAGATGGCAAACCGGAAGTCTGAACTGCAATATTAACAGATGTGAAGCCCTTCCATAAAAGGTAAATGGGCTGAGATTCTTTGTGTTAATGGGGCAACATTTGTTCTTAAAACATACACATACACTTTCAATGGCTTCACAATTCATACTAAGCCATGATGTATCTAATCATAGTTAAAAGTACAGTATAGCAGTGAGGTTTACATATCACACTAAGCCAGGGGTGTCACATGGGCTGGATGTGTCACATGCAGGCCACGCCCACCCTTGCTCTGGAGAGGCAAAAAAGTCACGATATGTCACAATACATCATATGACACGATCGAGTTTGACACCCGTGCAGTAAGCCAAAACATGACAAACTAACAGGTCTGCTTGGTTATTTGTGTGATGCTATGATTATTTCATATTAATAGTCATTGTCTTAGTTGTGATAAGCAATGGCTAAAGTCTTCTTCATACCATGATTGAAATTTGGATTGTGATCTAAATATGATAAAAAGGCTCTAGAACAAGTTAATGATGCTCTGGTGAGAACACTGCCATGTCACACAGAAAGCAAGTTAGAAAACTGAGGGGATATCAGTGAGAACTATTTTCACCTGGATCATGGTGGCACTGCATGATCACTGGTATTGTACTCATTCTTTCAAAATATGAGGAATCTGCAATAGTCAGGGATTCTTTTAAAAAGTGAGGAGTAAGGGAGGGAGGGAACATGACAAAATACATTCTAAAATGCTTTGGAAATACAATTTCCAGAATTGCTGATTGGCCTAGCATCTTTAGAACTGGTAAGCTTTGCAAGAACATGGTGGGAAGCAAAATCAAATGATCTTATGTACGTTCTATAGTTTTGTGTCTGTTTGTAATTTTAATTGTGCTTTTGTTCCATAGTAGCTTGAGGATCTGAAGATTGTGATAGTGATAGTCACCTGATTTATAATAAGATGCAATACTTTCAATGTTTCTTATAAACATGACGCCCTGGGGAAACCAGTTTTGTATATAGTACAGCCAGAAAGGCAATATTGGCAGGTATTGCAGAGAATTCAGTGTCCAAGGCTGTTATTAACAGTATGAAAATATGTCGTGAAGTATCACTGTTTAAGAGATAGTGAGTCCTTGGGGATGCTTTCCAAGTCAGAGGAAAGGAAATTGTGAATGAAAAATATTGTTTCTTTCCACCAACCTACTTGAAGCACTGCTCTGTTTGCTGAAGGCTGCTAAATTCTCATTTTCCAACATATTACTCACTCTACCATTTCTCTGAGAAAGGACAGATTTCCAATAAATGTGTTTAACTTTGCACTCTTTAGTTACATAAATTTGTGCTGGGGGAAAAAAATGGGGAGCTTTTCTCCGCAGCCTAGTTCCCCACTAGTATCAATGGCCATCAATTCATCTTAATCAGTCAAAGGTATCTAGATTCCAAGATTTCTGCATTGTTTGAGGCCAATTTTCTCACTTAGGGGCCTCCAATTTAAATTTCTTACTTATATTTGATATGTGGATCTTGTGCTATTGTCCTCTTGATACTCAGAATTGGTTTTGGAAAATCTTAAAGTGTTCCTATATTTTATTGGCTATAGTGTAGGGCTTTCTTCCTGCCAAACAAAGCCATAAACTTTATGTTACTTGAAGTATGTGACAGAGTGATATGGTGGGTTAATATTTTCCTAGGGGAAATTATTGTCATGTATTAAGCTTATAGATTGTGGGTCAAGGTTTAGGGAAAGAAGAAAAAAGAGAACTGGTTTCAGACTGAAAGTATGATGTGATCTTGGCATGTTTCGATAGAAGTTAGAGAAGTAGCACTGGCCACAAATATCTTTCCCTTCCTCATTTGAGGTTTTATTAGAATCTTGACACTTTTCCACTAAGTGCAATTTGATAATTGTTAATATTTGATTATCTTGTTCAAGAATGCACTTACAGAGAATAGTTCTTTTGTTTGAACATGAGAATAATTTTTAAAACATTTGATACAAATTTGGAAACTTTACATGGAATAATGTAATATTATCCAGGGAGCCATACATTTTTAAAACGTACAATTAATTAACCTCCTTATTAAATATATATAATTTAGAAAATTATTTTCTTTCTTCATTAGGAAGTCTCTAAGGATACTTAGTTACATTTGGGAAACAAAATACATTTCCTTCTATCAGCCTGAACCAGTATTTCTTTACCTCAGCAATTTTGCGATGTGTGTACTTCAACTTAGTCACTTAGAGGAGGTGTAGAAATGTGATGAATGATTGCATGAAAGAAAGAATGAAAGAATGAACAAACAAACAAATGAACGAACGAACGAATGAATGAATGAATGAATGAATGAACAAATGCCATTCTGAATGGGGAATGCTGCAAATTAAAGTCCATACATCTGAAAACTGTTGCAGTTGAGAAATATTACCCTAAACCATTCTTACACCTTTCATTCAAACTGAAGGAAACTTTTTTTATCATTGTTCACCAGAATACCTCCAAACAAATGATACACTTCTCTATCCACACAGAAGCAACTTTTTCCACACCCACACAATTATTATCTGGTAAATATGAATGTAGCCTGGTTTAACATAACATACATACATGCATATAATGTTGATATGGAACAGGGCTATTAAATATATGACATACTGATTTTGTGTGATTAAAATTGGAATGTATTCCGGTAACAAGTAATACAAGACTGTAATGTAATGTAATCCATGGTCTCACTGATTGCTAAGATTAAACTGAGTAGTAGGGCTGCACAATCTTTGTTGAACCAAGGGATTAGACCTTTGTAATGGTATGTTGGAAACTGCATTGCAAAATGAAATGTTGTCATATTAAAGAAAGTGGGATATAAAATTACATTAATGGAACATTAGTATTATTAAGTAATTAATATTTAGTAAACATGTTAAAATAATTTTTAAATAATGTTGCATTCTACACATGCAAATACATTTCATATTTAGAGAAGATAGTTTTAGAACAAGCCAGAGAGAGAAACCCTAGCACTAACCATAACCTGGAAGTTTGTCAGAGAATCTAAAGATAAAAGATTCATCTGATCCCTGAACTGGAAACTGTACACCTATACCTAAAACATCTTCCCATGTTTTTTACTTGAAAAGTTTTTCATACGTTTACTAGAGAAGCATGCAAGATTTTTGTAAGCCCATTTAGACAAAAAATTTACAATTCTATACTTGAGTGGAATTTGTAAAGTTTCCTTCAAGAAGCAATAGCAAATAGCAATAGCACTTATATTCTGCTCCATAGTGCTTTACAATCCTCTCTAAGCATTTTACAAAGTGAGCCTATTGCCCCCAACAATCTGGGTCCTCATTTTACTGACCTCGGAAGGATGGAACTGCTGGTACTGTGCCACCACAGCAGTTGCAGGGGCAACACTTTTGCCCATATGTAAGTACATTTACATATTTAAGGCAAAGTCATTAAGATTTCTGTTTTATGGAGCCACTCCAGGTCTATAATGGCACAAGTGCTTTCTAATCGAATGTGAAAAGTTTCGTATATTTTGTATTCCTTACTGTATTATGTAGTTAAAACAGATAAGATTCTCAGAATCTTCTTCAGAATCTACCAAATAAATTACTGGTGTTAAACCTTGACCCACTGAATTGTTATTGATAAATTTGTTTCTTCCTGGAAAGGAAGGCATTGTCTGAGATCTAAGGTCCTGTGACTTTTCAATCTCAACCCAGTGCTTGAGGATATTAGAGCCGGAGAGAGCTACTTTAGAGACAAAGCAATAAATCCTGACTGGAAAGACAGAATTAAAGCTCTTTCTTATTGAAACCACAATCTCCTAAATACTTCACTAAAACTCTCTCCATCTTGCATAGGAAAGTATTTTTCCTTAGCTAGATGCAATCTTCTGCCATCTGGGCCCTTGTTCAGATGGAGCAATTGAGAATGTTCCGTTGCGCTGCCCTTCGTATTAACTACCGTGTTCTGATTTAATAATGGCTTTGTTAATTAGCTATTTGGGTTGGCTTAATGAGGGAATGTTTTCTTCTTGCTAGATTGATTTACAGAAATATCTAGGAGGGCTGCCAATTTCCATTTGATCATGATTTTTATCTTTTTTTTTTTTACATGTCCATCAAGCATGATAAAAGGTGCCCTCTTGTTCACATTTTCAACATAAATTCGAAGTATCTTTATGCATTTTAGACATTTTTGTCTGGTGACAAACACCAACACTTTTCTGGTTTTCCTGAAACATGGAAAGCCAGGGAGCTGCAGAACTGGGCATGCAAAACATTTCAAATTAAAAATGTTTCAGTCTTGAAATATTCCTTGTTGAGTTCTCAATAGTTCTTCCAAGTTCAAAATGGGTTCTCTCTGATTATCCTGGAAATGTTTTTTGCTCAGAATTACACTTCTGGAATGGCTAGAACTCTTTTTGTATTTGAGAATTTGTATATTGACCTGAAAGCAGAGAATCCTAAGTTCAAAATAGTTTGCATCTGAGTTCTGCAGTCTGCAGACTGCTGGGAGAGGTGTTTTTAGAAGAGAGGCTATTCTTACATATATCTCAGCTTTCTACTAAGACAAGTGCCCATTGTTATTGACATGATCTTCTCTTTGAAAAATAATACAATGCCATAAATTGAATAGACATCATTTTTTTTAAAATGTAATTTTTGGCATAGCCTCCTTAACATGGTTGTAACAGTTCAGCTAAAATGACTGTCTTATTCTGTAATTGATAGTAGAATATTCCAAACATGTTTGTAAATATTATGGCATTTGTGGATTATATCTGAATTCCAGTGTTCATAGTTTACTGCGGGAAGTGTGTCAATGGAAAAGCCCTGCGACATTGTTTTCTAAATTGGAGAAATTTGTAAGCAGTAGGCATGCTGCTAATATTAAGATAAGCACTAGACAGCCAATGAACAAGTTTTCTTTTTTTTTTTAACTTGAATTTTTAGTTTTTTGTAAAACATCTTAAGAGGTTGGCATGGTAATATAATATAAGAGATCATTGAAGAGATGGAATATTGGCATATTATTTTATTAGCCAACTGAATTAATTGATGATATATATTTGAAACATTATTTGTGCCCTGGATATTCTAAAATTTTATATCTAATTTAATTTCCCCAGTGACTGATAAGAAATGTGAATAGTGAAGAAGTTGATAGAATTGGATGGGCCAGTCATGGGTATTGCCTGAGCAGTGTAGGACAGCTCAATGGTGCTGAAGAGAAGAAGGCTTTTGCTCAGCTTTAGCCGCCATACCAGGCCTTTCTGGACTGCGGAGGATTATGACAATGACTCAACCCCTCATCACCATGAGATTGAACTACAGGTAGTCCTTGACTTACAACAGTTCATTTAATGACTGTTCAAAGTTACAAAGGCACTGAAAAAAGTGATTTATGACTACTTTTCACACGTACGTTTTGTAGCATCCCCATGATCATGTGATCAAAATTCAGATGCTTGGCAATTGACTCATACTTATGACTATTGCTGTGTCCCATGTGATCATTTTTTTTGCAACTGTTTGAAAAGCAAAATCAATGGGGAAGCCAGTTAATAACAAGCATGTTACTAACTTATCAGTTGCGGTGATTCACTTAACAATTGTGGCAAGAAAGGTCGTGAAATGGGGCAAAATTCACTTAACAAATGTCTCGCTTAACAACAGAAATTTTGTGTTTAATTGTGGTCATAAGTCGAGGACTACCTATACATCAACATTCTACAAGGGAAAGATAACTTTTTTTCAGGTATCTCACATAAACCCATGTGCTAAGTAATAGCAAGCAATTTACTCAAGACTGGGTAGATAAACAGCCACAAGCAAAGAAGCATAAATCAGAGTTTCTGGAAATATAACTTGCCAAAGCAGATTGCAGACTTCACAGAGGGTCAGAGGGTCAAGTTTCTTACATGAGCAGAAGGCACCAACACACCAAACACTGCATCAGACTGTTGTTTCCAACAGAAAATATGGGTCAGAGATGCCTCTTAAATAGGACTACAACCAGTTTAAAAAAAAACACAAACTCATGACATGGCAAGCATGACAAGGAACCTCACTGAGCATCTTTGCTCTACTTTCCACTCTACTCACTAAGTCTAGGACTTTGGAGGCCACACTTTTTTTCATCTGACTTCTCCAGCTATTCTGAAGCTGCCTTGATGTCACCTAAAGCTGTCATTCCAGTGGTTCAGCTAGAGCAGCTTTGCTTCTTCAGATTTTGAGTCCTGGGCCACGGAACTAATTCAGAATATGCAACTGGGACAAAATGCAATATCCTGACTAGCCAATGGGGATGGGGAAGTTTAGCAGTATAGCAAAAGTGTTTCAATCACCTGTATGTTTTTGGACTGAATTCGAAATGCTAGTTTAACCTCTGAAGGCCTACTGGTTCACCCGTCATAAAACTTCAAGGCCATCTTAGCCTATCCTCTGTATTCTAGAAACTGTCCCAAGGGTCTGCAACCTGCATTAAGTGAAAGAGACAATTTCACTTGTCCCATTATGAAACTTGCTCTATGCATTTTATGAGCTCCTCCCCCCTCCCGTCATTTTGAAAGGTGGTAAAGTCTATCTTGTGGATGTTGAGAAGACTAGACTTGACTAAACATTACAGAATTTGGATTAACAGTATTTGGATTCTACTGTTGTAACTGTTGCAATTTTTGTTTTTATGGTAAACTGCCCAGACTTACAGTATATAACTGGTTGGTATACAAATTGGATAAAAAAATATACAATAAAAAAATAAAGCTTTTTGCATTTTTATCTTGTAGGTGTGTTTGTAGTACAGATCATAATGAAAATGTAGGAAGTTGACTTATTGTGTTTTTGATTTTATCGGGATGTGGGGGGTGGGTTGGCTATTTTGATGTGAGCATTGTAGATAGAGTAGAATAGTATATTGAGCTTGGCTATTTTATAATGTGGCAATGGTCTCCCTCAATCTGGAAAGATGGACTGAAAGAGACTTTACAGGTAAGAAAAGTAAGAGCAAAGCTAAGAAGTCTGAAGCATATTCTGTGATCCTCCTTTTGCTGCAAAATTTTTCTGGTAAGGAATGTTTAAAACTAGTATTTGCATAAAGAATAAATGTGTGAGTGAATGTGAATGGATTTATAATTTATTATGGTTCATTTTTTTCTCTTATTACAATGCTCCTCAAGGAAGTACATTTTTTTCAACCATTTATATTTAAAGATAATGATTATTTAACCAGTATATCTGTATGTACAATAAATAGTAAACCAGTTAGCTTCAATTTTGCATAGGCCCATGCCATTGAAAACACAGAATAAAAATCCGAATGTTTGCTATATTTGTAAACATTGCATTCATCTCTTTTGGTTTAATGTTTGTTCATTCATTACATTTTCATGTTGCCCCAAATGTGCATCAAAATGTTGTGATAGGGATATTCTATTTAAAAGGAAACAATTTCATTATTTTATTTTCCGTCCTTCCTTCCTTCCTTCCTTCCTTCCTTCCTTCCTTCCTTCCTTCCTTCCTTCCTTCCTTCCTTCCTTCCTTCCTTCCTTCCTTCCTTCCTTCCTTCCTTCCATCCATCCATCCATCCATCCATCCATGCCATTCTTGCTGTGAGAATAGTATTGTAGTAACAATAACAGTATAACAAACTTGGAAGGAACCTTGGAGGTCTTCTAATCCAATCCCCTGCTCTAAGTTATGGAAACCTACTAATTAATTTTTAACTCAGGCATAACTTTCTTATTCTGCATTTGTTACAGTATATGCTAATCTTCCTGCTTCTTATTTGTATTTATAAATTAGGTAATCAGCAATAACAACAACAAATACTTAGTGACCTATTGCCATCTCATAAAAGCCATCTGAAAATAGTCTATTTGCTGTTTTCTCTCTCTTCCCCCTCCCCTTTCCTCTGGTCATTTACCGCCAATTCTCTATCTGTAAATGGAAATAATATTTTTAGAAATTATTTTTGGACAGACCACCTGCACTGCTGCCTTTACTGTTACATTTTGTTGCTGTGGCAACTTTGGTAATATAACTGTGAAAAAGGTGATATTGAGCAGAAATTTACAGGAGGGTAATTGTGGCTGACAAACGGTTCTTTTCTCACTGCAGATGTCTCCCAAATAACAAAAACAACAGGCATTCAAAGAAAACAACAAAGCTAGATAACAAAGAAGGAAGAGGTGATAAATAAATTTAAAATGATTTTCAATAATCTTATTGCAAGTTTATTCCAAGAATAGCTAAAAAGGCTTTGAAAATAGGATAATCCCTTCTCTTTTGAGCTCCTCTGAGCTACTCAGAGTTTTGATCTCTAAATTTCACTTGTTTTATATACAGTTGCATTCTAGAAAGTGGTATTACCAATACAGCACTTACTCCATCCAATATATCATTCAGAGAAAAGCTTAATCCTTTAACCTAACAGAATCAGCTAAAACTTTCTCATTCTAAAAACAGATGCATGAGTAATGTTGACATCACAAAACAGACAGAAATGGAATCATTTGGATACATTTAAAAATGTAATTGGCTATCATTTCTTAGGCTTTCCTAATATCATTATAGGATCAGCCTAGTCACTCCTGCCATTGGGTTTCGTGTCTGATCTAAAAAGCAAAATGGCTGTGCCCAGCAGAAAGATTGAAAATTTGTACATTTAACTAGTTGGTATTGCCATAGTAGCCATGAACTACTTATATTACTACAATATTTTTTACAGAACATCAGCAAGGAACAAAGATGCTTTTCATATTTATTACATTTTCATGAATAATCTGTGCTATATGATTCTTCATAATAAAAGCAACCAATTCTGGGCTAATTTGTTCAGATCCCAATTGACTCTATTCAATTTTCTAATAGTTTGTTTATATTTTGAAATCTGATTTTTAATCTCTAGAAATATTCAAAGATTTTTTTAAAGTCCATAAAATTATGGGAAGAAATAATAATATAATAAAACAATGCAGTCATCTTAACCTGCAGAAAGAAAAGATAATAAAATAGACATAATTTATGACCTTCACTACAGGCTATCAGATCTACATTTGGATTTTCATACCAAAAAGCTATACTTTCACTGCTTAGACATGGATTACTGCAGTTGAAATGGATATTCTGTAGAGGACACTTATATAGAGGAACAAAAATTGAGTCACAGTTTCTGAAATGACTTAAACCAGATCAACCATCTCTGATAAACTAGAATGAATAGACAGACTATATTATTCCTTTATTATTATCCTAACATCATAATTAATACACATTGAAGGCAAGGATATTTTCTGCATAAACATTGTGGATTATTTTGAAATTTTTGCAAGGAGATTAGAATTAGAATGTCTAAGTCTAATATTAGAATATATATTAGCTGAATACAGACTTATAGCATGTAACCATCCATCTTGGAATTTAGTTGGTTACTCTCATCCTCTCATTCAAATCATTTGTTGGATGAGAATGTTGCCTTACGTAGAACCACCATTGAAGTTCAATTTACCACAAGTCCCAAAATATCATTTCAGTAGAATCTGAATGTTGTAGTGTAAGCCTTTAAACTTAGGTTAATGTTGTTTGTGTATTCCTACACCATAAGAGCTTCAGTTTTATTTTTGTATTTGGAACTCATTTATGCACACCACAATACACATGGTTTTGCTTTTACCATAAATGATATTCCTTTTTCTCTAAGGGCCCTGAATTTATAAATTGTATTTATTGGGAAAGAAAACTAAAAAGTTTTGCATATCCAATTTTGCCTTTAGGAGCATTGTTTATCAGAGAATCTGTGGGAAATGTTTAAGTGTAAATTAGGCCTGCAAAAATACTGTATTAATAAAACAGAGGGAAAAGTCTAGAATGATGGTGATACCCATTGCAAGGCATAAGGAGAATAAAATTGTTTTGATGTCGTTTATGCTTGACCTGATGTGAAATCATGCTTGCTGAAAACAACCTGGTATAAATTGTGATCAGGAGTATTAGAAAATCCATTGACTATGAAATCAAGCAATGACATGTTAGTTTTCATGATAAACTTTAACCTAAGAATGATAAGAGTGCTATTATGGTATAGTGTTTAAGGTATTTGATTAGGACTAAGGAGATCCAGATCCAAATCCATCTTTAGCCATGGGAACTCAATTAGCCAGTGAGTGTCATTAGCCAGTCACTTTTTCTCAACCAAGCCTATTTCACAAGACTGGTGTAGGCACAAAATAAAAGAGGATTTTTATGAAAGCCAGCTTGAGCTCTAGGAGGAAAGGTAAGGCATATATCTATTAGATGATAAAATATGAAAAACACGAAAATATTTCTAGGCAGAAAAAGGACAACATTTATTGTAAAAGAATAATAACCTTCAGTTTTAATTAGATTAAGGGTGCAAGTCACACCAAGGTGATTTCAGTGATGTTTTTTCCAACCAAGCAAAACGTTGCTATGTATTTGATGTGATTTTAACACTTGCTTCTACTTGCTGCTGTCTCCAGGTAAAGGACCTGAAACCCTTTATGCTGGGCAAAAACTCAATGATAATGAGTGGCACACAGTCCGAGTGGTACGCCGAGGAAAGAATCTCAAACTTACAGTTGATGATGATGTTGCCGAAGGTGAGTGGGTTCAGCTCTGTTTACTAAATGTGATTCCTTCGCATTTGAACTTATATCTCATAATATAAGACAGAATTCTGTGAGATATTCCTGAAGAATGAAGAACATAAACAATTTGGATCACCCTATATGCAACTCCAGCTACTCATTTCAGCACTATGAAGAACAAGATTAGCCAGGTAAGTACTTGACTCAGACCAAAGTCTGGAATGCTGTGTAAAGATGAAGGGAATAAGAGAGGATTCTAGACCAGGGGTCCCCAACCCCCGGTCCATGGACCAATACTAGGCTGCGGCAAGCCAGCAAGCAGGCCGCACAAACAAGCAAAGCCCCATCTGCGCGGTGTAGGCAGCACACAAAACCACGCACCATCTGGTCCGTGGAAAAACCTCTCTCCACAGAACCGGTCCCTGGTGCCCAAAAGGTTGGGGACCTCTGTTCTAGACTATTCTGCTTATATTCATACTTTATTCCTGTAAAGAATGAATACCAATCAATGCTGTGTAAGTTCTTCATTCCTTTGTACTTCATATCTGTAATCATTTCCTGTAAAATTCTGTGAACATTCCCAGTGCAAGGAAAGAAAGCAGGAACAAATTCTATCTATAGGGTATTTTTCTAGAATCTTGAAAGAATTTAAAAAAAACTGCAAAAAGTTTGCAAAGATCCTCTGTTTTACTAGACTAGAACAGAGGTGCAAAAACTTCACACCAGTCCAGATGCAAGTTGCAGTGAGTTGGATGTGGCCCATAGTGGCTTTCATGTTCTTCTCTTGATGTCCAACCTCCAAGTCATTTCCTATCCATTCTCCACTGCACCACTTTCCCAAATGCCCTTTCCTTCCTTTCCTTTCTGTTCGCTTTCCTATCTTTTCTCCACTTTCTCTTTTTGTGTTTACTGCTTTACCTCTTGCAGGTAATCACATACTGTATTTCACTCTTACCTTGCCTTTCCATTCAACTCCTCATTTAAGAAGGCTTCTTCTTCTTCCTTCTCCTCCTCCTCCTCATCCTCCTCCTCCAACTCGTCCTCCTCCTCATTGTCCTCCTCGTTGTCCTCCTCCTCCTCCTCCTCCTCCTCCTCCTCCTCCTCCTCCTCCTCCTCCTCCTCCTCCTCCTCCTCCTCTTCCCCAGACGATACCATAATATAAATGGGTAATATAAAAACTCAATCTATTTTTCATATTTACTACCCTTTAGTATACTCATTTTGGATTTTTCAAACAATTATTTCTTTATGCTTCTATGAATAATCTATCGATGCTAAGAGAGAAGCAGTTCTAGGGCTCAGCCACATGATGGCATGTGTTACTTTAACTACAATGAAGCTTGTCAGAATGTGAATTGTGTGTGTTTAGGGAGGGTAGATTAAGGTAATTCATAGTCCAGTTTTGATAACATTAAGTTGATAAATCCAAATGTGAAATCCTAATCCACTTTAATTACTCTTACTTATTAAAGCATACAATATAGCATCATGCCCACTGAATTATAAATTAACACTTATGTAGCTGGAGATCATTTATATGCCTACAGATTAATACACTTGTAAAAGAATGGGTGAATGTTTTTGTACATGCAAGTAACAACGGGAACCATACACCTGTACATTTGTGTAAATAAGGAAAAAAATAATTTAATTAGATTTTTTTCTGGAAGCAAATAATTAATGACCAGTAGAGAAACAAGCCATGGTAAAATGGAGAGGTAATTTGCTACTTGAAGTTAATGAGGCTGTTCTTATCCATTCTCTTCTTCTGTCTTACTCCCTGCCAGATCATTGAGCAAATGATAACCAAAATAACATCCGACAGTAGAGTGAAACTGTTTTTCCTGTGCAAAGCAGCAGGATGACCACATTATCATTTTTATGACTTTGTCCTCGTTTTTCTTTTCCCTCTCCTTCTTCTGCCACCCTTGCCCTTGGTGACTTAATGGAAAATCCTGAAAGTGAAAAACAGGGCAATATACATGGAAGACACAATTCAAAAAGTTGATAGGTCAAAGTAGCACTTACAGGAATAAGTTCCATTTAACAACCCAAACTATGCTTTAATATAGGAAGAAATCAAGATGAGAAAATTATTTATATTCAAAAAACTTTTTCATTTGGATACCTTTTGTACAGGATACCTGATTTTGGCTAGAGTGGTGTAAAGTTCTTTTTCCTAAGCTGACATTGTCTTTGGGCAATCCAGCCATCATTCTGTAATTTGAAAAACTCAGGGTCTCTATAATTTAGGGACTGCCAACATTTCCATCAGTTTGACCACTGACCACTATGACTTTCCCATTGTGGGTTTCGACTGGACTCTACAGCGCTTTGCAGCTGACTAATTTCCTTTTCTTCTTCAGAACAAACTAATGAAACAAGACAAAGAATTGGGCCTAGCCTGAGACTAAAACCCATTTTTTTTAATTGAAAAGAGTGAAGGTTGGCTCTGGCTCTTTAATAGTTATCATTAATATTTTGCAAAAATCAGCTCAGAGACTTTGAGTGATGGTTCTGAGAGTTGGCCACATGGAAGTAGGTGATCTCTCTACAGTAGGCATGTCAAACTGCTGGCCCGCAGGCCAGATGCGTCACGCCAAAACCGCGCCAGCAATGGGGAAAAAATCCCGATACGTCGCACAATGTCATGTGACATGCCTGCTCTACAGTATTAGCCTCACAAGCAATCTGAAAGTTTTCTAGTTCTGACAGGTTGCTCAGATTAAGAGATTGTAACTGAAACAAGATTACCTAGTTAGTTCTATTGGTTTTAAACTTGTACCTTCTTAGCTCAAGTCCATCTTTAGCTAAGCAGATATCGGATAGGTTGATGCTATTTGAGAAATGCTGAGGATTCCCAAGCAACTTTGTAAACACTATTTGGAAGACTTCAGGGGAGTGTTTTCCCAATCATGCTATGCCAGCAAATCTGGAGAGTGACATAGTGGCCAACAAATCATAAGAGGCCAATCTACCTTCCAATACCAAAAAAGGAGGCTTAATAAAGTGTGCAAACTATGATATAATATCCTTAATTTCAATGCTAATAAAATAATCTAGCACAGATTATAACCCTACATAGAAAAAGGATGCCAGATGTTCAAGCCTTCAGAAAAGGCCGTGGAACACAATATATTATTGCTGATGCACACTGGATAACTGAGAAAGCCAATGAATACCAAAAAGAACTCTGTATATGTGTCATTCACTTGTGTTGATCACATCCGACTGTGGAATGTACTCAGAAAAATGGGAATCCTAGGACATCTCATTGTCCATATTAGAAACCTATATACAGTCCAGGTAGTCACAGACAGATGGAACAAAATGAAAGAGATTGGGTCCAGTTTGGCAAAGGAGTGAAACATCTGCAACATCTGCAAAACAGTGAAACATCTGCAAGAAAACAAGCAAGCTTGTTTATATATATATATAAACCTGCATTTTGCTGATGACATTAATCTAATTAAACAATAGCTGAAAATGCAAAGAATCTGCAAAGTCTAGAAATAAAAGTCAAAAAGCTTAATAAAAAATATGGGACTAAATATAATGAAGATCAAACTAAAGACAAGAGGTACAATAACCAGGCTTGGAATTGACAATGAAGATATCAAAGTGGAAGACAGTTTCTGCCCTTTAGGATCAACCAACAACAGTAAAGGAACGAGCAGTCAAAAAATATGTCACAAAGATCTCTAAACGTGAAAAAGAAATGAACTAGTGATTTATAATTTTCATGATTAGACAAAGAAGAGTGTCACAATGTAACTAGAGAGACAGAGGTTAAAATATAATTGTACTTAGGTGCTGTAAAAAGCACAGAAAACCTCTTCTTTATACCTCTATTTATGTCTTAGTCTCTTTCTTTTTCTACTTTCTCCTATTTTTTTCTTATTTCATTTTAGCTTTTCCTTTTATTTCTCTTTCCTTTTTGTTTGCTCGGTTCTATTTTACTTTGTAGTTGTTCTTATTATTTCTGTTAAAACTTTAAAAAATGTGTAAAGAATAGGTAAAGAAATACAGTATGTCACAAGTAGCATTTGGTAGAGCAGCTATGAAGGCCATGCAAAATATATTCAGAGGCTAAGATCTGTCTGTGCTAAGAAAGATCAGAATAATGCAAAGTCTTTAGAAGCAAAAGTAGAACTTTGAAGAAGCAAGATAACGGATTTGAAACAATGGTGTTGGAGAAAAGTCCTGAGAGTACTATGGATAGTCACAAAAGCAAACAAATGAATTGATCAGTGAGCAAATCAACTCAAAGTTCTCAGTTGGGGCAAAAATGACCAGGCTCAAATTATCCTGCTTCAGATCCATTATGCCAAGACCTAGTTCTCTGAGAAGACTCTAATAGTAAGAAAGGTGGAAAAAAGAGGATGACCAGCAGCATGACTAGCAGCAATAGGGACACTGTTGGAAGATGTGAAGGACCAGATTAGAGATAAATCATCATGGAGAAAATGCTTGCTAAGAGTCAACACTGACTTGATGCACATTATCAATGAATCAATCAATCATCAATCAAATGTTTGTATTAAATTTGACAAGATTGTTTATCTATAAGCAGAGATTTATTCATTTTATTCATTAAATTAAATAATTTGTGTAACCATCGATCACAACCGTGACTTTGTTGTACGAGGATTAAAATGTGAACCACAACATATAATCCTTGGTCCTAAAGAATAAAAGAATGACCCCAGTCAAAAAGCCAGGAGCAGACATCATCTAAGCCCCTGATACAAACATCAAGGGAAACAGCTAAGTCTTCAGAGCCTTACAAAAGGCTAACAGAATTGGAGCCAGAGTTTGGGGGGATCCTTTTCCATAAGACAGATGCTGCCACAGAAATGAAAAACACTGGAGAGCTTGGTGAAAATTTACAGCTAAATCTCCACCTTAGTGTTACAAGAAAGATCTAAGATTGCACTTCTGCTTGTTCACTATGCTTTTATTTCCTATCTTAGACATAACAGAAATGTTTTCCTTCTGCTTGAATTTAATAACTTCTTGCCATGTTATCCAAACCCAAACTATGCTAAGATTAAGCATTAAGTATATGTGTCATGGTTCCGACAGATGAATCTCTTCAAAAGAACTTCGAGGCATTGTTTTCCTTAAAGAATCTTTTATTCGAGAAACAAAGTATCGGCACTACATAGTTGAAGCCAAAAACTGAATTCCCCTCCCCTGGCACAAAGTAGCAAAGCACAATTCCCTCCTCCAATTAATAATCATAAATCACATTCCCCAATTAACTTGAAGCTCTCCAGCCCGCCAAATCTCTATCAACTCTGGACCTAATAACCTTAGGTTCCCACGGCTGAGTTATTATTGTTATGACTAGCTGGACTCTCATCCACATTCCCCCTCCCAGCATCAACAAACTCTAAAAGCAATAGAGAAAAAATGGCTACATTTCCATCTGTTGTCAAAGCAAGAACACCCGATGTTAGCAGTGTTGACAATATGTTTAGTACAGACAGCTAATTTTAAAGCATGATTGCTTTGGTTAATTATAATTAAAATCTGTGATTATTTAGGGGTCAGATAGTACACTAAGATGTAGTTAATCTAAATAGAAACAGAAGACTGAGACTTTTTTTTTTTTGCTTTTCCAATTGAAAAGCAGTATACAAACCTGAGAAAAGCCTATAGCTGCATTCTCATAATACTAAAGCATGGTTTAAATGTATATCCAAATGCAGCCAACAATTTCATAGTATTAAATATTCTCATGTGGAGATGATAGCAGTATTCCAGTATTTGAGGGGCTGCCACAAAGAACAGGGGTGAAATTATTCTCCAAAGCACCAGAGGGCAGAACAAGAAACAATGGTTAGAAACTGACCAAAGAGAGAAGCAACCTGGCATTAAGGAGAAACTTCCTAACTTTGCATATCCAACCGACTTTCTCAGTGATCACATTTTTGCAAAATTGTTTTCTCAAAAGCCAGAAGAAAGAAGAAAGAGGAATGTCAGAACTTACAAGCATGCAGATTTCTAATGCTTGCAGACTTCCAATGCCTTAGCAGGGGGTTGGACTAGAAGACCTCCAAGGTCCCTTCCAACTCTGTTGTGCTATTCTATTCTATTCTATTCTATTCTATTCTATTCTATTCTATTCTATTCTATTCTATTCTATTCTATTCTATTCTATTCTATTCTATTCTATTCTATTCTATTCTATTCTATTCTATTCTAATGCATTGCTTTCAGTGGTTTACTCTGCATCTTCTGGACAAGATGGTGGAGCCTTAAGGCATCCTTATTTATCATTGTGTTCCCCACATGGGTTGGAATGTAATTCTAACATTTTCAGCCAAGAAGGCTAATGACCATGATAGCTGCAATTTCTTGGCATGGTAGCTACACAGATTTAATGTACCAGGTTATGATAGGTTGACTTAAAGAAACAGCATTAGTATTAATAGAAAAAGGTTCAGGAACTATCTAGCACTCCACATTTTGGTGAGCTGCAGTTCCCAACATTCCTAGAAAAGTTTGATAATGGTTAGAAATACTGGAAATTGTGGTTTAGCAAGATGTGCCATAATTTATTTATTTCTGAAAAAGATAGAAATAATTTGGAGGAGGCTTTCTTTTATTACTAGTTACTTCAGAATTTTTTTTAGTTTTTTTGTGCTTTGATCTTCAGGTACAATGGTTGGTGATCACACTCGCTTGGAGTTCCACAACATTGAGACTGGGATAATGACAGAGAAGCGTTACATCTCTGTCATTCCTTCCAGCTTTATTGGCCACCTTCAGAGCCTCATGTTCAATGGCCTTCTCTACATTGACCTATGCAAGAATGGAGACATTGACTATTGTGAATTGAAAGCCCGCTTTGGGCTCCGTAACATCATTGCTGATCCTGTTACCTTCAAGACCAAGAGCAGCTACCTGAGCTTAGCAACCTTGCAGGCCTATACCTCCATGCATCTCTTCTTCCAGTTCAAGACAACTTCTGCTGATGGTTTCATCCTTTTCAACAGTGGGGATGGAAATGATTTCATTGCAGTTGAGCTGGTTAAGGGGTAAGATCTTCCGTTGGCTCTGGCAATGGATTAGTTAATAGAGATCTTTCATATGTGTTTAAAACTTAATTTTAATTTCTGATTTTTTTATTTTTTGAAATTATAACTTTAATGACTTTATAGTTAGAGCATAGTTTCTCTGACAAAGCTGGTTCTGTTTCATGTTCCTAGCCAAACCATTATTATTTGAAATTTAGAATGATTTTTTAAAAACTTTTTCAAAGCAGGAGCTTTTGTTTTTTGTAGGTATATACATTACGTGTTTGACCTTGGAAATGGACCTAATGTTATCAAGGGCAATAGTGATCGCCCATTGAATGACAACCAGTGGCACAACGTAGTTATCACCAGAGACAATAGCAACACCCATAGCCTAAAAGTGGATACCAGGATTGTTACTCAGGTCATCAATGGTGCCAAAAACCTTGACCTTAAGGGTAAGTAATTGGATCAATTTTGAACTGATTCATCCATGCATGATAATAATTATTCCTAATATCATATCAGTTTAAAAATCTGAAAGCTGAATGTGGGAAATACCGGAGTGGCAAACCATATAATGAGTATAAATAACTGGTATTTTCAGTTATAAAGAGATCATGGGTTTGGGAAAGAATCTGTAGAAAGCAATAAGACTTGAAAAAGATATTGCACTGGATAGCTGAACTTATTTCTTAAGAACTTTATATAAGGCATTATAGGATTGAAAAGGCCCATTTACATCTTCTAATCCAATCCCTAGGGCAGGAGTCCAGATTAAACCTCTCCAACAGATACCTGTCTCACTGCTGCTCCACTTGAACATAACCAAGTAAAGGAAAGTCCAGCACACAACTTGTAACTGATTCAACTATAAAACAGCATTTCTTATTAAGATTTTTTCCCTTGTATTCATTCAGAATCTGTTTTCCTGTAAATTAAAATTATTGTTATCTGACGCATGCCCTGGAATGATGGAGAATAGAACTTGGCCTTCTGAGTGACAAATATCTTACTCTCCTCAATTCTATCTTCCCAATATTAAACTAAAGATTCCTAATTCCCTGAATCAGTTGCTAGTCCTTTGATCTTCTTCCTAAAGCATGGTGCCTAGATCTGAATGTAGGACTTGGAGTCTGACTCATACAGAATGTAGTGAAATTGTTACTGTTTGTAATTTGGAAACTATAATATTGTTGATGCAATGTATAGTTGTAGCTGCTTATTTCGATATCACACAGTTGTTTATATTGCAAAGTTCTCTCCTATTAGTATTACCTAGCTTATCATTAACAATAAGGCTTTTTCAGATGCTGAACATAATATAACTGTAAATAGCACTGCTCACTGATTTCCTAGGTCTTTCCTTGTCTCCTGTGCATTTTCCATTAGGTGACCTGTACATTGCTGGACTGGCTCAAGGAATGTATAGCAACCTCCCAAAGTTGGTAGCATCGAGAGATGGATTCCAGGGCTGCCTAGCATCAGTGGACTTGAATGGGCGTCTGCCAGATCTCATTAATGATGCTCTGCACCGCAGTGGGCAGATTGAGCGGGGATGTGAAGGTATAGTTTACTTAAAGTGCAATTCCTTTTTGCTCAGTCCTCCCTCCCTCATCGCTGTTCTATGCATTGTCATTCATTTCCTCCATAGAGCCTCTTACTCATCTATCCTCGCTGTGACATTTTCTCATGCTATCCATATACATGTTCCATATTTGTAATCATCTTGGAATGAGAGATGGTTCTATATGGCTTTCTTATTTGATGTATTATATCCCTATCACAGAAATACATTATATATAGCATGCACATCACTTGGATGTCTTAGGTTATGTTTATAATTCTAATCACCTTAAATCAAAAAAAGAATAGTAATAATATTAGATTTTATCCAAACAACATCAAATAAATAGCAGAAGAATGACTATTGTATAAATGATCTGGATACTTAATCCCCAAATAAAATTGAGATATTACATAATGATGAAATGTAATCCTGATATAAGATCTCAGTTTCCTATCCTGCAAGCTCTTGCTAATTATTAAGGCATAATAATCATTTGCTATCCAGAGATGTTCTACAATTAAAGCTTTAAGTTGATTTCTATTAAAAGCATTCTTACCCATCAGCTGGTAGTAATCTATGTATATATGAAACAATTGGAGATGTTTATTCACAATCAGACAGTGATTATAAGAAACACAGCAAATATTATCTGAACATTATTTTTCCAGTTGAGTCATTTTCCACAAGCAGGATTCTGTAAAAGTATCCGTATTCCTGAAACAATGCATAGTGGTCTTCATATTATTACACATATCCCAGTTTCACTTAGGATTCTATAAATTCAAATTATAGTTAATCAAATTCAAATTATAATTCTTCTACTCATAATAATAGTTTTATTAGGATGGTATAATATTTTATTTCTTTAAATAATATATATGGCCACCATTTTCACAACAGTGATTCTGGTAGTGTATAAAGATCAAAACCAAAGAATTAAAAATAATAGCCCATGACATTCAAAGGAAATAATACCTTATAAAATCATATCCACATTAAGCTTGCCCAACCTTTTATCTAACCACCCGGCCTGAACACCTGGAGAAACAGCTAGGTTTTAGGACCCTTATGAAAAGCCAATAGGGTTGGAGCCATCCAGATTTTTTGGGGGGTGGGGTGGGGATGTTATTACACAAGGTAGGCACTGCCCCAGAGAAGACATGGCTCCTAGATCAAGCAAGTGGACAAGTTTGATAGAGGGGATGTGTTGCATATCCTCTCTGCTAGTTCTAGTGGGTTGAACAAAAACAATGGAAGAAAGGCAGGCCCACAATATGTTCTGGATAACCTCCCATTTGTTCATCTAGGATTTCTATGAATTGCATAGTTAGTTCTCCATCAGTCTTTTATAGTTTATATGAATTTGGAATAAGCTACTTTAAGAGCATATTTTTGGGGCCATATTTTGATTTTTGGATAAAATGTAACTGGAAGTAATGCTCTGGAATAATGAGACTTTTGAAAGAATCATGCACTTGGGAAGAAGGTAGGCAGGATATATCGATAAAGTAAATTAGATTCCCACAATGGCTGTTACTATGACTCTCTTACCCTTTGCATTTAGAAGCCTGTGATTTGGGGGGGGGGGGAATCATTCACATATGGATTTTTTCCCTTCCCTTTAATATCTTACAATAGCTCTTTCTGTGAAATAACCACCAATGGCTGATGTCATCTGACAGCATTAATATGTTTACCTGTAAGAAATGAATGGAAACAACACATTGATGGCATATTAAAGACTATAAGCTTTTTTCCCCACTAGAATCACCTTTATCAAAAGAATGAACTATATATGCACAGTGAGAGAAACAGTGAAGAAAGAGGGAAATGAAAGGCAGATAGTGCAAGTGATGACAATTCCATTATTGGCAATGGATATTCACAAAACAACTTTTGAATGATGGCACAAATCCTTTTAGGCTTAGCTGTTTAACAATTGTGACTTTTTAAAAAGAAAATATTATGAGAAGAAGCAGTATTTACTTACAGAATGCAAGGGGGCTGCATTATCTATAGCTCCTTGCATTTCTCTAAATCTACTCCAGAAAGTCCTCAACCAAATGCAGCAGATTTTAGGGATACATTGATGAGCAGATTATATAGGTAAGAGAACAGAAATTCATGGTACAAGTGGATTTTATTTTCTTCCATGATATTAGACTCAGTCCTTCATTACAGAGTCCTCAGTAATGGTATTATGAAAAGAAGTAAATAAATTAATTTTGGCATTCTCTCAATAACTTCAAAACTGACATTCTTGAATAAAGAAATTTTAGAGATGATTGCAACACAAGGCATCTGTACCATAGTTAATTAAGAAGTTTAGTATTATCTTTT
The DNA here is from genome assembly GCA_023970755.1 of Azemiops feae. Classification (NCBI taxonomy): domain Eukaryota; kingdom Metazoa; phylum Chordata; class Lepidosauria; order Squamata; family Viperidae; genus Azemiops; species Azemiops feae. Next base: position 1,958,067 of record JALGBA010004008.1, read on the forward strand.
GAGGCTTGAACAAAGGCAAGAATTTTACTTTATTTTATGTTAGTCATTTTAATTTATATATTAACTCACAAATGCAATTATGATTGTGTTATTATCCAACTTCTGATTTCTGAAAAGGCATAATAAGATAACTGTTAATACTTTCTGTGTTTCACTTTCCATACTTTCCATTTCTCGTCAATGGCCAGTTATTTAGTGAATTATGAAATGAGTTATTTTCATAACTCACTAAAATACTTGATGCACCTAAGCACAGGTTTTGTTCTATAAATTAATAGTTACAGAAGGCAGAAGGTCTTTTTTTTTTTGGGGGGGGGGGTTACAGCTGGTTAGCTTAGCTACATCTCTATAAAGAAGACAAAAAATTGTGAATATGTGAACCATGAGAATTAATGGTTCTATTCCAGAGTAGTAAATTGTGCAGCTTATATTGGTTGCTTTATATACATGGTACCTATATCTTATTTTACTTAATAGCAAAGAGATGGTCAGATATTTGAAGGGTTCTGAACCTAAATTTACCATTAGTGAATTATTTGAACAAACTATTTTGCTGCCATTATTTTTTCTCCTCTTGGGCACTGTATTACTGCCATTTACATCACATAGAGACAGCAGTGTTTTAGAGAAATATATCTTATATGGGACATTTCAGAATGGAATTTTCTGATTATTTAGTTTGCTAGAATCAGAATTTCTACTATATAGTTGCACAACTTAACATCAATCCTTTGTAAAAACAAAATCCAGCTTGGTGTAACTGCTTAAGGCACTGAGTTGGGAAACTATGAGTTCTAGTCCCACCTTAGGTCCATAATTAGCTTTCAGCCAGTCACTTTCTCTTAGTCCTAGGAAGCAGACAATGGCAAACCACTTCTGAAATCCTGTTAACAAAATTTCAGGGACAAGTCCAGGCAATCTCCAGAAGTCAACTGATTCAAAGGCACACACAAACACTTATTTTAAAAAGCAAATTGCTCATTTTACTAGAATCGGAAATATAGTAATGGAACACATGTTTACATTTATAAGATATCTGATTCAGTCTGTGACATTTGCAGTTCCATATCTTTGAGTTCCATATCTTTCTTTAATTACCTTGGGAAGCCATTATGCATCAGTACAGACTTGCATAAACTAATTGGACCCTTTGTATCTTGTGTATCTTTTACAACCATGTTCAGTGAGGTAATTCTGATTCTTAAAAAAGAAAAGGCAGAACTTACCTTACATGCAAACAAGCATGAAACCACCACAATGGTTACATGAGACAAATAACTATATATAAAGTGTCAGCTCATAAGAGATAATACAATGAAAGAGATAATTTGTTACATATATCTGGGATTGAGCTTTAAAGTGAAAATTTGGGACATTAATCCATAACTGAGATCTTGATAGAGCTGGATGCATGCTTATTGGAATTTGAAATCACTATCTTTGGTGATGGTTAACATGAACTGTGGGCTGCTGCTTCCTTTCCTGGTTAAAGGCTTGATCACTGCTTTCCAAGAAGCACACTCCCATAAAGATATTTTAGCAAAGCTAAGGGCTTTGTTGAATCCAACTGTGAAGAATCCTAGTCTTAGCTAGTGCTTATCACACAACCCTCAGATCTTCAGCTTTGGGATGACATAATCAGCATGAGCGGAATTTAAGCCAGAAAAGACTGTATCAAATCATATTTTCTAAACATTAGTTACATATAAATCTGAGTACTTTCATTCATATAATGCGATTGCTTAATCAGAAAAGGTACACAGTGCTGACTGGACTACTTTAAACAAAAACAGCTACATCAAAACCAGGACAGTCACGTAACTTACAGAAATCAATTTTAATAGTAAACAAGGGGTCAAGATAAAGAATTATTTTATATTGGGTAATTTTTTTAAAAAAAAGAACTTGTACCTTTTTTTACTGAGATGACTTCAAAATCAGTCATAAAATGAAAAACCAGATTGATATATAGTTGACTATCGCACATCTCCATATAACGTCTGGGAGCTTCTTCTCTAACATATTTTGTCAACTAAAAAAATCTCATATTCCTCAATTATTAATTTGAAATAGTTTATGAACAGATAAGGATGAAGAGAGTGAATGAGAGAGAGAAAAAATTAAGAAAGTAACATCTTTCAATTACACTATGAACTCTAAATTCAGCATCCATGATCTTTTTGGGAGTGTATGAATGTTCTTGCAGAACATTAATATTTTTAAAATTAATTGTATTCTATTTATGCAGCCAATTATTTGATTTAAATATACAGTATATCTGAAATATGCAGATATTTGTGTACATAATTTTGCACAACACATACATTATTATCCACAAATTTTCCTATATACAAGTTTTCTTAAAGAGTATCTGGTACAAGCTGTGGTGTAATATAGTTTCTCAGACTATATGCAATTTCGTATGCAGCATCAACAAAATACGTTATAAAACTTACAGAAATGCAAAAACAATCATAGTGCTCTGGTATAGATGTTTATTTGGGAAATGCACATCATATTAGAGTTTATATTTATACGAAAATCAACCTCATCTTACTGCCATCATTGTCTTTGGTAAGTCATAAGGAGTAAAATGAGAATTTCCCATTAATTATTCAGTCATTTCTTACTGAGGGATTTCATTGACAGGGATAATAGCACTTCTAAAGAAAATATTTAAAAAGATCTTTCTTCTCTTTAAAATTAGTAAACAAAATAGGTTCAATATGTGTCTGTTGACTTATCAGATTAAATGTACTTTATATATCCTGAAATCTGATTTTACTGGCTGGGTATCTTCTGGTAACTATACAATTGGAGCCAGCAAGAGAAATTAATTCACAATATGTTAAATTTAGCAGATGGAATAATAAATAATTGTAATTCTTATACCACATATACAGGTAGTCCTCTACTTATGACCACAATTGAGCCCCAGATTTTTGTTGCTGAGCAAGGCAGTTGTGAAGTGAGTTGTGCCTCATTTTGCGGCCTTTTTGCCACAGTTATTCAGCGAATCACTACATTTGTTAAGTGAACCATGCAGTTGTTAAGTGAATCTGGCTTCCCTCATTGACTTTGCCTGTTGGAAGCCAGCTGGGAAGGTTACCAATGTTAATCACATGACCCCAGGACAGAGCAACTGTCATAAATACATGCCAGGAATAATTTTGGTTACCAGATATCAAGTACCCTATCACTTTATTTTAAAAAGACATGTGATGTACTGGTATCACAGAATAGCTACTTCCTTCAAGGGTTCCCCATCTCCTATTTATTGCATTAATTAGATTTTTTAAAAAACTATAAAGTAGATTTTCTTTGAAGGCCCAATTATCCCACTTCTATAACTTTGTGTAGTGCTGATGCTCAGAAAGTAGAACAAGTATTCCTTCAAGAGAAAAGAAACTCTGTAAAATCTATTTAATGACTGTGGTATGATGGGTAAAATTTAAAAAAAAGAAAGCAAATGTTTAAAACAGGGAGCTTTATGATGAGTCATAGTGAGTTACACTATGTTCTGTATCTCCATAGAAGTGAATCACACTATTTGCAAGTGATCACACCAGCAGGCAAGTGACATAGGATTGCTGTTTAAATGCTAATGCATTAGAAGCTAAAGCAGAAACTTCCTTTGCAGTTTTAGCACCAGACCCTAAATTGATGGTGGTCTGTGAGAATATCTGCATAGTTTGATTTTCTGGGGAAAAAAGTTTAAAATACATAATAATAATGTGTTCCAAAAGTGAATAGTCAGTATGTCTAATAAATCCTCCAGCAGAGCTGAGAGTCAGTGCTTTACCAGATTTCTTTCTTTCCTGAGTGTTGGATATAAATGTCCTTTGAGTTCCATTGAATATTTATGGTATATTTTATTGTTCATCCCTCCCTTCAATTTCTGCAATAGGGGAAAGAAAATCTGAACCCAAAGATTGATTCCAGAGTAATCTATTGGAACGACTTGTTCCTAAAATATTAACTTTTTGACAGGGCAGTAGATACTTAACAAGTTAATGGAAGGATAATCTTTCCTTTGCTCCTTTCACTGGTTTATTACCTCTATCTATCTTATATGTTACATTCTAAATCCTTATATCCTTATCTATCCTCTGTCCTAAATATATTAAATTAAGTATAAATAATTTTAGAGATCTCAACAGAAGGAAATACATTTCCAATTCTTCCTTGAGTTTTCTTATAAGTGAATGCTCATAAACTGGAGAGTAAAATCTCCCAAAAAGTGACTGTCTTATATCTCCATCAAACACACATGAGGCACATTATAAAGAAAAGTCTAAATATTTCTTACCTTGTGAAAAACTATTGATAAAACCAAATTCTAAACTTAAGTTTTATAGCGACAGCAAGAGTATATAATAAACTTTCCTTACATTACCTGTAGAGATACAAATATCTCCTGCTACCAGTTTTTCTCAGCTCATATAGTATTTGGAGTATTTGACTCATGTACCTCAACATATGTGTTCCAGGAGATCTCTGGAACTCAAAATTCCCAGAATAAGTTAACTCCATGCAATCTAATCTACTCCAGATACAGTATTCATTACTAGAATGACAGACCATAAACTCTAGAAACACATCCCTGATGCCCTCATTAACATTTTTATTTATGTATTTATGAACTACATTTTGGCAGATGACCCTAAATATCCAAATACAAGAAAAATAAGTATGCCAAAATAAAATAACAACATAAATATAAATGGGTGATGGTGATGGTGATTATGATGATGATGAAGAAGAAGATGGCGACAACAGTGATGATCATCATCTGAATGGAAGAGCCTCCTAAATCAAGTAGTTTTAGATTCTGAAATTCTAAAGGAAATAGCAGGGCAAATCTCTCTACCACATAGGGAAAAGTTCCAAAGTCGTGTATTCATCAGAAAATAATAGAAAAATAAACCTCTTTGGCAACTGCAATAAATGGCTATAATCTTCTGGGGTGGGCATCCTTTAAATTATCAACTATTTAGGGGCTGAAATGAGTTTAGTACTTTCATTTAGAAATACAGTGATGCAGAATAAAGTCAAGGACCAGAACAAGAGGAAGTTCCATTTCAGGAACATTCCCATGAAAACATATTTCAATATGATGGGATATCATCAACACAATGTTGATGTTGGCTAGATCTACCTTCTATATGAACAATACTAATTCATAGCAGCCAAAGCTGAGTGATTGTATCCCAAACTGAAGCCATCACCTAAAATCTTCAAAGAAAGCGAAGTCAAAGATTACCCAAAAAAAGATAGGTTGATTACAAGATAAAGGGCTACCTGATCTAGTGCAAGCAATCTCGGAAACTGCTAAATGGCAACAATCAGATACAGAAAACTCTGATGCCATCTAGTTATAATCTGGATTTTGGCAGCTCAGATCTGGTAGCTCAAATTTATAAAATAGTCACGTTAGGGTCAGAGATACCTTTCATTAGTACCGAGTATATTATTCTGAAGTAGATAAAAATGTTATTCTGTCTTATTTTAAAAACATCAACATAGTACTGTACATAACTTCTTAAAAGCTTACATGGGAAGTAGATCTTAAGCAGAAATTTACCAACATTTTTTTCCTCTGGATCTGCACATCACAAAGGAAGCCGATGGGTTTCCCATTTTTTTTATTTTAAATGAATCCAATATTTAATGGAGCACGGGAAGCTCCTCAATGGGCAACTAAACAATTAAACAAGCTCACTGTTTGCTCCTTCATTTTTAAATATTGGTAAATCTTGTGCCATTAATGTTCCTTCTGGTGTTACTCTTTGTACAAGAAGTATGTCCATTCTGTTTCTCTTCCCAGTACTCCATGCTATGTCGCTTGCTATTTGGTTTGATGTGGAGCTGATGATGGATTGAGGCCATAATAGCTACTTCTCTCCACCTATGTCTGTCTGTTGTCTTTGATGGTGTCATTTCATGTCTCTTGCTGGTGTCACCCATATCTCTGAAGTGAGCATATGGGTTGTGTTGGTTATCCCAATTTCTTTTAATTTATTTTTGTAGACATTATCCTGGTTTATCTGCTATTTTACTAACTCTGATTTATTGTTTTCGCTTTTTCCGTTCTTTTGCTAACAAAGTTGAGTTGACCAAAGCTGACCTGCAAGGTAGAGAAGGCTTTTGTTTCCTTGCCAGTTTGACTGAAAGTTACCTTTTAATGTAACCTTTTATATATCAATATCGATATTCCTTATTAATGCAGTCACATCTCTAAGGCAAAAGGATATCAATTTTCTTCAACTTGCTAAGTTGGAGAATGGGGTGGTGAGAATTTTGGGAGAGAAATGTTTACTAAGGTTTTTGGCCTAGCTTGAGAGGTTTGACTGTATCTCATCTTAAGAATATCTATCACTGCATGGCTTGATTTTCTGAACAAAAAAGTTTAAAATACATAATGAAAGTAGCACTGAATGTTTGGTTCCTAAAATCAAGATGTGGGATAAGTACTTCAGCACAGTGAAATTACTTACAAGGCAATCCTATGATCCAAGAAACTGTTTTTCCAATTCTCTGCTCAATCTCATTATGATTATGAAACCCAATCTGTAAACATATATGAGGGGGGGATAGAAAAAGTTTAAAGAGGGATAATTGATTACAAATATTTGAAGGGTAAATTAAATTCTTCACGTTTCTAGGGGTGGATGGGAAACTATTGCACAAAAAATGCAAACATGTTTTAAGGCACTTCCCAGTCCTGATTCTTTGTTCTCTCTCTCTCTCATTTAGTATTTGTGGCTGTTTTTGCACATTCATTTGGAAATGTGTACTCATTATATAATTGGAAAACTGATGAAATTCTAATTGGGCAGTTCCAGCTAAAGTGCCCGGAACTCATCTTGTGGTGCTACCTCAGATAGTTTTGATTTGGTGACTCTTGAGGGAGTAGACAGAATTCTCTGCATGGTGGATTTGGTTACCTGTTTATTAGAGCCTCGTGAGTTATGAGGTGACACAGGATGTGATTGTAGTTGGGTTCTTGCTATGATATCAGCTTCTTTCAGAGAAGGGGTGATGCTATCAGCATTGAAGGAGGTGGTGATATGCACCCTCATCAAAAGATCATCTAATTATCATCTTGCTTCCAGTTGAGAAGATTGTACCTGCAGTTGTAGAGAATCTTGGTGAAAGCAGATTATTGAGACCTGTTCAGTCAATTCAAACACAGAGACAGCTGTCAGTCCTACAAGTCCTATAAGCTAAAGAAGATGAAGAAACAAATGCCATTTAGGCCAGGATTATTTTTATTTATAGTAACAGAATCTTCCAAGCCTGAATGAGCTTCCCTTTCCCCTACCTTATCAAAATGTGAATTAGACAGGTACCTGAGAAATTTTCACAAACTAGTTCCTTGGATGGGCTCAAGGCTCCCTTCCCTGATTGGTAATGACTCATTCCCTTGTCCTTCAAGGCCTACACAGCAGCATTAATTGTGCTTATTGATGACATTTGGTGACACCATCTTTGTGCTTCTTAATCTCTCAGTGGCTTTTGATACTGGCAATAATGATATCCCTCTGGACTGGCAGCAGGTTGAGATCTGATATGAGTTTGATTTGCAAATTGAGGTTGTCATTTTTATGGTGCTACACTCTTCATTTCTTTGTGGCAAGTTCCAGTTTCGTGATAGGGTTTCGTGAATTGCACTGGTTGCCAGTATGCTTCTGGGTACGATTTAAAGTGCTTATTATCCCCTGTAAAAACTTTCATGGCATTGAACCAGGTTATTTGAGGGATTGCCTATCTTCCATGGTTTCTGCTTGGCTAATATGAATTGACAGAGTTGGGATATTCTGGTCCTTTTGATTAAACAATGCCATCTATCAAAAGCCAAGAAGCATCCCTCTGATTTGTGGTACCTGCCCATTGGGGGGGGCTGGAAGAAGAAGAAAAAGGAGGAGGAGGCCACTTGTAAGATTTACACAAAATAGGAAGCAGCATAATTGCTTTTCTTCTAAAACATACAAAACAAAGATTCTAAAAGAAGGGTAAATATTCTGTGATCCATAAATTTTGTTTACTGACTCAGCTGAGATGCAGAGAAAAAAACCCATGGCTTTGCTTTTCAATGCCATTTAGCAAGGAATATGAGTGTGAGAATTATTTAGCAATAGCAATAGTACTTAGACTTATATACCGCTCCACAGTGCTTTACAGCCCTCTCTAAGCGGTTTACAGAGTTAGCATATTGCTTCCAACAATCTGGGTCCTTATTTTTACTGATCTCGGAAGGATGTAAGGCTGAGTCAACCTTGAGCCAGTGAGACTCGAACTGCCGAACTACTCGCAGTCAGCAGTCAGCAGAATTAGCCTGCAGTACTGCATTCTAACCACTGCGCCACCATGGCTCAGTATTTCCTACTTATAGGTTTCCAAAGCATCTCTTTGGCCCCTATGAAAACAAGAAATTGGACCGAACAAGCTTCTGGACTGGTGTAGAATTTTTGTACATGTATTTATAGGTAGTTTCGACTTACGGCCACCACAACTGAGCACAAAATTTGTGTTGCTAAATGAGACTGTTTTTAAGTGAATTTTGCCCTTTTTTATGAATCACTGTAGTTGTTGAATTAGTAACATGGTTGTTGAGTGAAACTGGTTTCTCCATTGACTTTGCTTGTCAGAAGTTGTAAGTTGTAAGTTGAGGACTACCTGTATTTTATTGTGCAAGGGCTTATGGAAACATAGACTGGAATAGTTGAATAGAATCTGGAGATATCTGGTCCAGCCCCTGTTCATTGCAGGATTCTCAACACCTCTAACCAAGGAGAGTCTGCCACTGCCCAAAACAGTCTGCTCCATTGTTGAACAGCTGTCCTGATGTCCAACCAAAATCTACTTCCTGCTTATTTAAACACTTTGCATTTCATCTTCTCTTTAAGTACTTGAAGACAGTTGATAAATTTTACTTTTGGGTCCTTTCCTTTATCAGCCAAACAATGTCTGACAGTACATTTGACAGTACTCTTCTTCTTCTTTTTTTTTGCAGTTTATGACTGCATTTCGGTTTTTTGTTTTTTGTTTTGCAACGGCATCTTACTATTGGCTCATATTCAGTTATGGCTTCTTTCTCATTCTCAATTCCAGTCTATCGGGAATCTCATACTGATTCTATTGCATTGCTGTGGGTTCAGAATGCCCAGTATTGTCATGCTGATAGAAAAGGCAAACAAAAACTTCACTTGTAGAAAACCGTAGATAAACTAGACAGGGACATGAGTGCACATACAATTTCTTGTTTCTCTTATGGCCACTCTGTATGTCACTGGAAAATATGAAAATATTTCTGAGCATTCTGGTAAATGCATTTTCAAAATCCTATGTTAGGCAAATTGTGTTATTAGCTGCTGAATCACAAAACTTTGGTAGCTGTCTTGAGTGTAATGTTTGTTTATTTAATACTATCATCTAATATTAGAGTTATCTAGTATTATCTAGAGCCATGTTTGACCTGGACAATAAATCTTGGTGGCTATTATCAAAGTGTGCATTTTTTCTACTTTTATTTGCTGGCAGATCCTTGTGTGATTTTTCCTAAAACACTGTAAGATATTCCTTTAAATAGTGAGTTTGAGAGAAATTCACAGAACTGGATGGTTTTAAATGCAAACAGTGTTTCCATAAATCTTGACATCTAAATTGACTCTTCTGAAATCTATATCAGATATGACATTATTTGCATAATGTAGCATTAAGGCTTTAATATTTTGTTAGGTGAAGAAAGCAGAACCAGAAAGCATTTATAAAAACAGCATTTCTGACACCCTGTACAAAGTTTGAAGAAATATATTATTTAAATCCTTTTCTCTTCAGTGCACATCAGTTAGCTCCCTTTTGCTTCTGTCATGAATGGCCAAACATAAAGCAGCTTTATTTTACTTTGGAGTGTGTTTTGTTTGTGTGTGAGGAGGGGGATTGACCTCTTAATTTTTGTGACATGTCTATTGTGATAGTCAAGTGTCACAAGCACAGGAGTTATGACCCTAGTAGGGAAAAGAAGCATCAATGGCAGATGTTCTCTTAGCAAGAAGGGTCTGTAAAAATTGCTTATATTTGAAAAGCAAATATAATATCTATACATTTGACTTACGACCAGTAAAGAAAGATAAGCTAACTCCTGTTACATCCCTGCTGAAAGTCAGAACTCTTTTTAGCATTCCCATGCTGACTTCACAGAGATAAAATTTCACTTTGTTTCCTCTTCTTCCTCAGAGATTTTAAATGCATGTAAAGTTCTGCTTCAGGCACACAATCCTGATTGGTTGCTCACCTAAGAGGTTTTTTTTCCCCAGATATGCATTATAAAACTTTCTCACAAATGTATTTGAAACATGTGAATTGCAATTATGCATTTGTTAGGTGATTAGTCTGCAATAAACTGGCAAGTACTTTCAAGCTGATCTAGTCAATCAAATTATGCGAGGGTTCCTTCAAAACCTCCAGCAGGTATCTTACAAGAATAAACCCCCAAAACATGAAACATGGGCAGGGATATCATGTGGTGTTTATTTTGTTGTTGTTGTTGTTGAAAAGTCAAGTTATTTGCAACAGTGCCACTGAAGTTCTGTTTGTTTGTTTTAATGTGTGTCATTTTAATTGCACCACTGTGGCAATTGACTTTAATGACCACATGCTTTGGACATTCCTGACTAAATTGGAAACCGGAGTTTCTCAGAGCAGGAATGCTGATTCTGTCATTAAGCATTTACTAGCTAACACTAAGCATGAGAAACTCAAAGCACAGGGCCCCATTAAGCAGTGAAAAATCAGGAAGGACAGCACCCAATTTAAACTGCAGAGGGCATGTGAAAGGTCCACATCCTCATGTTTATAGAGGACAATCAATTGCTTTAAGTAGATTCATTCTAGCATGAAATAAAGAAACCAAGGTTTCCATCCAGCCATGTGGTATAAGGCAGGGCTTTTCAACCTTTTCACCGATTGTACCACTTTTAGGATATGGCAATATTCGAGTACCACCTAGCAAGGTGTCAAAAACTTGATGACCAAAAAAAACACACAACCCTGTTTAAAGTTGCAATTGCACTGAAATGACTTATGACCATTTTTCACACTTATGACCATTGCAGCATGCCCAGGGTCATGTGATTCATATTTGGATGCTTGGCAACTGATTCATATTTATGATGGTGACAGTGTCCCAGGGTCATGTGATCCCCCTTTGCAACCTTTTGACAAGCAAAGTCAATGGCAGGGCTGCTCCCTCCCTCCCTCCTTCCCTGCCTCCCTCTTTCTCATGGCCACTTCCTTCTGAAGGAAGAATTTGAAAAAAAACCCCACATATTTTCTCTCTTCCATATATTCATCAAACAAGGAAAAGCCTCCAGAGACAGAAAAGACAAACTGCTAAGTGAACTAGCTTAAAAAGGCACATTCCCCTTTAAGAATTAGCTACTGGCTACTTCAAAATCCCTTGCAGCATAACTTACAGCTAACAATAGGAGAGCAATAGAAGCTAATGCGAGACATCAGCCATCAGCCAAATAGAAATTGCCAAACACTCCTTAAGAACACAAAGCCCACATTGCACAAATCCCAGAACTTCAAAGTCACAAAAGCACATAAGAATCCTTCCACTCTCCATCTCCCTCCCTCCATCCTCCGTGCCTCACCTCCAGCCATTGCTGCCTTTTTTTCATTCCTCTTGGAGGATGACTCCCTCCCCCACTGCATTTCTTGCCTGTTTGCTGCCACAGCAGTTGTAGTTCGGCTCATGGCCAGCTGGCCTGCTTGATCTCCTCTCCTCTCCCCCCACCCTCCTCCTTCTTCTCCTTCTTCCTTCCCTTGGGTGCAGCTACAGCTGACTCCACCTCCTCCCAAGGCTGCTGCTTTTTTCTCTCTCTCCCTCTCCTTCCCAAACTGCCTCCTTTTATAGCCTCTCTTGTCTCCGCCCCCCTCCTCCTCCTTTCTCATGGGGGAGGGTGAGCCAGAAGTGAGCCTGGGGCCTTTGCAGCTCCAGAGGACTCTTTCACTGTAAGTCTTTGCCTGCGCTGGCTCTTTCCCTTCCCCACTACACTTGGCTAGGCAGGGCTGCGTACCACCTGCCACTCATTAATGTACCACAAGTGGTACGCGTACCACCGGTTGAAAAGCCCTGCTATAAGGTATCTAGGTAATTTCTTCACACTTCCAGCCTGTAAAAGGAAGGACCCTAACCTGACAAGTGATCCAATTAGATTTACCACCCAGTTATGCATGGAAGAGGGGACCTTATGGCAGAAACTATCTGCTCTCAGTTTTCTTCTTGCAAACATGGGATGGCACTTTGGAGATTTGTGAGAGTTTGTAGAGAGATGTTTAAAAGGGAAGTTGGTTTAGATTTCCAGGAGTTTGGCATTTTCTCTACCAGAATTAATATAAACCAGGGTAGCTCTCAGTTTGACTCACTCCATGTAATATACTGTAAAATTTTCATGATATCCAAATAACAGCAGTATAGGCTGCCCTCATTTTACAATTCTAGATAAATAAAAAGGCATAAGCCAGTTCTTGAAGTGCCTTAGCTAGTGTTGCTGGCAAAAACGTAAACGTTATACATATAGTCCTCGGGTTATGATCACAATTGATCCCAAAATTTATGAGGTTAAGTGAGACATTTGTTAAGTGAGTTTTGCCCCATTTTATGACCTTTCTTGCCACAGTTGTTAAGTGAATCACTGGAGTTGTTAGGTTAGTAACACGGTTGTTAAGTGAATCTGGCTTCTTCATTGACTTTGCTTGTCAGAAGGTTGCAAAAGGGGATCACATGACCCGGGGCACTGCAACCGTTAGAAATATGAACCAGTTGCCAAGTATCATGAATTTTGTTCATGTGACCATGGGGATGCTGCAACGGTCATGTGAAAAATGGTCATAATGGTCACATTTTTCAGTACCATTTTAACTTTGAACAGTCACTAAATGAACTGTTGTAAGTTGAGGACTACCTGTATATCAAAAATGGTTCACTGGGTTGGAGGTAGAAATTGTACAAAACAAATAATTTGCTCCATTTTCACCAAATAGATTCTAAAAATAAATCATAATGAAACATAGGAGAAATAAGTTTCCTTGTAGAACCTGAGATCCTATACATCCCATGATGGCTCAGACCAGTTACCCATCTAGTTTAATATCCTCAACCAGGTAACTCTTGGAAGCTTACAAGTAGGCTATATAAGTGAAAGCATCTTTGGCTTCATCTTTTACTAGTGCTCCTTTGGACTGCTATTTGCCATCATGATGGATGGTGAAAGTTAGAGCCTAAAAAATTTATTGAAGACCAAGTATTGCTCATCCCCAATCTCACACCTGATATTAAGGAAATTCGTAATATATAGTTCAGAGATTAACCAATTATAGTCTTGTTTCCACAAATAACTAAACGCTATGCAAACCAGACATAACAAGCCCAGAATGATTTGTAAATAACTTGATTTAATATAGGAGCATCGAGTTCATTTAACTGCCCATTCTATCTTGAATCAGAATGTAAGGAAAGATCTAGTGATAATGTTTTTACTAAACCATAGATCCACTTCCTGAAGTGCCAATGGATATACTTTACAGGTTCCCAAATAATATGTGATATGATTTATGCTTCAGATGCAATTAAACCATCTTACTCTTATTGTTCATACCTAATTCTCTTTTAAATCACTTGAAATAGTGAATTGCTTTGAAGAGGACCCAGGTGGAGATGTATTTAAGGACCTGTCTCTTGTCACTGATTAAAAATATGTGTGTTTATAACCTATACTGAATGCAGCAATTCACTTTTGGCAACATCAGCCACAGATTCAGAGCCTGTTGAGGAGCATATTTTACAAATCAGAAGGAAAGACAATTAATGATTTAATATAAGTGACAGTATTGAGGATCTGTTTGGAAATCCATTCAAAAAGAGAGATGAGGACTTAGAATGTCCGAAGAGAAGAAGATCGCTGAGCTATTGCTTTAAACCTAATCCACCCTTTGTTGCAGACCTCTTCTACAACCCTTTGTTGCAGAGTTCTATTACATTCTTATAAGAATATGTATTCTTATCCCATTTTAAAATACTATGTGTCATCACATAGTCATCACAGCTTAGAAGAGGTGGACTGAAATGTCAGGTTCCATGTTGGCAAACTTGTGGCTCCAGCTGGTTCTACTGGTTTCCTGTAGGATTATGCAGGGCCTAACCTGTTCTCTCTCTCTTTCCTCAATACATTTTTAGCTGTGAGGGAGAATGAGAACCCTGGCTTCTGCAGCAACTCCCCCCCCATTTATAATTATATCGGTTGACCATCAACTGTTCAGTGTAGAGAATATGAAATCCGAAATTGGCTAGCTTATCATTGGTTTGAAGCATGGAGCTGGAATTCAAAAAATGTCCTCTAATTAATTAATTAATTAATTAATTAATAAATAAATAAATAAATAAATAAATAAATAAATAAATAAATAAATAAATAAATAAATATATTTATTTATTTATTTATTTATTTATTTATTTATTTATTTATTTATTTATTTATTTATTTATTTATTGACTGACTGACTGACTGATTGACTGACTGACTGACTGACTGACTTACTTACTTACTTACTTACTTACTTATTTTTATTTTATTTTTATTTATTTATTAAATTTATATGCTGCCCATCTTACTAGAGTCCAGTTGGCCAGTCAGAAATTGTTTTAAATACTCTAATTCTTATCTAGGGATTTTTAGGTTGATACAAAAGAGTTGTTTAGTTGATCCATAGTTTCAATAATTTTTTTTAAAAAACCACAATTGGTCTTTGGTAGAAAAAGAAAGGGAGGGAGGGAGGTTGCAGGGCATAAAATAGAGCATTGTGCATGTAAACTGAAGGAGATCTTGTCATGTGGTAAAGATTGTTGGTTGGGGCTGAAATTTCCATCAAAAGAACCATGACCTTAGAATATTGAGTGGATGCATGAAGATGGCATGCAGTGGTGACAGCAAGATTTCCTTCCAGGATAGAAGGGAATATGACAAAGTAGCTATATTGATGTGTTCTGGATCTCTTTTCTACTTATCATTCACTTGGTTCCTATGCCAAAGAAATCTCTCTCTGCTTTGTAGATTTGACAGCATTGCTAAAGAAGCAAAAGTGTTTATTATCATTTTTTTCAATCATTCCACAATGGATAGGGGTCCATTTTGATACATAAATCTCATAGGATACTGCTAATTAATTATATCCAGATATTTCACCAGTATGGAGCAAGTCAAAATTATTTCTTGTTCATCTTGAATCCTCACTCTTTGTGCTACAGAATTTAAGAGGATAGAATAGTATCCACTGGAGCACTATGTGAAATGCTCATAAAATCAGTAGTAACTACTTGCAAAGTCCAAATAGAACTATAATTAGCTTAGTACATCCAAAAAAGACATGTGTCATAGACATTTTTCTAAAAGCCTCTGTGCAATTTCAAACAGTCTCAGGTCTGCAGAATTATTGGTACAAACCTAAATTTCTCATCTGTGATGGAAAAGAAGTATTTAATTTCATACAAGTAAGAAAATGGAACAAGCAAAGGAACAAATCAAAAAGAGCTGACATTTCACCAGGGCCTATTAATTCCCCCCCCCCCCCAAATATCAGCAGAAGATTTTTTGGAAGAAGAGAGATTTACTAGACAATTAATCTGGTTTATTTAGCTACCCAACTCACACATAATGATGTCCACCTCACAGAATGTCAGCCCACGTTTCTACCAAATTCCCTAGAAAATATATCTGCAGCATGGAAATAACATTTATGGGGGGGGAAAAGCACAGGAAGACTGATAACCTGGTGAATCAAGTTGTTCAACTGAGAATAGGAGGCCTATGACAAGTCTTAGCATTTTTGGAGGAAATAGTACTTATAAGCCTTCCCCCCCCCTGGCCCTACCAAGGAGGGAATATGCTACTTTTCATACATTCCTTCTGCTGTGTACAAGTTACCTGTTTGTTGCTGAGTGTTTAATTCTCCATGTCTTTATGTGTCCTGAATTTCTGTGGCATGTTCCATGAAATGGAAAAGCATACAATTTTGGGGGTGGGTAGGGAAGGTGGGCAGGAGGTTGCATGAAGATAACAATTCATAATCCATTATTGTGTCGCTTTCTTAGTAGCTACTCTTTCTTTCATGCATTTCTTGGTATCCCATTTCAGGGCCAAGCACCACCTGTCAGGAAGATTCCTGCGCCAACCAAGGCATCTGTATTCAGCAGTGGGAAGGCTTCACTTGCGATTGTTCCATGACATCATATTCTGGAAATCAGTGCAATGACCGTGAGTACCACCTTTTTAAAAACGGATTGTTTACTAGGGAACTGAGAACCATTTGGTGTGCGTCCTGCAAGCTTGCATGAATTCTAATGTTACAGTTATCTCGTGAACTTCCCGGGAAACTAGCTTACGAAACTGGATTAGATAAGAGAAATGGAAAGTTTTTATTTTCTTTGATTCAGTATGAAAGTGTACGAGTGCATTCTGTTTTCGTGTTTAAATATATTTTTTTTAAAAAGGTATTGATGTTCTTTTTATAGCAACCAGATGGAACTGTATGTGCTAGACAATAATAAGAGCTTTGCTGAGAAGTACATTTGCTTCTTAAAAGTTTTTCTAATCCTCATATACATGTGTGGCCTTTTCTAAATGCATGCGAAATTCTAAAGTTTTTAAATGGAAGTCTGTAAACTTTACTGGTTCTACAAAATACACCAATACATTATCTGCATTAGAAGCTAAGTTCTTCCCCATGATACATTTTTTAAGCAAAGGTTTACCAGAAGAGGTGATGCATTAAATCAGAATTAAACTTGGGAAATGGTCCATGCTGGACATGTAACGAAAGAGCAGATTTTCTTTATTGTTAGAAATGTAGAATGATAATATAATATATATTTATCATCAAGTTGTAACATGATATGGAACACTATGCCTGAGTAACTTTTCAAGCCTATATAAAACCATATCTTGAAGAAGGTCTATAGCTCAGAGAGGTTGTCTATAAAAAGAGAAGGTCCTAGGTTAAGTTCTTACCATCAACATATAAAATGATCAGTTAGCAAGTGATGGATCTGGGTTCATAATATCAAAGATATTTAACATCTTTTGGGCTTGGACCACCATATTTGGAATTTCTAACAACTGTTTTAAGTTCAAAATAGGCTGTTGAATTACTCAGAAAATACTCTGATGCTGTTCCAAAAGAAAGAAGTAAGCCCACTTTCATACATGTTACTCTAATTTCTAGTAATCAAGGGAGTTCCCAAGATAGCTAACCATAATTAAAATATGGAATTTAAAAAGTTTTAAATCATAAATTAAAAATAATTATTAGATGCCTGATGAAACGGAAACATTTTTTGAGATTTTTCTAAATACAGAGGTGGTAGAAACCACACAAGAGAAGGCTTGGGTGCTGGATACAAATACAGTCTTCTGCACATTTTGTGTCGATTCTAAGGACTATATAGGTTTGCAGTAAAAACTGGTTTCTCAGATAATCCAGCCTTGTCTATTGGAGGTTTAAAAGTTACTGTCAAGGTTGATGTTTACGAAGAAAAAATATTGGACTTTGGAAAGATTAAGAATCCCTTTCTACCTTACTGTTTTCCTCTGAAGAAAGAAATGTGTGAAAAGGGGTCAAGAATTTCATGTGTGTTCTGCCTGCAAGATAGGGTTTGTGTTAAAGGAAGGGTAACAAACATTTTCTGCTTTCACAGTAACCGAAATTAGTAACTTGAAGTATTTATAAATATCACTATAAGGAAACATCCATGTTTCTATATGAAAATAATTTCACATGAATATAGATGTTCATGATATAAGATACCAAAGAAAATTTTAGCTTTTAGCTAAAGATTGGTGGAAAATGTTACAGTGTTAAAGTAATTTTACTGTTAGAAATAAATGTAAAAATGGGAAGCTGGTCTGTAGGTGTTTATTAATTGGACTCATGGCGTGCATTTTTTGTCTCTCCCTATCATATCCCCTTAGAATTCTTTAATATAATAGAGCCCACTTAATATATGATTTATTTTCTGGGACTTAATAACCCATTAATACCTTTCTAACATGTATGTGTTTCTCTTATTTTTTCTAAAAGACGTGATAAGACAACCAGTGTATAAGTAATACAAAGCTACATTTATAAAGCTGCATTTAAGTCATCAGCTTTGGAGAGCTCTTAACAGCATAAATTATTTCATGTTGTTCCTGCAATTAATAAAATAGTCCATACTATTGCACCCATTTTAGGTGGCCACCTATAAAGGTTTCAGCAAGCCAGGAAGCCAGCCTCTGAGCATAGTGTGAGATTTTCCTTAATGTTCAGGAATAAATGGCTAGAAATGACATCCAGAGGGTAAATTGAAATTTAAAAGCCGATTAAAAGAAGCTTTTCCATTGTTTAAAATGTATATAATAACATGTGCTATGTATGCAAGAAACATGTCGGAAAATTGTAAGTGTGCCTGGTTTGCAAAGAAGTTAAAGGGAAAGAAACCACAGATAAAGTTTTAGAAAGCCATCCTCTTCTTATGATGATTTTGTCAAAGTGATGGATCTAAAGAAAGGCTTGTTCATTTTGGTTGTTTATAAGCAACTTTGAACTGCCATTAGTTGTGTGGCTATGATCCTCATACTTTTGATTCAGAAATGTTTGTTGTGAGATACTGCCTCCTCATGGATCAGAACAGGTAAGTTCATGCTGATTGCTCTGAACCTATCCAGCTGAGATCACAAAAGGTATGTGCTGTTACTTATATTTAAAGATCTTGGGTGTGCAAGAGTGGATGTTATTCCTTTCATTTTTTATTATATTCTGGAGAACAAATAAAATTTATCCCTTAATGTCCTGAGGCTACTATGAATCAAAGACTAGGAGAACTACACAAACTGTTTTTTGAGCACAGAAAAAAAAGGCCATATGGATTCCCTTTCTGAGAATGATAATATTAATATTTAATATTAATATTAATTTACAGCCCAGGTTATTATGTGCTGTTAAGGTCTATACATATCCATAATGGACTATGGATATATCCATAATGGACATATCCATAATGAACAATTTGGAGCTATAAGACTTTAGAAGGATTTGTATAATATGAGCTAGGTATATTTGAAATTAGGCTTAATGTGCAAGTTTATGGAGTTTGTGAATATATCTCATTCTGTACAGATAGATAGACAAATGATTGTAGAGCAAGAATATTAATTTCTCTGAGACATTTTGGTTCCTTCTCCAGTTCCCCCAATATTCTATAACTAACTATGATATATACTTTTCTCTTTCTTTAAATAAACAGATTATTTTGTGAGATGATAAATACAAAATTAAGTTCTAAAAACTAGGACGTAAATCATCCCTAAGAAATTAGCCAAATAATACTTTATTGGGGTAGCTTTAATACTGTCTGCCTTTTTTCTAATAAGTAAATAAGAGTGAAAACCAATGCAAAACAATGATTTGTAGCTTCCTAGATAAGGACTGAAGTGTATATTCATTTTATGAATGCTTTTATTAAATTGCATAGTTGATGCAGTACTTATTCTATCTTCCTCCCGAATGCAAATACATTTTAGATATTTAAATAAAATTACTTGGAAATTGAACTTAAATCACAGTGTTATCTGAAATTACTCTTGCTATTAGTTAAGTGTTATAGTAAAATGTATAGTAAAAGCTGCTCCAGGAGCTTTTTCCTTGCAACAGATCAGTTGCTTGCTGGAGGCTCTGGAGTACAGAGTGAAAACCTTTGTTTCCAACGTATTTCTGATGAAATAACTAATGGGTGGTCATTGATTTTATTTCTATATTATTGCCATTCATATTAATATTTAAATTATAGTTGTTAATACAGTATTGACTGGTCTTTATAAAACAAGCTTTAATTCATCCAATATAAAATAGCATAATGTGTTTCTCTCACATATATGTGCTCACTTTTTTTTTTTTTTTAGATTGCTTTCATTTCTTGGAAGACTTTTCTATTTCTACTCTTCTTTGAGGAGTTCCTGTATTATATGATAAAAATCTTTATTCTACATCATCCGTCTCTAACCTAACATTCTCCAGAAGAAATAGAGTTATAATTTGTAGAATTACTGGGTAGGACAGCTTAAGCTGGGAGTCGTAGATTAAATATACAGTATTTAGAGGCCCAAAAGTTAGAAGGGCTATTCTCATTTCTGTTTTCTACATCAGGGTTGCTTTCATGAAATCATATAACAGTAATGTGAAATGTACACACAAAATGTAGGGCAAGACAGGAATAACTTGGAGCCTATTATATATCTCAATTATTTTTCAATAAATTTATATCACTAATAAGAATGAAGAAACATTGAAACAATAGAAACATTCACAGAACATCTGCCGTTTTACTGTACGTATATGTGGGTACATGAGACATAGAGGATTGCATTAAATCAAAGGCACCCATGTTCCTTATGTCCAAGGTTGCAATTTTAAACTTGCTTTCTGGGTGATTTATTTTCACTAAAATTTCGTAGAATGGTTTCAGCAGGGTTTTTTGTCTGTATAGTTATCATTTTTATTGACTGAAACAAATGGACATTCCAGATCTGTGACAGTCACACTGAGGATGGATGTCCCTTTTTCGTATGATTTCCTTTACAACTCTTGAAATATATAATGCACAAATGATAATTAATGTATATCTCTAAAGGCCTTCAGTACAGTACAGAATTAGTGACATTGTTTCAGATTCTAGACAATGTAAATTCCTATCCATTTTAGATTTTACTCAGCATGCTGTTTCAGGATCAGAAGGGTAGTCAGGAATTCAGTTTGAATGAAACGTGGATCATCCCTATATAGAAATAATATAAATGCCTTCTATCCTTCAATGCACAATAGCTTTTAACTAATCTCCTTGCTTTATGCACTATATTATCAGCACCATGACTGACCCTCTTTCAAACTGATCTGGAAGCCTTCATTATCCTTCCCATTGATTATTGAGTATGTGCCATCCAGTCAGTGTTGACATAGTTAGATTTTCTCCCTGATAATCTGTCCTTAATCTGGTCTTTTCAAGTCTTCCAATGGAATACAGTATCTATCACCCTTGTTAAGTGAGTGCATCCACCTTGCTGCCGGTCATTGTCTTCTCTTAAGTTCCAGGTTTTCCGGTATTAAAGCCTTCTCTAGAGAGCAAGATCTTCATATAATGTGTCTAAAATCTTCCCATAGTGGGATTCAATTTTTGTACAGGCATGTAATAATCTTGCCTGTTGCTCTCGGGGGCAATTATTTCATGCCCTGAGTTAGATGATTTTTGACTTTCCCAGTACCATTCAGTCTGAATTACCTTGCAAAAGACCTCATTTATTTCTAGTATTTAATTACAATCCATACATTTCTAACTTGCTTAAGTTATTATTTATTGATACTGAAAAAGCATAGAAATATTCTGGCATGGTAGAAATAAATCTACCCATGCTTCATCAATCACGTGTAAAAAGACACCTGTTAATTACTAAATTTTATCCAGTTGGACTCTTCAAGGTTGGTTCATTGGAAATATCCCATTTGCTTGAAAACCATTTAATTTGTTATGGGAGTTATGCTAAACCAGAATGCAACATACATTATTCTACTCTTGTTTATCCCCTTGCCACCAGTCGTCCTATTTCCTCCAAACCATTTCCTCCAAACCATAGGTTGTATCTCTCTTTCCACCCACTTGTATAGCCAAAATTGTTTGTGTAATTCTGGGGATCATTGTATGCTGTACATTTAAAGATAATAAATTAAAAAGATGTGTCATGGCTTATATATCTCAAAAATCTTATATTGGAGGTTCCCTCCTGCTTATTCTTCATTTTGCTCAAAAATTGCATCAGTTTACATCCTAAATTTTCTTGATAGCCTTATGGTTTTGATTATTATTATTACTATTATTTTAGAGGGGAGGATGGGGTAACCTTATTTGATAATAAAATCAATGCAGTTCAAGAAACAGTTTTTTTTTCTGTCTAACTAAATATAGTAGTAACTGTCAACAGCTGCAGAGTATGTGGCTGGGAAGCAGATAAGCAACCTGTTCTGATGCAAGTCTGCTTCTGTTGCTAATTCTGCAGAAATTACAAACTAGCCTTTCCAAAATAATGAAAATTAACATCAGAATAGAGCTTATTTCCAAGGGTATATTAGATCTTTTTCACCATAGGTTTCCAACAGCCCTTCCCAACACTACGGTTGATCTAGTCTTCTGTTATCTTTACAGGTTGTCCTTGACTTGTGACCACTCATTTAAATGACTACCATTAAAATTATGATGGTGCAGAACAAAGGGACTTAAGATCTGTGCCCAAAGTTATGGCTGTTGCAGCTTCTCTGTGATCACATGATACAAATTAAACCGCAGGAGTGCTACAATCCTCCACCCACATATCTCCCTCTCCTCAATCTCAGTCACCCATCCACCCCACCAGTCCATGCAAAGCTGTCCATGTCTGGGACAACTCACTATCCACTCAGCCCATCAGCACAGACAAAGCACCCCATTTACCTATACTGGTTTTCTACAGCTGCTGACAGGCACATCCAGCCTATGTGAGGCATGATCTTCTTACTGCGACTACCTTCCACTATTCTCCAAGTTGGCTCCATTCTTGTGATCCTTTGGAAGCCTCCTTCTCCAAATCACATGAATGCAGCCTACTCTTGTGGTGCTTCAGAAGCCTCTTTCTCCAAATTGCTTTGCTTGTGCTGGTAGGCTGAGTGGATAACTGAGGTTTCATGGGTGGCTGTAGCTTTTTATTGCACTGCAGCACCCCCTCCAACTTGTGTGCAGCCTGCTCAGGGCCTCTCAGGGCCATCCTTAAGTACCACACACTCCTTACCTGAAACTCTGTCCATTTAATGACCCTGAGATCATTTAATGATTACAACCAGGAGTGCTGGGATTGCAATCATTGGGTGAAGTGGTCATATGACATCCTGCTCAATGACTAATATTCTGTTCCCAGTTGTGGTTGTAGGTCAAGGGCTACCTGTAGTGCCAGCAAAAAGAGTAGTGGCTATCCTAGTCTTGTGTAATTTGGAAAATTTATAGGATTACAAGGCCTGGAATTTTTGCACAATGATGCACAATGGAATAAACTTGCATTTCCTTTTTTAGCATGGCTGTTCTCCTTAAAGCTCCTCTTGCTCTCTTCTTCTGTCTATGTTAGATTCTGGAATGTAGTTTTCTATTTAAAGGATGATGTCTAAGGTTTATCATAAGGGAATAAATAACATCTGGACTCCCATTGGCATTTGGATTTTATGGTTCTTGCACAAGCTGTTTGATATATATGTACAGACTCATATGCAGAAGAGAAGAGTGGGGAGGAATTGAGTTGTTCTTCTCCAAGCTGGATAAGATTGGATTGTGAATTAATTTGGTCAATGAATTGAAGGGTCCCTGCTCTCTTTCATAGATGTCTCATTCTGTTAGTACCTGAGTGACAATTTCTGAGCCATGTTCTTTATTGGACTGCAAAGTGATTAGACATTTTAAAAATTGAACTACTACTATTCTTTGCAAGGTTTTCCTATTTATCAGTGTCTATGTGGCTGAAAAACAAGTCATGTAAAAATTGTTACATCACACCACTCTCCAAATCTCTTTTGAAACAATACAGTAGCTTTATTTCTCTATTTCTTTCCCATTACTCACCTTGGCAATAGGGAAGTGGCTAAACTAATTAGAATCATGTCAGCAAAACTCAGACATGTGAAACACGTTGTCATAAGGACTGTAGTCCTCAAATCCAGGAAACTGACAATATGAAACCTGAATTTCATCACAATGTTATGTCAACCCTCTGGAGGTTTTCCTTTAAGGGAAGTTTTTGGACAGGTAAAAAAAAATACAACAGAAATAGATATCTCATTTTTAAATTTTACATTTATGTATTGTAATGTTATACGGTTTGGGTTGGGGTTTCTAATTTGTTTATTATTTGATTTCATACTAAACTTGTAATGTTGAGATATCTAGTCACATTATTTGAGCTGGGTTGCCTTATAAAACAACAAACAAAATGAAGTAAAATATTATAAATCTGGAAGCAAGGTTTTGTTTGTTATGCAATCCATTTAATCTGCTGACTATTGGTTTTCAGTAGATGACTACTACATAATTTATAATGCAGTTTAGCTGTGTATGGAGACATATCTCAACATTACAGTCTAGTACCCAAGGACTAATATAATAGGCTTGGCTGTGAAACATTGAGGATTTGACACAAAGTTTTAATTTCAGCTATCTAGATTATGATCCCCAGAAGAAAGACAGTGAGGCAAATTATTTAGAAACCTCTGAAATAGACTTTAAACTGTGAATTTGATGAAGGGGATTTGAGAATATATTTGATTTCACTGTGTGGAGTTCCTTCTCTTAAATGACACCATTCCAAATTCCAGTTGTAGCAACATATTTGGGCTATGGATTCAGAATGTTAGTTCACAGCAATGGCTATCTCCCATTTGAAGCAGAAGACAATAAAGGGAGGGAGAGTGTATCCGAATAATAATATCTCTACAGTAATAAGCATCCAGCTTAAAAATATGGTGAGCTCTCCAAAGTGCTGAACTAGCCCAACAACAAAAATAACTTGCTTCATACTGGCATCAATAATGCACCTGTCAAATATTAAGTGTCCCTTTGAAATGAAGACGGGGCCATTATCACCTCAACAATATGATCAGGGGCCTATTCATTCTTTTAGATGGTTCTGCTTTCTGGCTTAATTGTCTCACTTGGTTCCAAAATTCTGTCAAGTTTGTTGATTTCTCATAAGTATTTGTCATAGTGGCTCCTTTTTGCCTCCAAATTGTGCTAAATGACCTTCGAACTGCTACATCTTTGTCTTGCTGATCTTCAGTGCATGATGAAGATGGATAGTAAACATCACTGACCATCAGCCATATGGCTGAGAAGATTCTAGGAAGCATCTGTGTCCTTTATAGTTCATCTGCCACAGATCTTTCCTTAAATGAACTGCAAAATACTACAGAGGGCCTAGAGCCAATGTTAAAAAAAGTAAAACAGAATGCAAATTGCTGAGAAGATCAGAGAATCTTTTTCCTTCCCAGTTAAAATAAATAAACTATGGGTCCCTCATCCTTAACAGCTTTTTCAGTTGCTTGCATTTGCAAGATGACCTTTCTTTGCTGGAAAACTGATTTCAGGAGATCAAGCTGAAAAACAGTCCAAGAATTTTATTTCTAGATAGCTGGTTTCCTCCTTTTTTCAGTTTTAAATTGTTAAAAAGTAATTCATAGATTGCTTAGTTTTATACAATCAAAAGAAGAGTATTAGATGAAATGTAGAGTAGTGGTTATGAACTTGTCACTGGGTGTGTCTGAGAAAAGGTTACTGTCATCAAATGTGGCCAAAAAATTATATGGCTTTAAAAGAAACTGAACAAAGTCATGTGGGATTTATCTATCAGGACCTACTAATTTTGGCAGTTATAAATAAACCATAAACAGCATACCATGAATTCTGGCTGTAGAGAGCAACAGTGAAAGAGGTTTATCACTGTCCAGTTTCTGATTATCAGCTTTTTAAGAGCATATTTGGTTTGAGGGTTCTTTGCTTTCCAAGGACTGAACACACCAAAGCATAACAAATCTGTACAAATGTTTTTATTATTGCCCCATTATTGTACACAATGCTTTATTTATCCCCTGCCCCAACAACAGATTCTAGGACTTTCAAGGTGATGCTACCATGTAAATGTATCTGTAATACTCAGCCCTTTAAGACTTAGGTCAAACAAATGACTATTAGTCTGTAAGTGGAATACAGGTTTCGTCTCCTTCTTAAATTTCTTATACTAATTAGGATGAGGTGCTGTTTCACTGTGATTCTTCACTGTCTAGTTTTAAGAGCCGTGGTGGTGCAGTGGTTAGATTGCAGTACTGCAGGCTAACTCACTGCTAACTCCAGGAGTTCGATTCTGAGCGGCTCAAGGTTGCCTCAGCCTTCCATCCTTCCGAGGTCTGTAAAATGAGGACCCAGATTGTTTGGGACAATATGTTGATTCTGTAAACCACTTAGCGAGGGCTGTAAAGCACTATGAAGCGGTATATAAGTCTAAATGCTATTAATAATAATAATAATAAAGTTGGAAGGGACCTTGGAGGTCCTCAAGTCCAACCCCCTGCTCAGGCAGGTAACCCTATATTGCTATTGCTAGTTGCTACTGAGTTCCTAGCAAAGTTCCAAGTAGAGTTCCCACCAAGATATGCTGTTTAATGTACCACTGCTTGTGGTCCAGACACTTAACGTGTCTGCCAAAAAAAGCTACCAATCTCCAGACATTGTCCCCACTTCCTTGTCTGCATGCCATTTACTCTTTTCTTTGCTCTTACACCCCTCTCCTCTCTGCCTTAGCTTTTTTTTGTAAGCTATGGCCCTGGGTGGGGTCAGGCTATCTGTGGACATCAGCACATCCTTAAAAATGCCAGGCTGTGGCTCAGTTATTATAGGCAGCTGGATCAATGGTTCGAATGAATGAATGAATGAATGAATGAATGAATGAATGAATGAATGAATGAATGAATGAATGAATGAATGAATGAATGAATGAATGAATGAATGAGGAAAATGGTGTGGGAAGCATTTCTGCCTAGTTGCAGCTACCTTTCCTAAGTTCAGACAGCAACTGCAACTTTACATCTAGAACATTGGATGAGGCAGGCTCTTAGCTAGGACCCTCACGGAAGTATTTTATAAGATCTTCTACCTGACCCTTTTAGCCCAGGTGTTGAGTCTCCTCTATGCACAGGTATATCCTACCCTTGCTCTATGCTTCCATATCAATATTTGAATCTGAGATCTAGAAACTTAGTGTAAATTTGATAGTGTAGGATCTTGAAGTTAAATCAGTTCCCTTCAATATTTCTGCATGCATAGGCAAGGGGATTAAATGTGAGAGACTCTTTACCAATTATAATTCTCCATGTATTTAATGTGTCTAAACCTGGTAGTTACAATGAAGCTACTTTCTAAGATTTTCTTATTACCAAGCAACAATTACCATTAAAGCTTTATCTTAGCCTGTTACTGGTATTCAGTGATAACAGTCAATATTCCTCCTAAACGTACATTAATATTGTATCCTAATATTCTTAAGAAATAATGGGAAATACAATTGGAGGTAGAAACCATAGTCAATTGTGCAAGTGCCTATTTTTTTCAACCTTTGCTAAATTACTTCATTTTCAGGTGTGATTTATAGCTCACTTTGTGTACACAAGATCTCCTAATTGAAATTACTGCAGCCAGGATACATTGTTGGCAGGCAACATACCGGGCAGATGGTTCCCTGCCTACTCTTCTCTATTTCTGAACAGGCCCCCAAATGTTTAAGTTAACAGTGCTTAGGCAGTTATAAATAAAGAATTGTTTGTTGTCTCTACTATGGAAGAACTAAAATGAATATTTTTTTTTAAATACAAGAAGGATATAAGAACAGTTGATGTAATTGAGTTATTTCTTTTAACACTTTGAAAACCTGGAGCTGTCTAAAAAGCTCACTATTTCAAATGGGAAAATAAAGCAGGTGTTATCTCTTTTCCTTACCACTAGATGGCAATGTGGTTCTGCAAGTCAAGCAGTCTGACCCAACAGATCTGTAACTGCAAATAGGAAACCACAAATAAACTTCCTTTCCGAATTAATCCCACAAAAAAGGTTTTCCGTGATCACTAGCTCTATTTTGGCTCTAGGCAGATTTCATTCTCTCCTCCTTTACACAACCTCCTTTACAAAACCTTTACATTTGCTACTACTTGGGACAATTTTAAAAACTTCTATAGGCTGTGTAAGAAAGTACATTTGGGGAATGGACTCATTAAATAGTTGCATCTTTCCTCAACAACATTAAAACTAATAATCTAGCGTGGATGTTTATTTTTATTTATTTATTTGATTTATATCCTGGTATTCTATTAAAAGGAATATTCTGGCCAATTAACAGTCACTATAACTCAGGGGGGGGGAGTTAAAATACAATCTAATAATGAATCAGGAAACATAAACCTAGCAAAAGAGACACATCTTTACAGACTATGATTTTTATAATGTCTTTTTTTTTTTTGGATCATACCAAAGAAGTTACCAATCTAAGATACTTTTTTATTTCCAATTTACCTAAATGACCTATAAGCAGTTGCTTCCTTCTAAACCACTATAATTGGGGAAAATGTAAATTACAAAAGTCCCATGCTAATATATTACATAATTATTGTGTAAAAGGAAAAAAAATTGTTTAAAATATAATATATTTTATGGGAAATATTCCTCCAAGCAAATAGAATTTGACATGGCCAATTTTGGCCTGGTTAAATGTATTCTGCTGAGGGCAGAACTGACCTTGCCAAAAGCATTGGGAACAGAGTTGTGCTGAACAAATATTTCACAAAACCAAACAATAACAAGCATTTTACATCTGCTAAGGGTGAAGTCACCTTATTGAAATATATTTTGCATGGGTAAAGCATTTGTTCCATGGCTTAGCAAAAACCTTGCTAAATCTGTGGCTTACTACAGAGGTAACTTTGTATCTGTGTGAGTTTGCCCTATTTCAAGACCGCAGTGCTTTATAATCTGATAGTGATAAAGGGGGTCAAAAAAGGCAACGACTATCACATGCTGAATTACTTAAGGAAATATAAATAAACGTTGCTATCCAACAAAGTTCAGCTCTGGAAATTCAAGTCTTCCATTCGTGGGTGACAAAACAACAGTAAGGGGGAAAAAAATCTGGACATTTGGTAGTACATAAGGTTCTTTCTATGTGGTAGATTATTTTGATTTTCCAATCTGATCCTTCAATCCTTGCCATAGGCTCTGATGTATGGAAAAGTCTTTCATGCTAAGGAATGGTACAGTTATTTGAGTAACTAGAATAAAACCTTGACATGAGAATGTGAAAGTTCCCAGTCAATCCTATACCACTTTTATGTTCTTTGAGTCTTCGTATGGCAGGGCCAGTTTTGCCTGTTTGTAATGTACATTCACGATTACCCACAATGATGGTCACTGGCCTCAAAACAGTAGATGCAATAGCACTAGCACTTACAGTATACTTATATACTGCTTCACAGTGCTTTACAGCCCTCTCTAAGTGGTTTACAGAGTCAGCATATTGCTCCCAACCATCTGGGTCCTTATTATTACTGACCTCGGAAAGATGGAAGGCTGAGTCAACCCTGAGCCGATGAGATTCAAACTGCTGGCAGCCGGGAGTCAGCAGAAGTAGCCTGCAGTAGTGCATTCTAACCACTGAGCCACCAGATGCAACCAGGCAATCAGTGACCCAACCTTTGTTAATGTGTATTACATGTACTGTAGGCTGAGTGAAAAAGGGCAGGGCTTTAAAC
Source organism: Azemiops feae (assembly GCA_023970755.1). Classification (NCBI taxonomy): domain Eukaryota; kingdom Metazoa; phylum Chordata; class Lepidosauria; order Squamata; family Viperidae; genus Azemiops; species Azemiops feae. The sequence goes on from JALGBA010004008.1 coordinate 1,987,515, forward strand.
AACCAATTGTACCCATTATTTTGAAGCTGATAACTGTTACTGCAGACACCCTGCTTTACCTTTCTTATTACTCTATTTTTGCAAGCTTACATCTTGATCTGCTAAGAAAAGAGATATTCAGCAACAAAGAAGCAAACTTGTATTTGTTTAAGAAGTTCTTTCTTTATAGGCTGTTCCAGAAATTTCAGAGCTTGAACTAAATTGGCATCATTGCTTTAAATAATAGTTCACTGTTCATAGATGTTGCAAAAGGTTACCCACTTAGCTTAGGGCTCATTTGGACCTAAAGTCCTGAATCTGCACTTTTCTATCAGGCAGCCATTAATACAATAGTCTTTGCAGTAAATAACTCCAGTAAATGCCATGTAATGTATCTTCACGAGGGCAGGAAGAGAGCTTTCCATCACAGAGTCACACTAGTGAATTATTTGAAGTCAACACTAATTGTCTGACAAGGGAACATAAAAGTAAACTCTTCTTTAGCTTTATAGGCTTTTCTCAGCAAACTTCAAAAGTTCATGGACCAATGTTATAAGCACCAGTTTTCTACTCAGAATAAGCAGGTTATTTTTCTCTCTCTCTGGCATTCTAAAAATTATCCCATGCAATGAATTTGGAATTTTTTTTTACTGAAAAGCATACCATGGAGAAGTGCATCAGAATAGGTGAATTCTTTCTATATAATATTGTCCACTAAGATAATTAAGGAAAGTAACCCTTATGTTTTCTGAAAAACTACCTTAAGTGTGCCTTTCCACTACTGGAAACAACAATTCACCCAATGAAAAGAGAAGATACAAGTAGGAATTCTTACTGCAGCATTGGTTGCTTCCAATTATCATGGCTCTTTTGTTGGTAATACTCCATCAGAGGTGGAGCTGAAAATCAGTAAGAATGGACATTGGGTTGTCCAGGGAAGGATTCCTTTAATCCAAATCTCTTTTGCTACCTTAACATGCCCCCATATTTTGAGAATTAGACCAACCCAAGACTTCCTACTTAGAAGAGGTAGTAGTAGAAAGATATTTTTTTGTTTTTTTTCACTTTCTCCTCCTGAATTGAATTGCCCTAGGAAAAGATCCCATATTCTTCTTTCCCACAACTTGTGTGATTGCTTTGCCCAATGAGACATCCCTGCGTTTGTTGATCAGAATGTCTCTGTCCTTTGTTGGAATAAGATGGCAAACATGGGGCTATTATTTAAAACAAAATATTTGTATTGTTACATGCTTCTCTAAATAAGACAAGAGATCTTGTTTATTTGGACTTAGCTCCCTTAGGAAAGATTGGTCATTGGAAAGTCACGGTGACTAGGAATGACATCATTACAAATTGCAACCCAAAACTTCTGGAAGATCTCAGGCTGGAGAAAATGTTCTAACAAATGCTTTTGTTATACCCATTTTTTGTTTTGTTTTGTTTTGTTTCTAGAAATGACTGATTGTTCAATGATTTATTTTCATTTTTCTTCATAATAGTGTAGGAAGGTCTCTGCTGGATTACACTAGGGGAGTTTATCTAACCCAGAGCTTCTATTTTACACAGACACTAGAACAGGGGTGTCAAACTGCCGGCCCATGGGCCGGATGCATCATGCCAAAACCGCACCCACCCCATTGCCGGCAATGGAAAAAAAAGTGGCGATACGTCGTGACACATCACGTGACGTTGTGAGTTTGACACCCCTGCACTAGAAGATGTTTGTAAGGCACAAAGATGGGACTCTGCCTCAAGCTTTGCTTGGTAGCAATTACTCTTGTATCCCTTTAACTAAGAAGCCATGCGCAGTCATGTATGTTTTTAAGACCATCTCTGATATAGACATAGCCATATCTGAGAAATGAAATCCAAAAATAAATACGTATCATGAAAAAAATATTACTTTTCCCATACTGAATCTATTACAGATTTATCTATGTGTATGCCACTTTTATTATTTTTACAAATAACTCAAGGTAGCAAACATGTCCTCTTCTTCCTCCTATTTTCCCCACAAAAACAACCCTGTGAGGTGCGTTGATCTCGGAGAGAGTGTGTGTTCCAAAGTCACCAATTTCATGAAAATTGGGGTGAATTTGTAAAATATCCAGTCTTCTACCTCCAGGGAGAGGTAGAACTTTTTTAGGCATTCACTTTTCCCATACATTTACGTATCTTTATCAGATCACCTCTGCATATCCCAGCATTTTCAAATGTTTTTGTCATATTCCAGCCTCAACTTTAATCTTTTTAATGATATAGTAAAATCAGAATTTCTCTTATTTGGGGACTATAAGAGATTTTAACAGAAGTGGGAATGTTGAACCACCCAGAAATCTTCTATTCTTATACCCACACTTATTCCCACATTTTAAGCTAAAAATTGCATTTACCATTTTTTGTCATCCAATTTTGAAAGTATAACCTTGAGGGGTTTTTGGATTACAGGCTACATCTAACCATGAGCTGCAGATTACCTGATCCTGAAGCCAATCATGAATGGGCAGAAGGTACCTAGAATCTATATTTTGATCACTGAATGGTCTGCAATAGATGAATAAGAATTACTGACCCACATTTGTTTAATGGTCAGGGCAAGATTGAACCCCCCTCCCCCATTCTAAATTACATGGCTGAAATCAAACAAACAAATAAACCAATCTTTCTGGATAACCAGATTTATTGTACAGAAAGACTATGATATTTAGACTTTAGAATATATTCCTCAGCCTTAGAACTTTGATTTCTGTTATTTGCATCAATTGATATAGTAGATCTCATGTTTCATTTGGAAAAAAGATTCTTAAAGCTTTTTGAAAAAAGATAAGGATTTTTCCTCACTAAAGAGAGTAAAAGGATCATCTGCTATCAAAAATAATGGCAACGTCTGTACAATAAACCTTACAAGTTTGGAACTTCTTTTTTTTTTTTTTTTTTAAACTTCAATAGACTAGTTCCTTCTGGTGTTCAACTCAGTACAAAGGCAGTGAAATTATACTGTAATTCACAATGTCAGTTTGAAGCAATTACTTGGCATTAGTCTACCGTCACTCAGCATCAGAGCTGTCACTGTCTCACCAGGCAACATTTTAGTAGTGGTAGTAATAGAACTGATGTATGCAATATGTGTATGTAAGGTTTTTTTTTTCTCATCTGCAAAATATAGAGAGGAATGTTAGAAGATCTGTTAGCATGAAGTTGAACTGCTGTGAATGTGCAGGGGGAAAACCTCATAGAATTGATGTCAAAACTTGATGGAATACTGATAGAATATTGCTTTTCCCACTGCAATGCCAGGAATAGCAAATAGAGAGTATTTTTCAAACCTTTTAAAGAAAAAAAGACAAGTAGGAAGTGAAGCAAGTAATGCAGGAAAAGAGGCTATTTTAATGGCAGCAGTAGCAACACGGTGTCCTCCAGATCTTTTATACAACACATCTTTGGGCACTAGGCTGCCTATTTCGACTCTACAAGGGTGCTTGTGTTCTCTAGGAATACTAAGATCCTTTGCAAACTTCTGCTCCACTGAGACTTTGGTCTGAAGCTTTAGGTGACCGCCACAGCTGTATCATTAATTGCTTTTTTAAAAAAATGCTGTACTATATTTTGAACTACTGTTTGGTGCCCAGAGTCTAAATGGATTGGTGTAGTTAATAAATATTATTAAAATAAGGGCATATATAAATAAATATTGGGTTCCTCATTGATTGATTATGAGTGTAAAGCTTCCCCCAGTGATTGCTTGACCATGTTTGCCAGTTTTCCTTTTCTGTCTGCCACCTCAATGGAATATTGGGTGCTTTCCTAGGATTACCTGAAACCTGCACTAGTGTTGTTAAATACTCTACACCACTAAGGAATTCTCTGTAGGAATAAAGGGTTGTTTTTCATTCATGTTTTAACAAAAGCTTGCTTTATTCACATATTCTCTGACATCTAAAGTATCCCCTCATATCCGATTTTCTCTCAGACCTTCTAAATTCGGTATTAGAAACAAAAATGAATAAAAACAAGTACACATGAAAATATCAAGCATATTAGGAAAATTACTGGAAATAAGTATGCATGTTAGGAACACTGCATACCCAAATGTGTATTTTAGAATAAACTGTGCATGAAAGTCTGTGATAACTTTTATGTGTTTTTTTTTTTTAGAAATAATTGCAGTGTACATAGACGTGGGGTAAAATAAATGGAAAGTGTTGAGATGGGAAAGTAAGTGAGATTGAACACTTTATACTTGTATGTTCATTCAAGTGTTCTTTTGTGGAGAAATTGATGTGAAAAGTATTCCCTAGCAATAGACAGTTACAACATCAGTGTAAAGGAGTAATAAAAGTGACAAATGCAGTTGATAGGAGTGCAGGAAGGCAGGATTAAGATTAGAGACTCTAAAATATTGCACTAAATGATAAAACATGAGAAGGTCTGTGGTCTTTTCTTTATCATTTCCAAGGCCCCTTCAGTTTTCAATGATTCTATGTGACATACAACCTTAAAACACTCCAGAACAATATAGCAAATAGTAGACAGTAATAAATGTCCAGCAAGAGCAATAAACACACAACCTAGATGCAAAACATTCCTGTGAGAGGCCCCTGTCAGCAGTACCAGGTGACCAGACAGGAAAGGTGAGCAGATAAGCTAATTCTACTTTATTGTAAAGCTACATGAACAGAAACTTGCAAGTCTGAAAGTACAATTCTCCCGCTATCACCTTTACAGTCAGAGAAGTCTTGCCCACTACCCAGCTAAAGGCTATAGTGTCTCCTAACTGACTCTTTCCTAGGCAGCATCTCTTCATCCTATCTCCCAAGGTCTTTCCCACAGTTACTGCCCTGCACACATTGTAGTCCAAAGTCCTGGAGAAGAGCCATTTAAATGAGGTCATAAAGTAAGACATAGCCATTGTTTCCAATTGTAAGTGAAGTGGAAGAGGTGGTAATTGAGCTTGCTTGCTTGTTTGTTTGTTTGTTTGTTTGTTTGTTTATTTATTTATTTATTTATTTATTTAATGTATTAGGTGCCCATTTTACTACAGGGTAACTCTATCTATCTATCTATCTATCTATCTATCTATCTATCTATCTATCTATCTATCTATCTATCTATCTATCTATCTATCTATCTATCTATCTATCTATCTATCTATCTATCTATCTATCTATCTATCTATTAAAATCCAATTACAGGTGGGGAGGGTGGGGGCAGGGTAGTGGGAGGTGGAATCTGTTGTTATTTGATTAACCACCTAGCTCATAGATCTCTTCTGATCATGGGAACAAAGTCTGTCAGCCACAATTTGGATCTTTTAGTAGGGAATTGCTGAACTGATTCTGATGTAACAATCAGTAGCATTAAATAGAAGAATGATCACAGCTGAGCAGCAGAGCAAGTAGTGGGAGGCCTAGTTCTTAGCCTTGCCAATTTAAAGGTCAAGTGGCAGAGATGATGACACATTGGCTTGGGATTCTGGAAATAATTAGTTTAAGGAAATATTGGCAGGCTAGAGGGACTAAACAGTCTGACCTGCAGCACGGCAGGTTCCCATTATTTCCTATTTCTTTAACTGGCATTGAGATTCAGATTAAAAATTACGTTGACAGAAAATAGCTATGAAGTACAAAGTGACCGTATGTTATTTCACCTAATAAACATTTGTTTTTATTCTTTCTTACAATCCCAAGGTCTTCCATATTTTGTTGACAATGCCAGATAGTCCTCAAAAGAAGGACTATCCCATGTTTTTCCAAAGTGAAGAACTTCCCTGGGGATGATGCTGTCTGATAACTACATGTGCATAATCTGTGTGGAAAGGATCTATTGCTGCTAAGTCTTTAATTTAACCTAACATAAAGTCCTACTGATATTATTTTGGTTTTGTTTCCCCCCCCCCCAAAAACAAAGTTCTCAGTTGGGACCCAGGCCCTATATTTTATCCACTGAAAACAGATTCTTATGTTGTTTGCTTAAGGTGATGGATGTTTCACTCCATGCCTTCTTGGTGTTCAAGCCAAATACACAACTTTAAGTTAAAAGGTGATTAATCTTTTCTAATGGGATTGTACAGTACAAGCAGGATTTCACCTCTGTGTCTTTGTTAGCCCTGATCAGAGCTTGCATTACCTCAGAATGAGTAATAGGTCATTAATAATGATTATGGAAGTGATGAAGAAGGGGGGGGGGCTGTTTTGATCAAGAGCAAGGTACACCGAGCTCATTGTAATATAATCCTATTGGCCAAATCATTCTGAGCTCAACTGGTCTTTAACTGGGTGTACAGTGTAATATGATACTATCTAGATTGCTGCAGCAATTTTCATATTTTTATTCCATAAATATTAATTGTGACCAAACTATTTCCAACCTAATAATTGTTTGTTCATACACAATATAATTTAAGGGGGACATGATAGCAGTATTCCAGTATTTGAGAGGCTGCCAGAAAGAGGAAAGGATCAATTTATTTTCCAAAGCACCAGAGGGCAGGACAAGAAACAATGGATGGAAACTAATCAAGGAGAGAAGCAACCTGGAATTAAGGAGAAACTTCCTAACAGTGAGGACAATTAACAGTGGAACAGCTTGCCTTCAGACGTAGTGGGTGCTTCATCACTAGAAGTTTTTAAGAAGTGACTGGACAGCCATTTGTCTGAAATGGTATAGATTCTCCTGCTTGAGCTGGGGGCTGGACTAGAAGACCTCCAAGGTCCCTTCCAGCTCTATTCTGATTGATTGAAACAAATGGGCATCTTTCCATGATTCAGGAATGGTAGTGGCTAGAACAATGAATTATTTTGAAGGCAACTATTAAACACCTCTGCATGGCTTATGCATGGGCCATATATAATGTATAAGAGCCTTCCCCAGTCTAAAACTGTTTAACTGTGTTGCGAATGCAACACCTTGAATTCCCAATAGTCATACTGACTGAACATTATGGGAGTTACAGCATTAACCTATTAGTAGGACATCAGGTAGGGAAAGCTTGTTCTATAGAGAGATCTATAATTTGGGTGACAAAGGTGATTTCCCTCATCCTTTCAATGAGAAATGGAGCCTGAAAGCATTTTATGCAATGTGAGGTAAAACAATACCTGCTTTCAGATTTTGAAAGTCCTTTTCTTAATGTAGTATTTGGAAAGGAACAGTTTGAACAGGTTTAAGCCTCAGACATGATGTTTATCTGTTTGGGGGTCAGTCTGGGAAGGAATGGAAATGGTATAAATGTTAGGTGCTCTCAAATTCTGTCCTTGACTAAGTCAGAATCTTAGTGACTATTTTTCACAACCTAACACCCCTCTGATCCTGATTCTGTCTATGTGCATAATATGGCCCAATGCAGTTTGCAAATATATCTTGCCACTGCAACTATAACCCTGACCTTGGCTGTTTGCTTGCAGATATTTCATTACCCAACTAGTAGCATCATCAAGTGAAAACCTAGTTGGGTTATGAAACATCTGCAAACAAACAACCAAGTTCAGAGATCACCAAGAACTCCACAGTTCAACTCGTGAGTTACAGCAGAGGTCTCCAACCTTTTGGGCACCAGGGACCAGTTCCATGGAGAAACGTTTTTCTGAGGACTGGAGAATGCGTGGTTTTGTGTGCTGCCTGCATCCCACGGATGGGGCTTTGCTTGTTTGTGTGGACCAGTTGCTGGCATGCTGTGGCCCGGTACTGGTCCACGGACTGGTGGTTGGGGACCCCTGAGTTACAGGAATTCTCTTTTATTATAACTCTGATGTATAGTTTCTACCTCAGAATTATCCTGGCTTTATGCATGGGTTTACAATATTTCAAAACAAAAAGCAAAAGCGAGTTGCCAGATGTACAATGGAAAGTATTTTGTTTTCCCCAGAATGTATAGACATGAAGGAAATAGAGAGTTTACAGATAATTTGTTGATTTTGTTTCCAATAAAATTGTTAAAAACCTCTGTATTAGAGGATTCAAGAGCTCTCTTCACTGCTAACTGTATATTGAGTGTAAAAGGAAGGCTGCATGTATTGTGTTGTATGGCTTTGAACAACTGATGATTCTTGAGTACATAGAAGTCTGTGTGGACATTTTTTCCCTAGGAACTTTGTTGGTAGCAATGGATGTAGAGTGGAGGGCATGGAATATTGTGGATGGAAACAAACCTAGTAAAGCTGTTCTTCTGTGCTTTTAACTCATGTTTATTTACTATTTTGTGAAGAACAAAATGATTTCAGATAAAAAAAAAAAAAAAAGGCCAGCACAAAAATAATTGTCAGTTGTCATGGGCTTTGTCCAGTGGAGGACTGCAATAAACTATCAAGTGTGTTTGTGTGTGTGTGTCTATGCCTATGTGTGTGTGTGTGTTGAACATCTCTATGCAAATATACATATGTGCATATGCACAGCACTCTGATAACATATGAAATCTTGCCAGTAAGAAAAAAGAAGTACTAAGCTGCAAATAAACTTCCCTTAGTTCAAAAAGAAAAAAGAACGCGGGCAAGAGTGATCAACGAGCTTGTTCTCAGGAACAATTAGGTGCAGTGATGTTGGAAAAGTGACTAAGGTGTGAGAATTAACAGGCTTTTGATTAGTTTGATTAGCAACAAAGAGGTGTTCTAGAAGTTAATCCCAAGATCTCACAATGGCTCATCTACTGCATAATGTAAGAGGCTAAAAATAAAGTGAACATTCATCAAATACAATTTTATGGTTAAGAGTGGGGGATTGTGAATATTAGGATAAGTTATTTTTCTTACACTGTTGTCCTTCTCTCCAGTTTAATTTTTATATACTGTGATTCTCTTTCATGCCTGCTGAAATATAGAAAATGAAAAGTGGACATAGAAAAAGTGCACATTTCAAAAGAGTATGAGAAGGACTTCAAATATCTATATTCTGCTAAGATTCTCACACCTGTTTGATTGTTTGTAACTTTCTGTTGGGTGAAAGGATGCACCGTAGGTCAACAATTTTGAATCAATGTACCTCAAAACACATTAGAATCTAGGACCCATGACTATACATGCCCAGTTACAAGAGAGTTTATCCAACTCATATTCCTTTTACACACACACACACACACACAACACTCTTTGATCTAGTTTCCTCCCTCCAGTCAAACTGCTTAGAAGTCTTTGGAAAAGTATGAAATGTGAGGAATCTATTCTCTGCTAGATGACACTTCATCAGTAGAGGGAGGCCAATTAAATAGCACCCAATGGAAAGTCATCCCTTGGATACATCAAGGAATTTTGGGATTGACTGCATGAAAAATATTCTGCATCTTGGTGTCTCTTTGGCACTGTTGCCTTTCCTTTTGTCAGTGACACTGTGGTAGTACTTACCCTTAAGGGTACAAGAAACCAATCTCTTAGTCAACTTGGAGGGCAATCAAATAATCAGCTGGGTTTCATAAAGAAAAATTCAACCATTATAGTATTGACAAAGCAACTAAGATGATCAAAGGCCTGGAGACTAAAACATACAAAGAACGGCTGTGGGACTTGGGTTTGGCTAGTCTAAAGAAAAGAAGAAATAGGGGAGACATGATAGCAGTATTCCAGTATTTGAGGGGTTGCCACAAAGAAGAGCGGGTCACGTTATTCACCAAAGTACCAGAGGGAAGGATGAGAAACAATTGTTGGAAACTGATCAAAGAGAGAAGCAACCTGGAATTAAGGAGAAACTTCCTAACAGTGAGGACAATTAACCAGTGGAACAGCCTCCAGAAATCGTGGGCGCTCCATCACTGGAGGTTTTTAAGAACAGACTAGACAGTCATTTGTCTGAGATGGTATATAGGTTCTCCTGCTTGAGCAGGGAGCTGGACTAGAAGATCTCCAAGGTCCCTTCAAGCTTCTATTCTATTCTATTCTATTCTATTCTATTCTATTCTATTCTATTCTATTCTATTCTATTCTATTCTATTCTATTCTATTCTATTCTATTCTATTCTATTCTATTCTATTCTATTCTATTCTATTCTATTCTATTGTCATGTACTGTATCTTGCCAAAAGAATTCACCTTTCCAGCTATATGTATGAAATAAAAGCTAGCAGTTTTTACTGTAGCTGGTTTTAACTAAAATTTGAGGGTGGGTCTAAGAATCTGACTTGAAGGAATACACATTTCTTTCATTTGCTTGTATATTTTTTTCCTCAAAGGAATGTCCATGTTTTTTCATCAAAGGAAACTTCGAATAGTCTTCAGCTAGTGATCATAATTGGAACCAGAATTTTAGTTACTAAGCAATGGGGTCATTAAATGATTTTATGTCCATTTTTTACCATGGTCATTAAGCAAATCACATAGTCATTAAGTGACTCATGTGATCATTAAGCTTCCCCAATTGACTTTGGTTGTTGGAAGTCAGCTGGGAAGATTGCAAATCATGATCATGTGACTACTAGATGCTGCAACCATCATAAATGTGAGCCAGTTGCCAAGCCTCCCATGAATATGGAAGTGATGTGACAGTTGTAAGTTGAAGGATAGGTTGTAAGTCACTTTTTCCAAGGTTATCGTAACTTTGAACTGTTGTTAAATAAACAATCATAAGTCAGGGAGTACCTTTAAAGACAAAAATTTCCATTTATCTGTCTTCATCCAACATTATTTGGGATTATAGTGTTCTTATCTTTACAATCATAGAATAGAATAATAACTTTATTGTCACTTTGAATGTACACTAATTGGCATACATTAAAATGAAATTTCATTGCATACAGCTCAATCCTCTTTCTTGAGCAAAATTCTACAGTAAAGCAGAGAAGTTAGTTATTTCTTTGGGCCACACACTAAAGAGAAGTACATTTCCTTTGCAGAACAGTTGGCAAGTTCATGCTGGCAGAGCAAGTCATTCTCCAGCAACATCAGTTCTAGCTCACTTGGATGTCTAAGGAGGTTGATAGTGTGTGTGTGTGTGTGTGTGTGTGTGTGAGAGAGAGAGAGAGAGAGAGAGAGAGAGTTGAAGGAAACAGGACGCTGAATGAGGCGAATCTCATGTATTTCTGTGCCCTTCCAAAGCTTTGGCAAACAGAAGATAAAATGACTGCAACTTCATTAGGAGAAGGGGAGGCACTTTCAGGAGCCTCATTTATTGAATAGATAAAGTGGATCCTAATACAAGGAATGACGGATTAAGAACTGTCTGGGAACTAATGTACTGTTTGCTGGACTATAAATGGCTGGTATTTAGGTAATGACAGATGAGGAAAAACAACCCTATGTGGTGGGGATGAGCAGTGGATGAGTAGGTGGAGCAGGAGGAATGGAACATACTTGAATTCCAATTATTTTTTCTGAAGTAAAGTGCTACTTGGAAGGAGAAATGGATAGCTGAATTCCTTCTTCTTGTTCTGCTTAAATTAAGCTCATATAAAGAACCTGCTCAAGTAGTTTAAGAACAATAAAGATAATAATTACAAAACAAGATTATTATTTTTTTTAAAAGGCATGTAGATGGTGTTTAACTGAATGATTGTCATAATCTTATTGTTAGCGGAAATGGCTATATTTAAACATAGGATAGAGAAAGGACCAAAGCTATAGCTCCTTCCATCCTTCCTTCCTTCCTTCCTTCCTTCCTTCCTTCCTTCCTTCCTTCCTTCCTTCCTTCCTTCCTTCCTTCCTTCCTTCCTTCCTTCCTTCCTTCCTTCCTTCCTTCCGTCCGTCCGTCCATCCATCCATCCATCCATCCATCCATCCATGATAGTCTTGTTCCACTTCTACTAGAGACAAGGGAGGTTTTCTTTATTGGTGGTTCAGTTATAAGGAAAGTGGATTGGAAAAAACCATGAGTGATCTATCTAGGTAGGAGGCAGTTCCTAGTTGATAATGGCTATGATAGATAGATAGATAGATAGATAGATAGATAGATAGATAGATAGATAGATAGATAAATAGATAGATAGATAGATAGATAGATAGATAGATAGATAGATAGATAGATAGATAGATAGATAGATAGATAGATAGATAGATAGATAGATAGATAGATAGATAGATAGGCAGGCAGGCAGGCAGGCAGGCAGGCAGGCAGGCAGACAGACACAACCTTTATTGTCATTTTTTTTTTACTGTGGGCACAATGGCACACATTAAAAAGGAAATTTAGTTGCTTGCTCTCAAAGTGTACACATACACAACACACATTTAAACATTCTATATATAACACATGTATAGCCCTACACCCTTACATATAAGTAAAATATAAATATTAATCACTGTCCATCTTGAATACATAACAGAATGGGAAAGCTTTAGAGTTCACAAGGTTAATACTGTATGGAATAAAACTGTGACTGAATCTGGATGTTCTGCTTCGGATACCACGGAGCCTCCTCCCAGAAGGTAACAAGGAAAACAGGTTGTGAAGAGGATGTGTAGTGTGCTAGACAATCTTATGGACCTTGCTCAAGCAACGCTTATGTGCTATGTCCTGGATGGAAGGGAGGGAACTGACAATAATCTTTTCAGCCATCCTCACCACTCTCTGCACCACCTTCCTGTCTGAAGCAGTGATGCTTCCAAACCAGACTGTGATGCTGTATGACAGGATGCTCTCGATTGCCCCTCTGTAGAAAGTGGTAAGGACAAGGGAAGGAAGATGTGCTTTTCTCATGCGACGCAGAAAATGCAGGCGCTGCTGTGCCCGCTTCACCAGTGACTCACTGTTGAGCAACCAAGCCAGCCTACTTGTTAACTGCACATCCTGGAATTTGATGCTGGTAACCATCTCCACAGGTGAATCATTGATGCACAGAGGAGTGTGGCTGTGCCTGCCTTTTCTGAAATCGACAATGATCTCTTTGGTTTTTCCAGTATTTAAAACTAGACTGTTTTCCTTACACCAGTTCACCAAATCCTCAACCTCCTTGCGGTAAGCACCCTCATTGTCATCATGAATAAGGCTCACTACTGTTGTATCATCCGCGAACTTCCCAATATGGTTGGTGGCAAATCTAGCACAACAGTCATGGGTCAACAGGGTGAACAGCAGTGGACTTAGGACGTAGCACTGAGGAGAACCTGTACTCAAGAAAATGGTGTTAGAGGGTTAAATGGAGTGACCATGTTTATTAATTGGATTGTCTGTAAAATCCAAGGTTGTCAGTAAAGAAATCCTGAAAGAAAGTCAGACAATTTTGTTTTGGGCAAGGGAACTGCTTCAGTATGTCCTTGTACCACTCTAACATGCCTTTACTTTTTAATGTAATTTAGATTGAACTACGGCTTTTCAACCAGAAAAATCCATCTTGGCTTGATGTGTGAACCCAAGTGATATATGGAGTGATATATGACCACAGTTATCCTGTGCGCTAGAATGGGGGGAAAAAACTTGTTTTGTTTTCTGTTATCCATTTAGCAGTTATTATGAAAGCAATATCTTAACAAAGCTATTCAATATTGGTTGCAAAGTTGCCTTTCTTTCAAGTATGACATTTTTTTTGTTCCTGAGAAATTCCAGTCGCAGGACCAAACTGCTAAATCATTGTCCTTGCAAAATAAGGTGCAAAAACTATGGAAAATGAGCACCGGTGCTCCCTCCCCAAAAGAGATGGTTTCTGCATGGAGGTAATTTTCAGCATGAGGAAGAAAGCTCTGCAGATCTTTCAGAGCCTGATTTCTTTCTAAAACATATTATCATCACTTTGATAATGTTTACACATTTTTCATTAAAAAGTCCTCTGCAGGCTTTCCCAGAGAGAGAAATTACTTTATTTCGTCTATGAGACCAGAAAAAAGCAGGACTTCTCCTCCCCTACATCTCCCTGAGCCTACAGCAAGCTTCTGAATGCATTTGTAGAAAAAAAAAAACTAAAATCAGGGAATGTAAGGTGACAAGAATTTCTTTTTTGGACGGTAAAATGACATATGGCTTCATAATCCCTTGTGACTTTACAGAGTCTTTAGGCACTTTTGAGGACCACCAACATTTCCAAATGATGTGATGCAAGAATACATATGCATTGCTAGATTACAGTGATAATTTGTTAAAGTCTTTATTTTATAAATTCTGAAAGGGCTACAGGCCTATTTTAAAAGGAGACTTGGATACAAAAAGCAAGTACTTTAAAAAGAATAGGAGAAAAATCTTTCAATTTTCAGTCCTTGAAAAATGACAAGCCAGATTGGGTTTCTGGATAAAATATTGATTCTATTGCTGAGCAACTATTGTTGTAGATAATTAAATGAACTATGCATTGTCCAAAGCATGTATCCTTTGGTATATAAAAGTGGCTAGTGCATATTAATAACATCACATTAGTTATTATAAGGTTATCACAAATACAGTACTTAAAATGCAGGAAAAGTATATGTTTATATCCCCTCCCCCACAAGATTTAAAATGGAGTGCCAGGTGTTATCTGAATTTTAGTCACTTTTTTGGTAGGGGACAATATTGTCTCTCTTGCATTACGCAATCTAATTCTTTATTGAATGGAATTCTTCTTACCAGATCAGGGTTCGATAGCATGCACAGAGAGAGTTGATACCTCAGACTAGACATAGCATAGTATATAGTTTTTGGAAAATAACCAAGAGGAAATTTATAAGCTAAATTCTTGATTGAGTATATCATTTAAGTATGTAATATAAACCTTTTGATATAAAAGGTTAATGCATGTAAGCAGAATGGACTGCATTAACTATTTAATTTTAAGATTACTATAGTACTATTTCTATATGTATGCTTTCTATTTATATACAGTAATTTGTCCTGTCAGTGTTGGTGGGGATGTTGTTTCTTCTTGGTAATTCCATGGTTAGGCTGTTGTTTATTGCTGAATTGTTTGTCTGAGTTGGTGGTTTCTTGATTAGAGTATTGTTTACTGCTTGATTATTTGTCTGATGTTAATCCTTGTGTTAATTTCTGCTTGTCTGGGAGTTGATTGCTGGCAAGGAGATGTTCTGGTCTTTTTGTTTTCTTTTTAGCCTTTTTTATTCTCTCTTTTGAATGGTGTATATATGTTGTTTATCTCTGTGTGTCTTTAATGACTGATTTGTCTGAGTTCCAAGCTTCTAGGAATTCTCTAGTGTTTTTGGATTTAGCTTGGTCTAGGATGTTTATAGTTTCCCAGTTAAAACTATGGTTCAATCTGACCATCTGTTGTTAAATTAAGAAGTTTTCATCGTGTCTTCTGCTTGCTTGTCCTGCATAGTGGTGTAACAATCTATACACTGTATATTATAGAATAGATGACTCCTGGTTTTTTTTTTTCCTTGGTTTACTGGTTTTTTTATTTACTTAAAAGTTTAGGTGGGCTTTAGTCTGTGTGCTATGGTGATAGTGTTGCTTTATTAGCCTGTTGTTTCTGAGATGTTTTAGATGTATAGCAGTGTTATTCTGTTTATAGCTTGTTGTTCTGTAGTGGGTTGAGAGTTTAGGCATTTTCTGATAAAGTTGTCTGGGTATCCATTTTGTTGGAGGATGTTGTATAGGCCTGCATTGACTGTTAGGTGGCTACTTTGTTGGGGCTGAAAATAGTATATTTATTGGTATTTATCTCTTCTTTATAGTGATCAAGGAGGGAGAGAGAAAGAGGGAGGGAGTGATGGAGGCAGGAAAACAAGAAAGGAGGGGCAGAGAAAGGAAGGAAGGATGGAAAGGAGGAAGGAAAGGAGGAAGGGGAGACACCAAGGAACAAAGGAAGGAAAGGAGGGAGGGAAGGAAGAAAAAAAGATGATAGAAAAAGTGATAAGGAAGGAAGGAAGGAAGGAAGGAAGGAAAGAAGGAAAGAAGGAAAGAAGGAAAGAAGGATCCTGATGCTCCCTGTCAGTTTCTTACAAGGAAACTCAATAGGGAAGCTGGTAGGAATTTGGAAGTAACTCCTGCTTTCTGCTTTTTTTTGCCTAACAGGGCATGGGTTGAGTTGTAATTTATCTAAAAGTTAAATAAAAAAATAGATAATCTCCAAGACAGTAATACAACAAATGTGAGTTGTTTGATAACTTTACTGAAATATGACACATTTAGAACACTTGAACAGAAAAAGAAGAATTTTAAATAATCTTCCCCAATGTGTATGCATCAGACTCTGTAAAACTTCTTTGTTTTGTTGTTTCATTTTGTACAGAGTGGTAGCTATTGCTCAGAAGTCAGGCTGCATTGACACCATGCTCATAGTTTCCATTCTATGTCCCTTAGAAGTTTTAAGTTGAGTGACATTTCCCTATCCAGTAAATTAGCTTCAGCTTTATAGAGGAAATGTAACATCGGTTGCTCTCCAAAGCCCCTGTACAAACATCTTTACTTACTGATATAATAGCTTGCATTATAAAGGAGGTTGTTCTTTGTTTTAAATTGTCTGGACATGGAGGAGACGCGCAAATGTTTATTTGCTCTCATTTCTGCCCCACTACTTTGTTACCAGCAGGACCCTGGAATGTCGGAGCCCTTGATACTAGGGCATTCAGCTGGGGAGATAAGATTGCCATATTGTTCAGACAACAACTAGCATGGATTTGGTACTGCACTTGTAAGGATCAGATGCACTAGATCACGTGTATCAAATTCGCCACATCACATGACGTGTCGCGACGTATCGTGACTTTTTTTGCATTGCCAGAGCTGGGGTGGGCGCGGCCTCCGTATGATGCAACCGGCCCATGGGCCGGCAGTTTGACACCCCCGCAGTAGAGGAAAGTATCTTATTTATTACAGCAAAGTGCTCTTTGCAAGGTGGCAATTTTATCCATCTGGAAGCCACATAGTAGATGCTATTGTTAAATAGGTATAAGCTGATGATGCAAAAGGATTGTTTGAATTCACACTTTACCTTGATATTTGTGCCATCTTGTCTATCCTGCACGTGTATCCAGAGAGACGAGTGTCACTTCATACGTCTTGAGTACTTGCTTTTCTTCTTTCCAAAATCATTCATTTGGATTTGAAATGCAGAGAGGTTCTTTAGCTCCAAGTGTGTGTCGTCTTAAAACCGGCTTTTTCTAAGCACAGTGAGCCTGTTTTTGCCAAGGCCAGTTGGAGTAAATTCTCTGTGTTTGACAGATGATGAAGGGATGGAGGATTTATAACTTATTTGAGATCCCATACATCACCCTTTCTGTCACTTGCTTATGATGGCCTTGCCAAAAGATAAAGCAGTGTAGGACGCTCTGCATGGGCCATGGTGACAGGCCAGGGACAAATGTCTCTGTTGGGTAAATTGATTTGAATAGCTCCGGTGAAATATCAAGCAAGGCAGAAAATATGATTGGGTTTAATGATCCCGCCTGCATTGTATCCCAGAAAAATTTCAAATGGCAGACAAGTTAATTAAAATCGTGTTTGGCAAAGAGAACTGAGAAGAGGCCACAATGCATAGATATGGATATGTATTGTTAGACCAACAGATACAGTTAATAAATAGATTATCTATCTAAAAGTTATTTTTCTGCTACTTCAAGTGTAATATTCCTGTGAGGCCAGTAAATAGCATTTGTAAATTTATAGTATGTTTATCCAGGTAAAACTGTACAGAATATTTTTTCATTCCCCAGAGTCTAACAAACAAAGACCTAGAGGCATAAAAACTGGAATGAAAAGATGGAGAGCAGACAAATTGTTTATTCTCCCCCGGTGAAATTTAGTGCACATAAAACTCAATATGGTATTAAGAATTCATTTTCTGTGAGCAAAAAAGGTTTATGGCCATAATGCCGAGAATCTGCTAGGCAAGTCAAAGTTCTTGCTGTTTAATTGCATTGCTTATTTATATTTATAAATATTTTATTTATTATGTCAAGTACTCTCCTATTATTTAAAGGAAAAGTGGTGTTGAAAAGTTGGATATAAATAAATTCTGTCTTTTTAACATTATATATTGAAACTCATGCAAATCAATTATCACGAGATGGAGGGGGAGAATATGATTGGTCAAAAAGTAACATTTTCTTTCTGAGACAACACCATCATGTGGGCTGGTATTAAACAAACCTCACCACAAACCATGAAATGAATTTTCATTACTACCTTCTGTGTTTGTTCTTCTACCAAGTGAAGCATGATGAGTGACAATGAGAGACTAAGTGTCATACCTTCCTTACTGTTATTTCACATACACCTTATTTTTCCCCAAACTGTTGGGGTTCTAACATTGCTTAGCTTGGTGATGTTTACTTAGTATTGTTTATTACTTTTAAAAAACAACAACACCTATACCTTTATTGTTAAAATATTGAAATACAGAAAGGAGAAGAACTTGACATCCAAAAAATATTGAAATGCAAAAAGTTAAAAAAAAACGGAAATAGTGAAATACAAAGGAAGAAAAAAAAAGCAAGATAATACAAAAAAGACTGCTACTGAGTTAAAAAGTGAAAAAAAGATAAATTAATCTTTGGTTACATGTCCTCCCTTTCCCTTCCAATTGTATACCCAACCACAAGAGCAGAGTCTAACTGTTTGAACTTTGTATCAAACTTTGGTCATGGTTGCTATTTGAGTACTACAACTGTTTTGATTCTAATTATTTTACCCTGGGACAGTTTATCCCTTATTTCTGCATTTTAAGGGAGGAAGTTTCAAACAATGCCACACATTGAGAGAATAGGGAACCCTCGTTGTCCAGATATGGTGCTTCATGTGGAGGGACATGGCACTGACCTCCTGTTTGCCTAGTGTAATACACCTTTTTGCACGGTATTCCTGCTATCAGAAGGGCAGCGCAGTTGGGCTGCCTGGAGTGGGCCTGCAGGATCCAGAGTGAAGCCTTAAGGCTTAAGCCCAGAAAAAGCTACCCTTGGAAAAGAAGGAACATGAAACTAGATAAGAGTATCTTGGGTGGGGTTGTCTTTAGCAAGCATATACAGACTGCTGCCACTTTGTACTCCTGGTCTGAAAAGAAGGTAGACAGTCAGCTTGTCCAAGTAGACCAGGAATATTATTTGTGTGATTTATTCCTGTGGGAGTACCAAAGAAAATAATGCAATTAAATGGGATCATGGCACCACAACATTAGAGAACCTCTGTTGTAATACTTAAGTGTTCCCTCCATCATAGTTTATTATTTGTCTACCCTTCTTATTCTTTTATCATAATAAATTTTATATTACTTTTGTAGTGCCTAAGGAATTCTACTATTAGCTGGGCTAGAAATTCTTTAAATAAATTTACATTTGTTCCTCAGTGGGGTTTTGTTCATTCAGAAGTTATCTGAATGACAAAATTTCCTGAACAAGAATATTTTCTAAATGTCTATACTTAAATCCATATTTATAAAAGGTAGTGTTTGCATATGGTATAAAAAATGATAGCTGTACATTTAAAAATGGTTCTAATTAAGCTGCATTTATTTCCTGATTTATTTGTGTGATTTACCTACCACCGCAGTCCGAGATGGTCTAAGTGGTTTTCAGTGGTTGTTAAAACAATGATTTTAAACAATACCAAATGTTGAAATCAATAGAGCTAATGCTGATGCTGATGATTTCACAGTCCGTTTTCCAAGGCCATCTACAAAAGCTGGGTTTTTTTTTATCTACTTCCAAAAAGGCCATGAGAGAGGGAGCCATCCACATTGGAAGATGGCTGCTCCATAGAAGGGGAACACCCATGACATACAGTTCTCAGTTAGCTTTATTGTGGTTGAATGGGAGAGGGGACATTCCAATTATTAGGAAACACCAAAATGACATCAACACACATGTCATGATATCATCACTCAGGTAACACACATGAGTTATAACTTGTCCCTCTCACTCCTTGCAGATGCCCATGAACAGGTAACATACATATATTTAATATATTCATACGTATATTTCAAAACCACTTTCTCTAATGCAGGGGTGTCAAACTGCCGGCCCACAGGCCGGATGCATCACACCAAAACCACGCCCACCCCATTGCCGGCAATGGGAAAAAAGTCACGTACGTCGTGACATATCACATGACGTCGCGAGTTTGACACCCGTGCTCTAATGCATACATTTTATATATAATACTCCTAAGAGTCACATTTTTCTGAAAAATTTCCCTTACTATTGCACATTATTGTGCTATGTGCTCTTTTTTATAATATTGTATATGCATTTTCATAAACAGTTTCTGCTATTGTGTATGTGTTTTTTGTGTCCATTAATTTGAACCTCAGACAGCCTCCACTTAATATAGAAAAGTGGAGATTTTCTGATTCAAGTACAAGATTGAAAAGGAAAATTGAAGTAACTTTGCATTTAAAATGGGAACAAAATACATTTCCTCTCAAGTAGCTTCTTTATTTGTCTGCCTGCCTACTTATGCATATTGGACATTGTGGAATGGTACAACAATACCTTCTAAGGTGAAGGATGGATAAGTGCTTTGGAATTGCTGGTATATGCCAAGCAACAGATCCTTGAAATTATTGATCTTAATACTTAAATGAGTATGATAATTATATAAGAAATTGAGACATTGACTTTCTGAAGCATTAAGGCCCAATTAATGTAAGTTTGGGACCAACTTTCACATCAGTGATCCAATAATACAGAGAAGGAAAAAAAACTAAGCCTCAGATATCAGACATGGAATACCAGGCGATGCAATTTCAAAAGAACAATTTTTGGAAGCCTGAAGCAACAAGGAAAGAGATCAACCTATGTAGTTTGCCAAGGCAGTAATCAAAGGAAAGCTGGAGGAGGGCTGGAAACCCATCAGGAGCAAAGTGGGCACAGGGAACAGCCTGAGAACAGATAACTGGGCATTTCTAATTTAGGAGAATAATAATCAATTATACAGTTAAGCACAGTGAAATATAAATTTGCAAATGAACTTTTGAGGACCCTAGTATACCTGGTTGTAACTTAGATGTTGTGATGAAATTAACTTCTGTACTGTTGGTTTATATTCTCCTAAAAAAAAGATGCCATGATTTTGTTATTATCAAAGGGCTTGAAAAGCTTTGTAATTTGGAGATTTAATAATTGGTAGTTTGGAATTAGGTTTAATTAAAGGAAAAGAAATGAAAAGAGATTCACACTCATATTCATTCAATTTTGATGAAACATGAAAAAAGTGCTTTGCACAATCTGGCTCTTACTGGCACAGTAGATATATGAATACTTGGTTATTTGAATAATTTTCTAACTCCTTGTTCTGCCAATAAGAGAAAATTGTTCAATAGATCATTAGATATAGAATTCATGTACTTGAGAATCCTAGTGCTTTTTTTTTTAAAAAAAAGTTATGAATATATATTTGAAAATGAAGTTGCGGTAAGTGTCTTTTCATGATTCTGAAATAAAACATAATTGGAAAGAGGTTGACTATGAATCAGAAAGTACGAAGACATATATCTGATGATATTACCTAGTTGGGTAATGAAATGTCTGCAAACAAACAATCAAGCTCAGTAAGCACTAAGAGAGCACCGTGTCATGGTCAGTCCCATAGATGATTATCTGCATTGTGGAGAATATATTATATAGGATAATAAGAAGGATAAGAATTAAAATTAGATAATAAATGATGTACACTTTGAGCCCTGGAAGCACTGCACAAATGTTGATCTAAGTGGGATACATTCCCAAATACCAATATTGAAGTTTATGATGCAAAGTAAGAAGATTTATGCAGGCTGTGAATTTCAGCTTTTATCTCTGCTTTTTACTGTCTTCATAAACATCTTTTTATTTGTGTAGCTGGCATGGTGTGTATAGCTCTAACTATATTCAGGATGAACTCATCTGGGAAGCAATCACTACTTACACAATGTTCACCCTTAAAATAATCCTGCATTTTGCAGCAATTTGTCATTAATAAAATCAAAGAAAATGTCCCCGTTTCTTTTTAGTGTATATAATATTCTTGTGGATAAAATTTGGAGGACTGTTTGTGGGCCATGAGAACTTTAAGGAGTACAACAACAAAAAAATATTTTGTCTTGGTATGCTGATAGGTGGAATGAGACTTTTGTGCAACGTCACCACAGAGACTCAGTGTCCATGAATTATGCTTTATAGCTCCAAATTTGCTCAGTGCAGGCTCATAAAATAAAACTTAAAAACAAAACAAAAAAAAAACTGTCTTAGTGACACATAGACCATAAAGCTACATTGTAGGAATTGCATCAGAAAACCAAACAAGCTGGTGTGGCATCAGTCATGTTAATGCACCATAATCAACTATCAACATTTGAAGGGTTTGCTTGAAACAATTTTTTCCTCTCTTGAGAAATCTGGGACACAAACTCCTGGAAAGGCCTCATGTGCGAGAACTGTATGCAAGAGACTGAATGAGAATTGTATGAAAACACACGAGTGCTTGGTGTAAATATAATGCTCTCCCCAATTTGGCATTTGATAGTTTTTTTCTATAAATACATCAGTTTCAAGGAAGTGTAAATGTCAAACTGAAATCACAATGAATCAAACTGAAGTAGAATGCCTGATGATTTACATGCTGTACTTTTATCTGGAAACATTTGGTTCCCCACTCCATCTTTTGACTCACTGGGAGTAAAGTTAATAAGCTTCTAAACATTATCATCATTTATTACATTCTTAATCAAGTTAAAATGTTGAAAATACCCTGTGAATAGAACATTGTAGGATTAATTTTGAAATTAGCTTTCTTATTTTTTGTTTACTGACAGGCCATTAGTTGTAGAATATGTGAGAGTGTCTGTAACTGTAATATCATTGCTACTTCAAAAAGTGGACTGATAGCTATTGCACAAGATGCAAATTTCTCTGACTTTGAAAGATGGATTTCCTATTGCCTTTTACCCTATTGTCCCTATTGCCTTTTACCCTAATCTCTAGTGCCAGGCTGAAATTCTACATGCACTTACCTGAAACTAAAATTATTGCAGGGGTGTCAAACTCGCACAGTCACTTGACATGTCGCGATGTATCACTACTTTTTTGCCATTGCCGGCAATTGGGTGGGCGCAGTTTCGCTATGATGCATCCGGTCCGCGGGCCGGCAGTTTGACACCCCTGCATTATTATATTCAATAGGACTTCTATTCAGGTAATCAGATAGGGCATAAAGGAAATGTTGTTATTATTGTTGTTATTAAACAAATTTATAGCCACCCATCTACCAAAAGGAACATGGGCCAAAATTAGGAATTACTTCTTTTTAGTTTTGCCACTTTGTACAATGGTGAAATTAAATACAATTAGATTCTGTATTTTTGGATACTGGCAGGTGGTTCCTTTCTTTAGATAATATTATTCTTGCTTCAAGATATATGAATTTAGCCCTATTGTTTTGATTTTGCTAAGCAGGGTTGTAGGCTCCTTCCCCAAGGTCCTAGATGGTAGGTGTACAGAATATATGTACTGTAATTTGTGGACTTAAGAGCCTCATTATAAAGAGCCATAACTGATGGCATTAAAGCTGCAATTATAGATGCATCATCCCTGTTGATTTCAGTGAAATATATGCATAAGTAGCTGGTTTGTATAGGGAAGGATTTTAAGAATATCAATCTTTAAAAACTTATATTAAAATTTAATATTTTAACTGTACTATTTACTACAAAGTTCATTTTAAGTTTTTCTCTGCAATTAATTGCTGAAATGATCATTATAATGGCACAGAGTGTAAAAGTCTTTTCATTTTATGGTTCTATCACAGTAGAGTCAAAAGGAAGAATGAACAGCTCTAAGAGGGAACAAGTTTCCAAAAAAAAAAAAAGAAGCTCATAATGAATGCTTAGTAGCTAATTCTCATACAAATTTATATCCACGTTAAATGTTTGTTCACATAAGTGAAACTGCTGTCCAGGTGGGGTTTTTGTTTGTTTTGTTTTAATCTCAGGCCATTAAAATGTAGATCAGTAAATTTTACTATGACAATTTACTGCAATTTTAGATTTTTGACGTAAACTAACCAGAATAGAAATGGTTTCTGTGATTAGGACTGACTGGTAAGCATCTGTATCACTGTTGTATTAGAGATTGATTAATGGTTGTTTCCCAGCATGCTAGAGCTGTTTTCTACAGCATCTTGGGAGTGGCTTTTACAAATGCAGATTTATTTTGTTTGTAATACACTATTTCTCTTCTATGTTTCCTATCCTTATCATCTAAAAAGCCCCATCTCTATTTTGTTATGCTCTAATGAAATATTACTCAATATATGGAAAGGGAGGAAGGTTGTTTAAATGCCAAAATGTATGACTTCATTGATTTCAACGTGTAATAAGCTTACCTGTCTAATTTGAAGCCTCGTGCTCATTTTATGGAGCAGAGCCCAGACCTCTGTCCCAAACCTTTACTTGGTGATGTTATTGTATTAATGTTCTATCTTTTAACTTTGCCTTCTGGCTTCCCTGCCAGTGTCTTCCATAATCTACCATATCTAATCCTTCCTACAAGATGAAGGAAACCCTTAAGAAGAGCTCCCCTGACAACAGATCTTCATAGATCTATTTTAATTTAACTATCTTAAAGGTGACATAGATTATAAAACCCTTTTATAGATAAAAGCCTTTTTTTGGGTGTGATAGTTTCAATCTCAGTTAAAAGAGAACTGCTGAGTATGACAAGAGGACCTCTGCTCCTTTGGAATCAATAGCATTAATAAAATAGAGAGCAGGTCAATAGCTCCTTGTAAATAGTTGTGCTCAGGTTCAGTCTTGCAAACGTCTCTCTTTACTGTAGCAAACTCTCTGCATTCAAGTAAGAT
The DNA here is from genome assembly GCA_023970755.1 of Azemiops feae. Lineage (NCBI taxonomy): Eukaryota > Metazoa > Chordata > Lepidosauria > Squamata > Viperidae > Azemiops > Azemiops feae. The sequence continues at coordinate 2,012,103 of JALGBA010004008.1, forward strand.
GACAGCTGCATAATAGTCTTATGTAGCCTACATCCACATTTGTAGACACCTTTAAGAGACCACCTTGGACATACAGACACATATTGATAGGGAAAAGCTAACAAATGTAATTCTGTCTTTTCTTATATAAATCTTGGATCTTGATTGAATGATTGAATAGATCTAATAGAGAGCAGTTTTTTATACATATACTCTTATGCCTAAAGTAAAATGTCTGCTTTTCTGTAGTGAATAAATAGATGAGGAATCATTAAATATGGGCCAACTTTCCCACAGAAGCTCAGCAGTTAATAAGTGGTTCCTATTACAGTTTCATTTACTAAAGGAAATTGTTAAAAAAAAACCCACCTATAGTGCATATTGTGGACATATTATCTTACTAGGGCAAAATTTCTAACTTAAATCGAAGCATTTCCATGCCACTTGGACACAAAGGAGTACCAGTGCTGAGCTAAAAATAAAGAGCACAGTAATGAATTTTTGTTAACCCCTGGTTAATTACTGCAGTAAAATAGTCCAAACTCCTGCATCTCTTCTTTCTTACTAAAATTTTCTCTTTAATTAGTCTGTGCAATTAGTAATTGCAAATAAATATACCGTTATTCATAAAGACTAAGAGGGATTCTTTTAAAGAATGGGACCTTTGTGGGAAGGAAAGAAGGAAGGAAGGAAGGAAGGAAGGAAGGAAGGAAGGAAGGAAGGAAGGAAGGAAGGAAGGAAGGAAGGAAGGAAGGAAGGAAGGAAGGTCATAATTGACTTTCTATGGCTTCATCTCATCCCAGTAGACCTGATAATTATGCCTTTTCTTCCATTTCTCCTTTCCTAGAGGACAGTCTTACTACCATTTGCCACATAATTTGATCAACTGCCAAGGCTTGGCATGGCTCTCCCAAGCATACTTCCTTCCCTGGCAATGGGCATTTTCTGCACAGGCCTTAATAGGCCTATTGTTCATCTGACAACCCTAAACAATCATACAATGCAGTCATTGGCAAGCTCATCAACAGTCTTGCAGCTATTTGCCAACAAGCTTGTGGTTTTCCTGAGTCATTGTATTAGTAGCTGGAGTTGTGATTATAGTATTTCATAAAGTTATGACTGCAGACCTGTGTTTGCTATCTATGACAATAAACATCTTCTGCCCTGATACGTAAAACATTGAATGTAATTCTCAACTTTGTTTATTCAAAAATAATAACTGAATACTGAAATAGGTCATTTGAGTTTTGAGTGATATCAGGCAACTTTTAAAATCCTCATATGACTAGGCCAAAATCATCCATTGAACTTCATGATATAGCATGGCCAAGACCAAACACACATACAAAAAGATCAACAATATAATAATGGAAGGGAACCCTGAAATAATGAAAAGCTAACAATAGTGTGAGGGAAGAACCAGGCAGCTTCTAACTACTAAGGCTATTGATAAAACTTTTGCAACCTTTTTTGGGGTTTCTGAAAAGTGGTCATTCAGGAGAATAGTAATGGCTTCCTGGTCACAATGGCAGTTAGATTTGTAAATAGTTGGAAGTATTAATTTTGACTGTCACTGAGTATACAGCAGACATTTTAATAGCATATGTGAGATGTATTATCAAGGAAGTACATCTGGTATGACCTAGGAAAAGGGTTTTTTCTGTGGTAGCTCCCTCCTTTTGGATCATCAGTCCCTCAGAGATAAAATTGGCCCCCTATCTTGTTGCTTTTCCACCAGGTCTTGAAGACATGGACTTATCAGTAAGCTTGCAGACCCATTTGGAGTTAATCAAGTGGCTTGTTTTATTTTGTTATCACTACCACAGGGTGGAAGTTAAATTGTGAATTTGTAACTGTGGATTTTACCTCATCTTGAGTCACTGTGTGTGAGTTGGGTAGCTATATAAATATAGATAAATAGGTAGGCAGACAGACAGACAGACAGATAGACAGACAGAGATGTTTTGCCTCCAATTCTATACAAAAACAACTTCAGCTTTCATATAGGAGACTTATACTATATATCTATTGGCCTAATAGAACTATCCCAATACAAGTCAGGGTAAATAACCTCTGTACTGTACATAAAATGTTAAAGAAATATCTAGAACAATCCAGGCAGGAAAATCAATTGTGCTTTAAAAGGGATGGGGAACACTAGCACTGTCATTTTAGACATCTAAATTCCAAATATTCTACTAGTTCAGCTAGGGTTTTATCAAGTCTTAGAGCATGTAGTGCTGACAAAGTAAGACCATGGTATGCCAAATTTGTCTTCATAGTGCTGAAGACAATCTATCTAGCATGGTGAGATGGATTAAGAAAGTTTTCCAATACAGTACACTTGATTCAGACAAAATCTATGGCAAAGTCTTAATCTAGCCCTAATGGAAAAGCAGCCTAATTCCAATCATTTTAGAGTATTAGAAGTTGAATTAGGAACTTGTAATAAGATTATTTTTTTTTAAATTGATTGAATTATTTCTAAACTAGGAGATCCTTTACAAATATATAGCTAAGTGCCACATAGCATCAAAACCAGAACTTTGGTTTTAAATACTTTAATAGCTGCTAGGATATAATTATTACCAAATTAACATGCTCATTTAGCAATTTCAAGGGATGTTTTGGGGACTTTTACTAGAAGCTTTGTTCTTTGAATAGACCAGCAGGTAACAGGTTGGAAATAGACACCTAGATATTAAAAGGATTTTAACTGCTTGATGAGTTTGATATTTTAAGCATTGTATTAAAGACCTATTCAGTGAACAAGCTGAACTGTTTTATTAGGTGCAATATATTAATTAGGACTGTACAATGCTTTGGAATCAGGTTTTTTTTTAAAAAAACAAACAAACCCTTTTTTTCAAAGCATGCAGAAACATAAATGTATCACCTATTAACAAGTCATTAAGACAGTCGTGCTTTTTTTTGTAATTAAATCCAAAACATTGTGCAACCCAATTGTTAACATTAAACTGTGGGTTGATAAAAAAAATAATTTCTTTTTTATGGCATTTTATCATATCTTCTTGGATATTTATTTTGCTCTGCAAAAACAGAGATCTAAATGCAAATGTGAGGTACCTTGTCAATTCATACCTGAATATAATGCAAAACAATTTGGTTTAACTCTAAATGTGTTTTAATTTTTGTTCATTTTATGTGAAGTAGAAGTAGCACAGATACGTGCACTCTTGGATAAGGATATTCTTTATGCTAGTCTCTCCTTCCTAATTTAAACATCCTATTACCATCTCAAAAAACATAGCTACATAACAAATTCCAGAACAGAGAAATTAGTCTTAATGTCTCTGCGTAGCTACAGATGCACTGCTTACTTGGCAACCTATGTGAGAGGTGATGAGTAGATTTCAGATTGATGGGATATATAGTGTGTATATTTACTACAACCCTAAGAACTATAAAATGGAGAATGTTGCAAAAGATAGTAACATTAGGATTAAATAACTCAATTTTAGTATCGGAACTGATTGGAGATAATCAACATCCTTTCATACAAAATCTGTTCTTATTTGTTTGTTTTCATTTCAGCAAAATCATCCAGTGTGGTAAAGTCATGTTGCTATTTTTCTAATCATAAATAATTTCCCATCTACCTTCTGTTTATTTTATTAGAAATTTCTAGATCCTCTATTTTTTGCATTTATCAGGGGGAAAATTCACTACTGTATATCTTTTCAGTTTTAGCTTGTTTGTACCACAATCATCTTCTATGTAATCATAACACTTCAGTTTGATAATTAATTTCTTAAACATTTGCAACTGCTTTTTGCTTTTTTATTCCTTGATTCCTTTAGAATGGCAGAGAAAGTTTAGAAAGTTTGTCTTTCAATTCTATTTACCCATTCATCCTTTGTGAAAGTTGACATGTATTTATATAATCATAGAACAAGTGAATCATGTTTCTAAATATTTTTTCTATCCATTGCATCCATCTTGTTCTGTTTGAATTTGAACCTGCCTGCTTTTATAACTTGGCTCATTTGGAAAAAAAAATTTAACTGGTTCTGTGCTAAATCTCTGGAGGTTCTTCTATAATACTACAACTCATGGGCAGCTTTCTCAGTGATAGAATTTCCTACTTCATCCTGCATTTTTGCTTCTGTACAGAAGCAAGCTATATGTATGTAATTTTTTAAAAAAGTAATGTATTATTTATAATGTATTTTAAATAATGTATTTTAAAATAATATATAATGTATTATTTTTTTAAAAAATTAAAATATGATGTATCTCACATTACAAATATATAAAGAGAGGACGGCACTAGCATTTTAAAATGTCCTTTTCTTCAAAGTCAAGTTACACTGCAATTCCTTCATCCCAGGAGATAGTAATTTTAGAATACTACAAAAGCTTATGTTTTAATGAAATATTATTCTGACTACATTTCCAGCAACATGTTGATTTATTTACTGTTTTTTCTATATAAATGCAAAGGGATCCAATAAGTTTAATATTTTTGTGTATTAAATTGTGATCTAACTTTAAGGCAATTTTCCATTGTTTAAACAAAACGAGGATCTCCAATTCCTTACTCCATTCAGAGTTTAAATTTTCCATACCTAATTTATAAGTAGCAAGTATTTGTAAGAAATAATTGTGCACTTTTTTATCGTATAGGATTTAATGATCTTGTTTAAGAAATTAAATTTCTCTGAAGCTGAAAATGCTGCTGATCTAAATCAAGATGTCAGTAAATCCTGTAGCTGTAAATACTGCCAGCAGGTAGCAATAGACAAATGATATTTATCTTTTAAGATATAAAATGACAATACTCATAATTATCCCATAATTGTTTCCACACAGAAATCCCAGCATCCATCCAAATCTTCCATATAACAAGGTTTTTTAAAATCAGTATTAAGATCTGGATCTATAGATCCATTTTGGAATAGGCAACATGACCCAAATACTATTTTCCTGAAACAGTATACCCCAATTTGAAAAATGGTGTTATAACTTGACCTCCAAGCAGCCCAATGAACCAAAGGTGTTATATGTAGGGATATTCCAACAGGAGCTAGGAAAGAGAATTTATCCTAAGTGAAGGCATCTAATATTTGTGATGGGTCAAAAGACATACATATATTTCAAGATTTAGCAAACCGTCAAGCATCTTCCTTTATCTGACAATTGCATGTCTTTCAGAGATATCATTAGAACTTAAGAATCACAGAAATTTACAGAGCACTATATTGAGTTTTTAAAAATGTTTTCCAGATGTATTGAATTCCATGCAAAATATCTGGAATTCCACAAATTACATGCATTTGACAGTATTCACCCTACTCCAAAAAGTAAGGCTTAAATACTATCCAGGAAAAGCTAAATATAGTAGTTAATAAAATCAGTACATATATGAAATGATTTATAATTTAAAGCTATCTAATGGGTAAAAATATTAAGTCTTTTCTCAGATGAGTTTTTTTGGGGAAAGTGGCTGATTTCACGTCTCTACTTATTTATTTATTAGATTTCTTTGTATATTATATTACATCTTATATTCAGGAGCTCAAAGCAAAGTATATAGTGGAGTCCTTGGTGTTCTCTGAGTTTGGTTATTTGCTTGCAGATGTTTCATTACCCGATTAGGTAACATCTTCAATGCTAGAAAGGAGTGGGGTGCTGTCTCTTTATATACAGTAACACCAAGGATTCCATAGTGCAATTCAGAGCTACATATATTCTCTTCTATAGGCATATAGTGCTCCCTCTTTCATTCATCACAATAATCCTGGAAGGTAGGTTGGGCTGAGAGAGTATGACTGACCCAAAGTCACCCAGTGAACTTTTATGGCAGAGGGTGGACTAGATCTTGAACCCTCCCCATTCCTAGTCCAGCACTGTAATTATAGTGAATCACCTAATGTAATGTAGATTATTTTAGGCAGAGGAATCTTGCTAGAAATAAAGTTGGCAACCATAGATGGTATTGCTCATGTGACTTGCTTAATTGAAAATCATTTAAGCCATATCTCTAACTCACAGATATTTGGCAGCTAATTGTAGTTATTCAGCAGGTCGTGCTCAAAAAGCATTTGGACACTGGCAATGGGAACAGATTTTGGAGACAAGCCCTGACTCAAAATAAGCCCCATTACCAAGCCCAAAATTAAAGATTAAAACAGGTGCTACTTTGTAATATCTTCTATTTTAAACAGTTTTAAACACTTACTGCCACAGACCCAAAGCATCCATATTTAGGTTCAGATAACTAACAATCTAGCAGAAAAAAGGACATTCTTAACTGTGAGGGAACATTCTCTATCAAGTTATATTAACAATATATGGATCATCCAAATGACATTTATTTGTACATGTTCTTTATTATATTGCTGCTTCTTCCTTATTGCCTTTAAGCACCATATGATGATTATCTATCTAAATTTGACTCAAGCTTTGATGAGAAGATTAAAAAAAACTGAAATGTTACTGCTTATGTTTGGTTGGTTGGTTTTGGCTTCTGTTTGCAAATATGTTTGCACAGTAATTGATTCTATATGAGTTGCTTATAGAAAGGAATAATCATAATCTATTGAGATCATCATAATTTTGGACTGATCAGTTAGTGATAATAAAAAAAATAAATAATAAAACAAAGAAACAAACAGAAAACATACATTAAAGATAATGAATGATGTCTATTTTTTTTTGTGTGTGTATACACACACACACACACAAACACACACACACACACACACACACTTATGAGATTTATTTAGCAACCCATCTCATATGATGACTTTGGGTGGCTCATAACAATCCATAAAAAAACATAATTTAAAAACAAAAGTAGGTTTTGATATGTAAGGAATTTATGGAAGTTATCAGAAAGGGGAGCCAATATTTATTCTAATGAGTTTGATTTTGATGTGATAAAAATAAGTGTGAACCAGAGACAAAAAGCATATGCATGACTTTATAGCGTATTTTGATTACCAGTCTAGCCATATAAGAAATATGAATATAACCTTTTCCTCTTCAAAACAGAAGAACAGAAGGAACTAAGAAAATTGTTTCATTTCAAATTGCAAATTACTATTAACAGCACAAAATCAAGTGCAGGTTGTAAAAAGCTGTAATTTCGCAAACTATCAGGTATTAAGTACATATTCTACTAAACACTTTTTTAAAATAAAAAATGAATAGCAGGATGGCACAACAATTCAGTCTTCTAGATATATTGCTCAGTCAATGTCTCAGTTTACTCACTAGAAGACCTATGAGGCTTACTAAGCATCCCCAAAGAGTTTATGGTATAGGATGAATAATAGTATTCCCTTAAGACATGTTGGATTTAAGTCTTTATAATCCCTAACCAGCATGAATAATGGCTGTGCTGATTTGAAGTTTTTAGTTTAGAAAGCCAAACGATCTCAAAGGCATCAGGCTGGGCAAGCTGATCCAAAATAGTTCCAGCATGTAACACATTTTGATATTCACAGACAGGTAATATAAATATATGGAAAATATAACATGGAAAATATACAGCTTCTCATCTGGGCTTTCCAGTGACAGGAAGTAAGACTTGAAATCATATTTTACCATGAAAAAAGCTGGCAATGAAAAATATGTTTCTAATCAGAACACTTTGGATCAAATTGTGTAACATCAACTATCTGCATGATTATAGGCACACATAGTTCTGATATAGGGATGGTTTAGAGTAGTCTTCTCTGACTTGGGTGACTTCCAGATATGTAAAATTCAAAATTTCTCAGCAATGACCATGCTGCATAAAGAGGTCTAGGAATGTTATATATTGGAGCATCCTTGGGTTGGGGGAATGCTGGTTTAATCCATATTGTTTACAAATTCTTTGGAACATACACAGTGAAATTTCCTTGTGAAGTCGCAAGTGGCATGGACAGGCAAGACATGGGAAACCATGATCAATTAGATATGTGGAAGTATCTACTATAACAATGGACCTGTACCTGTATCAGTGAATACCGTAAGAATCCCAAGTAATATTCATGCTAAATGAATGAGTCAGCGTACTTTATATTCAGAGAATGACAAAGATACTGTTTTATTGCACTTAGTGTCAATGCATATTTATATGATCTTTGAAATAATAATTTGAATATTTTTGTGAATCACTGGAAGGTCATCTCAGAGAGCCAGCATGCTATAAACATTATGGTAGTGGACTAGGAATGGAGGAAACAGATTGTATTCCTTCCTTAGGCATGGAAACCAGCTGGGTGACTTATTTATTATGACTTCAGATTATATCCCCAGCATTAGGAATAAATCAAAACATAAATGACTATGTCTCTCTCATGCATGACCAAAGTAATGGTTATGATATTATTGGAAATCCAACTTTAAACAGTGGATTGCCGATACATATGCGGTGAACTTTTGAATTATTTTAGGTTTTTATTCAGTTTTGACGAGGTGAGGAAGAGAACTTTCAAGCTAGCTATTTGGTATGGATGGGTGGATGTATGGACAGATAGATGAAGAGGAAAAGAGAGGGAAAAGATTATGAAGAAAAAAACTCATAAGAGAGTTATTCTCATGTAAAATATCTTGACTAACTAATTGGCTGATTGTTTAAAAGAAACAATAATATAGATTATACTCATGTGGCTATGGATACATCATGGAAAAGCTATTTGTAAGTGTTTGTTTTTAGCCCTCATTTCATAGGAGATGACATTTTAATGTAAAGACTGAAGATGTCAGATTAACTACATGACAGAAAATAATCAAAGAGATTAGTTATGAGAATTTGAATGCTGCCTTGTCAATAGCTTTGGATTTTGAATTTATCATTTTCAGTAGTTGTGGCTAAGAGATCAATGAAGAAAGGTTGATATTGTCTACAGAACTAGATGCTGAGAAAGACAAATCATTTATAAGGATAATGGGGATGTTTTTAAGTAGGCTTTTTTTCAAATAAACAAGAGTAAAGGTGACATTCTGTAACTATCTTTGAATCATATAGACCAATGTATGATTCATATACATAGCTATTCAATAGTTGAACAAAAACTAAAAAGGAAAACAGGACAAATATATTTATATAAAAATACTTGCAACTGTGGTAAAGAACAGTGCATGCTTGCAACTGTTGTATAGAACAGTATAGATTTATATTTTAGTTTATTGACCAAGGAAGAGAAAATAGAGCAAGTTGTCTGTGTAGAGTTGGTAGAGTTGGTAGAGTCCTTGGCAGTCCTGCAGCAACTTGGCAGCGATGAGTTGGTAGAGGCGACTTGGCAGTGGCGAGCTAGTAGTGGTGAGTTGGCTGCATGGAGCTGACTGCTGAGTGCACTTCAAATCTCACAATGTTTATTTTACCAGCATATACAGTACGTAAGGATGGTTCATTGGCTGAGTACAACCAAATTGACCATAGGATGAAACCAATATGTCAATGTGTTCTTCACATATAATATACACTGGAAGGACTCTTGTGTAGAAGTGTGTGTGTGTGTGTGTCTGTATTTCTGTGTCTTTGTATAACTAACAAGCTATGCCATCTAAGATTTTTAAAAAAGCAAGGAATAATTATTTGTAAAACCTCATGAGAACTTAGGTCTTTCCCTTAAGTTACTTACAATTTTCCATTATTCTTTTTAAAAAGATCTTGCAGAGCTATAAAATGTTAGATTCCCTGAACTGTCTAGACTACTTTGCAGTTGATAAAGCCTTGCTTTGAAATTCACTTGTGTTCCTCTATGTACATATAGACACCATAGCTAGCTGCAGAATACATGCTGTACATGCAGGAGATCCTTTGCATCTTCACTTTAAAAGATAAGCTATCAGTGAGTTCTGTCTGAATTGTCACCAGTCAGAAAAGAACAATGCTGGAACAGATGGGCAAATAATCTTGTAACAGGCAGCATCCTGTGCCTGTGCTTTCATAAAGGTATGAGAGAGAAGGGGATGGTGAAGGATAATAATATGTAAAAAGCTTTCTGCTCTGCATAAAGAATTTCCCTGCTCATTTTTCATGGCACTTTTAGGTTACATAGTTTCTGGTGTGCTTTTTCAAAGTAATTAGGATAGAAAAAGCTGTATTTGTGTGGAATTTGCTGAGCAGATAAAGTAGCAAAAGACACTCTATCTTTTGAAGGCAATATGAGGCCCCATTTAGCAGGGACAATTGCAGGGGGTGGGGTCAAACTAATGATGGTTGTGACAGCACAATTGAATCCCCACTCCTTTTTTGCAAGCACACCTGCTTGATACTTGTTAAAAGGGGGCAAGGTTTGAATCACAGGGTCACAGCCACCCTCTTGATTCTTTTTTTTTTACCTTCTTCCTTACAGAGAAGAGCAACAAAGATAATTAGGGGACTGGAGGCTAAAACATGTAAAGAACAGTTGCTGGAATTGGGTATGTCCAGTTTAATGAAGAGAAGGACTAGGGGTGACATGATAGCAGTGTTCCAATATCTCAGGGGTTGCCACAAAGAAGAGGGAGTCAAGCTATTCTCCAAACCACTTGAAGGCAGGACAAGAAGCAACAGATGGAAACTAATCAAAGAGAGAAGCAACCTAGAACTAAGGAGAAATTTTCTGACAGTTAGAACAATTAATCAGTGGAACAACCATCCTCCAGAAGTTGTGAATGCTCCAACACTGGAAGTTTTTAAGAAGAGACTGGACAACCAACAACCATTTGTCTGAAATGGTATAGGTTCTCCTGCCTGAACAGGGGGTTGGACTAGAAGACCTCCAAGGTCCCTTCCATCATCATCATCATCATCATCATCATCATCATCATCATCATCATCATCATCATCATCATCATCATTATTATTATAGATGTGGGCATTTGAGTCTCTGGTTTGGGCAGGTGATTTTCTGCTCTCATGGTACTACACAGTAAGCTCTGCATTAGGACAGTAAGGAGACACCCTGGCTGTCATATAGCTAATCCATCATGGCACATATAACAATTGTAGATTTTAATTCCACAAAGTGTTTATTTCCAGAAGTAAAATAAATAAGTAACTAGGCATATGAATTTTCTTTCAAACTGACTTATTATTAAACAGAGTCATTTTTTTTTGTGCTAAACATCCATAACTTTATTTAGCCACCAGTTATTTAATGTCATGGGTCTATTAGCTGAACTCAGGAGTAAAAGGGGAAAAATAGATTTGGATCCCTTGATTAATTACAAGGAATGGTTTTCATTGCTGAGAACAGCAAGGAACGCCATGCCCCCATTGCCACAGCCGAAGTAGGAGAAAATGAAAGATCTATCTCATGTTTCTGTACATTTGCATCAGGATACATTCTTCTACCTCCAATCTTCCTATAATGGTTCAATAAAAATGGATGGAAGCATAAGTAAAATTTCTTACAAGCTGTGGTTTCTCCCTGGAATTGTTAACAACTTGACATTCATATATTTTTCACACTACTATTCTCTAATGCAGCAATTGCATTTCTCAAAATTCTATTATCGATATAAAACCATTAGGTGTTACTTCTGGAAGAACGTGATTACTGGCTCAACAGTTTAGGAACCTCTTTCCTGTAAAACAAAAGCCAGGGTTGACCTGTGACCAATATATGCAACATAGTAGGACCAATCCAGAGAGGACTGGCTTTTATATTGACTTCTTCTTCTCTTTGATGCAGTAATATCATGAGAAAGTATGAACACTTGCAAGAGAAAATTTTACTCCTTTCCACAATATACTTAAATTGTTTTTTTTTATTTGTGCAAGATTTCTCCTTTGCATCTTATGTGCACAAGACATTGAAACAGAAGCTAACAAGAAATAATGGGTTTGTCCAACAAGTATGAAGTTTCCCTTTGTTTTGTTTTGATTGTTTTTATTTGTATTGTGTAGTAGGGTAAAAAGTAGGCAGGGCTACTATTTAGGAAGGGATGAGTGCATATTGAGAATGCTGCAAATGTTCTACCCCATATCTTTATTATACATCTAGAGACAATGGGGATATGAGATCCTGTGATTTTTCCAGCTTATTCTTGTGAACCAGGGACCATGGACAAGTAGAAAGAATGCAGGTCTAATGATCAGCTTTGGTGCTGTCTGATTGCAGAAAACAAGGGAGGGTGACAGCAGATCTTATCAAAACCTCAGTGTCAGCTGAGCAATGTTATGTTCTGTGAGCATTTCAGATTGACAAACTATCAGATTCCACCCTATTACTGAAGGAAATAGCCTTCTGTCCTGGGACTTATCACACTGCATGAGCTCAGGTCAGGCACACTGCTTGGGTTAATGCATTGCCTTGGTGGAGTGAGGAACCTGTGAGTAAGTATGGCAATCTTGTGATGAGCCTGGTGCTACAATCAATGCAGATCTGGAATTTTGAGCCTCAACTTAAGAATTTTAGCCATCTTGGACTTAGTGGGTATTTTTTCTCATTTATACTGAAAATTCATGTTTCATATTTGAAATTTTGAAATTTCATTTTGATGTTTGAAATCATTTCACAAGTGTATTAAATGAAGTATGTTGTTACATAATGATATATTCCTGTCAATATTTCCAAGAAGACAGCTTGCTGGTTTATCTATCATAATGAGTTATACTAGTCCAGTCTTCCAGTGTTTTGTTTGTTTTTAGTTACTCATCCTTATTAATGCTGTCTTCAAAATGGGCTTGGCATAGAGACCTTGCAGGGTAGTACTAATTATTAGCTAATTACTTACTAATAGCTCACTAGCACTGATGATGTTATCTAGTCAGGTAATAAAATATCCACAAGCAAACAACCAAGCTCAGAGAACATCAAGAACTCTACTGTTAGCTATCTTTTTATACAAGTGTTGAAAGAAAAATCAAGTCCAGTCCAGGCTGGGAATAAAATGGAGGCTGCTTTTGAAAGAAGGTCCCTTTATTGATGAACAGAACCAACAGCAGCATGTGGTTCTGGGACAGCTGATGAATTTATTTGATGAGTACAAGGATTTTTATACAGTTTTACAACATTTCGTAAATTGGAGGCTTGCTTTGTGAACTTTTGTTATTAGATTTGTTGAGCTTGTTTCACAAAGGCTAGCAATGGATCTAAAATACTTCCTTCCTTGGTCCTAATCCTGTCAAATAAATGTAATTAATTTTATCCCCTTATCTTTAGTTTGTCTATTACCTCCATTGAGCTCTCTTTGTGAGTCAACAGGCCTGATTCAATGTTTCTGCTTTTTTGCAAGAGCCAGGGGTTTCATGAGTGAAACATTGTTTTTGTATTTCTTTTCCTGAGTTTTATTCTTGTGATTTGGGGAGCATAGTAAAAAGGATTGGGGTGTGTGTACGTTCTTACCGCACAAGCTTTAAGAAATCTGAAGTATTATTTAAAAACACTTAATGCAATACAATGGCTTCAGATATACAAATGGCTATTTTGTATATTTGGGTGGACAAGATAGTTTCCAGATCAGTGATAAGTAATAACATACCACCCTCTGAGTCCCTAAATTGTGCAGTTTGTTATATATGAATGGAACAATATCTCTGAAGAACAAATTGCCTTTGATAAATACAGTCATAATCTAAAAGAGAATAATCACGGCCCCTGCTTGGTAGCCTCGTAAGCAGAGCCAAAATGCTCAGTATCCATTGCCAATCCTGCCCTGCAATAAATGGGAGAATGATGACAAGACATAACAGTAAAATAATCTGCCTGAAGCTTGGCTTTGTTGTAGCTTTCCTGTCCTTCTTTCTATCCTTCCTCTGCTGTTAATTATTCAGATGCTTGCAAGCAGCAAAATGGTCTTGTTTTCCTTTAGGTGTAATTAGAGCAATCAAAAGGTTTGCAACACTGAAAAGGAAATGTGCTACTATTCTTGATTGCCATGTCTCTGTTGTGGGGCTCTTTCTTGAACCTGCCTCTGGTTTTTTTCCTGCTTTTTTTTAATTATTTGTCTGTCTGTGTTTGTCTATGTATATGTGTATACATGAAACAGACAGGATGTCATAGTCTGTTAAATGCTAGCGAGGAGGGAAAAATAAAATACTACTTTTATTTCACGAAGGATAAATTGGTGTTTCTGTAATAGTTATTTATTTATTAAATTTAAATGCTGTCTATCTCACTGTCAAGCCACTCGAGGCTAAAATATTTAAGTTGCCACTATGATGTCCTCCCCAAAACACAGTGCTGGAACATATACAGCACATCAGTAGAGCTAGTGCTCATTGAAGCGTGTGATTCTCAGATAACTGAACACTTTTTTTGTTTTTTTCTTCATTATTGCTTCCAGCAGTCATTTCAAAATGATGACATTGCTTCTTATCACTTTGTGAAAAGTCTGTAAGATAAATTTCTCTCTCTGTCTCTCTCTTTCTCTCTCTGTCTTTCTCCTGTCTCTCTCTTTGTGTGTGTGTGTGTGTGTGTGTGAGAGAGAGAGAGAGAGAGAGAGAGAGAGAGAGAGAAGACAAAAGAAGCTAGATCTGACATCTACAAATATTTGCAAATTCTTCAGCAGCAATTCCTTGCAGCATAGTTTCCAATAGCGATCCAACAGTCCTCTTTGTAAATGAATCTCAGTATCCCATTTATACAGGACTCGACCCTTTCAGCAATCATAGGGTTGACTGATAGGGTTTCCTTAAACTTTCTGCCAATAAAAGAATATTAAAGCAGCAAGGGATGTGCTACCTGAGAATGAACGCAAGTCTTTCTGGTGTATGTTTGCTTCTGGTTAATAATATTAATTTTTGCAATTACAATTGCCTCAGCTTTCACTTCTCAATGGATTTGAAAATACTGTATTTATTTTTTTTTGCCAAAGAGCCATTGCATCCTTTTCCTTTCTCGATCTCTAACAAGGGAAGTGCTCTCTTGTTTCTCTTGTTTTGCTATGTGCTATGTGCTATTTATGGAGACACATGATTGGGAGAATGTCAGCACATTCTTGATGGTAGGAAACAAGCTAATGCTGCCTTAACAGGTGTGATTACTCCCTGTGAGTTGGCATCTCATCAAAAATGCCAGTCAGTATTTGAGCAGAGGGTGACATTTTAATATCCTCATGAAATTCCTCCATGACTTTTGCAAGGAAAGTATTAATCTCATAATTTTGCCTCTCTTTCCATTGGATAATTATACCTGCTTTTTTTAAAAAAAAATCCCCCCTGTAGTTGTGGTGGTTTGGAGGTGGATTTTTCTTACTTTGGTGCAAACTGTACACCTTTCAAAGTATGGTAGATTCTCAAATTCCTGAAGGTTCAATTCCACCACTGCTTTTGGATACATTAAACTTGAATTTGAAGAAAAAGTCTCCATGTATAGGAATCAATGCAAAGAAAGACTGTTCAAGATAGAGGTTATGGCCAGCATTACGCCATTCAGCATTACCTTATGCATTTTTAGTGAGCAGTGAAAATATTTCTTATTTATGGGGTATATATAAATATAAATATGGGGTATATATAAATATTCCTAGGGCTTTGCATTATTGTTCTATTACTGGTATTTGATTTAGGTCTTGCTATGTTTCTTAGAGTAAATTTGGGGTTGGGTTTTTGGAAGGGTTTTTTTTTGACAGACACAGTATGAATTCTTAGTGGGTTTTTAATCTTGCCATTGTGCTGAATATATTAATAGGCAGTTTAACTGGCCCATTGGAATGTTGTCTGTGTTTATTTAATTTTTCCTGATAAATGAAATGAATTATGCATGTACTGTAAAGGATTTTTTTTCCTGTTACATTTTTTCCTGATGATGTACTGTTGTATTACTATTGTTCTGAGATTGTTTTAAAAACCACGTTGGGTATTGCAGTCTGTTGGAAAATGTATTTGCTGTATAAACTTATGATAGCGAAGATTCTAATCTATGCTAAAAAATATACAGGCATTTTGCATACAGTATTACAAAGCAAAGGCTGAAATTCAGCGATAAGTTTATCAGTTTCTGAGGTTATGAAATTCCACTTTCAAAACCTGAAGGGGCTGAATCAGAGTGGACAACAACACACCAAATAAGCAAATTATATCTACTTTATTCGATATACCTTTGTATATGATGCCTACCTTGGATATTTTCAGTTTACATTAGGCAAGAGAGAAAAGAATGGAATATGAATATTTTAACATTATTTACCATTGTTCCTTCTCTGCCTCTTATGGATCACATACATATTGCACCACTTATGGTATTCTGTAACTTTATCTATATTCTATTCAATTGTATTACACTGACTCATAAAAAGTAATCATGTTGCAATAGTAGCATTACTAGCAGTGGTTATAATCTTATTATACATAACCGCATCAAGTATTGTTGTTATTTTGCCATATACTTTCTGGGGGAGGAGAAGAGGAAGATTATATCTTTTTCCAGTACAAGTCTATGTAAGTGTACTGAAAGGTAAGCCTTATTGTATTTAACTATATGGATTTATTTAGTAAATGTGTTTGGATTACAATTGCAATGGCCTTCTGTTCATATCAAGCATTCTAAATAAATTAAACAGAGTGTCTCACAGAAGTGCTGTTCTTCTCTTAGATTCCAAAAGACCACTTTAAAATCCATCATGAAGTTAGATTTGTTTTAACTGGAATTTTTTTTTTTTGAAAAAGCGAGGAGTGCAGTTTCCCCAAACAAATAGAGATGATGATGATGATGATGCATGATTTGAAAAATACCTCTGCCTCCAATTGAGTGCTCCTCTTGAAAAGGAGTTGCGCATCCTGTAACATTGCCTTGGGATGTGTGACATCAGAATGCATGACACATAAGACCACAGCCAGAGTCCATTGCTATTGAGAGCTGCATGGTAAGTTTGTTTGGACTGATGATGGCTGCTTTGTGCGCTAGTCTAGTCTATGAATTGTGTCATAGTCTTTCCACACACCCACATCCTGCTTTTTATCACTGCTGGCATAGCTTGTTGTGTTTATATATTTGACAGACAAACACATCACAGATACAACTCATGTACTGATCTGCGTGGGAGATAAGACCTCTCAGCTTTGCTTCATTGAAAATTCAACTGACAGCAACAGGGAAAGTCATTGATTTCTGTCAAAGCCATTGTTGACAGTTTAGGGTTACAAGTTCACAGGGACAGTGCTGCCTATGAAATGTAGACTGTGTGCATTTCAAGTTTTAACACTTTAGCTGAGGGTCTGACAGACATTTCCTTGCCCTTCTGCACTTTGCTGTATAAGAGTAGTGCAAATATATTGGTTAATTTCCTGGTTTATTGTGTTGTGCTTGGCTTTTTCTCTATGTGTCTGAAATAATGCCTGAAAAACGTATAAAGTAAATCAATACTCTCCTTCCCCATGGTTTTTCTTGATCCACTGGATAACTATCAAAATATTTAATTAATTTTATTCGGCATTATTTTTTTAGACATCTTTAATGCAACTCCATAATTTGAAGTCTACAGCATTCGATTTCTGCTCATTCATTTTCAAGTGTCACCAACTTTCTTCACTTTCCAATCTTCTACACATACAAAGTGTTTTTGTAGCTTCTGTTTTGAAGAAATATTGATCCAGACATCATCCACATTGAGATCTTTTTTTTGATTGCCTAGTTTTAGTTTTTGCTAGATTAAAACTGAACGCATACTATCCCTTTGCAGCAATGATATTTCCTTATTAGGGTTAAAGTAAGGATAACAATAAAAGAAAAGCATGCAGATTACACAGAATTCACTGAATCTTAAGGCTAAACTGCTGAAGCTTCTGTAAAGTTGACAAGGACCAATCAACAAAAGCAAGTGATAAATCCTTCCCTAGAATGAATTAAAGTATGCTACAGCTTTGTGTGGATGGATGGACAGCTATAAGCTAGGATGTGCAGCTATATGTGCAGCTATAAGCTAGGATGAATATAAAACATTTACTAAGGACAAAGTTGTATGTATTTCTGATGCTGCCTTCATATTTGGGTAGTCCTTGACTTATGACCACAATTGAGCCTAGAATTGATGTTGTTAAGTGAAAAAATTGTTAAGTGAGTTTTGACCCATTTTACGACTTTTCTTGCTACACTTGTTAAGTGAATCACTGCAATTGTTAAATTAGGAACACAGTTGTTAAGTGAATCTGGCTTCCTCATTGACTTTGCTTGCCAGAAGGTCACAAAAGGGGACCCCGGGACATTGCAACCATCATAAATATGAACCAGTTGTCACACATCTGAATCTAAATCACATGACCATGGGGATGCTGCAGCAGTCCAAAGTGTGAAAAACTGTCATAAGTCACTTTTTTCAGTGCCGTTGCAATTTTGAATGATCACTAAATGAACTGCTATAAGTCGAGGACTATCTGTACTGTATTCAATAGCATTCTAGACTGATAAGAAGAGATTAAGTTACTCTTCATGGGGGATGCAGGTGTTAAGTTGCTAAGTTTAATGTTAAGCTTGCTATGCAAAAATATCCATTCATATACTCCATGGCATGATATATGGCATGCAAGTCCTTTCCAAGAGAGAGCGAGAGAGCGAGAATGACAACAATGGAAGTTTCCGATTCAAAATAAGGAATATCCAAAGTTAGGCAGCCACTGCAATATTCATTTCACTCTATTGGTATGATGGGGTTAGGCAAATGATTTGTCAGGCCAGAGTCCCTCTTTGAGGGAGATAGTCGGTCTAGAAATATGAAATATATATATAAATAAAAATATATTGCATACTGTGCAAAATAACATATCAAATAGGGAGGTGAATTATTAGCAACATGTGAATATAGTTAATCTTTCCCAAAAGGCTGAGTAGTGATTTTTGTAGTTGTGTCAGTCAATAGCCATAAAGAATAGTTTATATATCTTTCAATGTAAATATTGTACTTTATGCAGAATGCTGGAACAAATGATGTTTGGCTCAAGAAGCTTGAAATGAAGACAATCTCATCGTGTTCAATGGGGCTTGCTCTTAACCAAGCATAAATGGACTTGCAGAATACAAGAATAAAATAGAGGTCATAGCAACAGAAAGCAATAAAGTAGTTGTAGGAAATTGTAAATGTCTTTTACTCTCCTGCATTTGTACTAGTAAAGGTTAGTTAACTGTAAACAATACAACCAATGCAGATCCTTGTCATTATAAAAGCTAGCAGATCTATAATGGCATGATTTCATATAAAATGTTTATTTTGTATTGGAATAATAGCTGTTTATGATCATATAAATTCATATTTTATTTGGTACAATTTAAGCTGTTTTAACTTTGTGACACTTATGGAAATGAGAATATTTTTGTTTCTGAAAGGGTATGTGGGTGGGTGTAAAGTATCTTTATAAACACAGAATCCATATTTGTAACTGAGCAGCTATGATTAATATTTGTACCTTCTTGAGCTGTGAACATGAATTTTATATATTATTAGTCATAATGAAACTTTTTAAGAAACATATGCTCTCATGAAGTAGAATCTACTTCACCAGATAGATTAAATTGGTAATGCTATCTATGGACAAGAAAAAAAAATCTTGCTAAAAACCATATGCTTTTAAGGGTGATCTCTTAGACACATCATAATTGATCAGAGCACTTTTTTCCCCCATCTATCATCCCCAGAAAGTTATTGAGGGAAAAAACAGATGTAACTTTCTTGAGATATGATCTGGTTAAGCAGTGGGTTTTAAAATTAGATTATGGGGAATCTACCATAAAGCAAGCAACCAAAGCATTCTCTTCTTCCTGGTTGTCAATCTATGCGTACTGACATTTCAAGAGATTTCCCTTCCTGCATATACATTCCCATTGAAAAAAAATGGGACAATGATAGGGCACTACAATTTTGCAGCTCATCGTTTTCCCCAGCAGTTGCGGTCATGGGTGTAGTTTCCTGTGTAGAACCTCCCAATAACTGTGAGCAGCAGGAGAGAAAGAGCATTAACGGCACACTTGAGCCCAGAGATTAGAAGGCGAGTTGAGTCAAGGATTGGATGCGTTTTGCCTATGTAAGCAAGGAACACCAAGTTCCTCAGGCTACTTTTCAAACCAGGATTGTGAAACTGATTAGAATGATTAAGATTGGCTGCCCTAAGAAGCTTACCAGTGAATTCTGCCACAACACCCAGAATTCAGAAAGCAGGATGAAGAAGCACAAGTTCCAGGAAATGGGAAAGTGATTCATCTCCAGTCCCTAGACATTTGGCTCCAATAGAAACCAGAGATTCTGCAATATATGTTTTGAAAGACATTCAGCATGGCTGCCCAAGAAGCAGCAGAGCATGTAATCCAAGGCTTAGCATTATTTGGTATCATATCAATACTGCAATTATGGACTCATTTTTGTATGGTAATTTTCAATAATTCTCCCATCCCCAGTTTCAACAAATTTGACAAATACAAAGACAACTCCTTGCTGTCATATTTAGTTTGATCCTTATACAGAGAATATAATGCAATCATATCACTGTCAACTAAGGTATGCCTAATAAGGAATATATCAATCTAGTTTACATTATATTCTTCTATTTTTCCTCATATAATTATTTGTTCGTGAAAACCATACTATATCTGTCCACTTAGCCTTTGCTCATCCATAATAGATTGTTTAGGAACCAATAGAGCTGGCTCCTCTATAGCTAAAGTGAGATTGGCTATAATAACAAAAGATAGAACAACTCCCTGCTGATAGAACCTATACTTTAATATCATATTTTATATCAATCATATATAGACAGGCACAACTGGACAGAGGAAAATTTTATCTTTTCTTTTTTTCTTTTTTTGTTCCCCAAGACAGTAAATGCCTACAATATGCTTTCTTCCTTCTCTTTTTCAATATTTATTTAATGTTGATGATGCATTAGAAGCCATAGAGAATAAAGAAGTGACTTTTCTTCTGATTGATTTTCTATCTCTAAGAAATATTTGGATGGGGGAAGAGGCAAAGTTATGTCTGAAATAAAGACATGTCCAATAAGCTCTGTAGCTACATTCAAGACTTTAACTCCATGTGATTAGATTCACATAAGAGAATGAGTGAGAATGAATTCACTGGCCAGGGTGACCTTTGCAGCTCAGCGCCTTCGTAGTGCATGTACACTTTCTGCACAATTTAGAAACTTAATTAGCCACGGTTCTAAATCATGTGGGGAGATTTGCACTGCAGATATTCAGCCTGTAGTGCATGGAGAACTGTGACACCAGGCCATGATGAAGGGGACAAGGCCACTGGTCTTATCCTTACTCTTTCACTCTCAATTGATTCTAATTGCATGTATGTGTGCACACAGGAGAGTGAACTTCTATATAAGAGTCAGATAAAACCTAGATGCCTGATTAACTGTCTTTTAATGGGGTGACCTGCACAGAATTCATGACATCCGTCATTCAAGGGCCATTAGCAGTAACTTTCTGATGGTGCTCTGTCTCTGCCACTTTGTGCCACATACCATTTCTGCTTTCTTCCAGTGCATTTAAGCAAGTTTTGCTTTTGTAGGTCCCTAAAAAGAAATAATGGTTATGTGGATCCTGGCATGATTCTCTAGCATATAGTAATTAAATCAGGGTGGTATTCAACTTAAATCCACACTTGACCTATTCCTGGCGAGTACTCTTACATGCCAGCAAAAGCTGAGCATGGAATCAGTGTGGACTACTTATATGTTATACATTTTAAACTAAGGCACAGAGCTATTAGAATGGGGGGAAAAACATTAAGGGAACTAGAGAAAATAGTTGCCACTTAGATGCAAGCTGCATAGATGTGCCTTGGATTGATTTCAAAATTTCCCTTCTGGCTACATACATAACTAAATCCACAAGTGCATATGAGAAATATACTAGTGAAAATAAGCCTGTGCAAGCATTCGACTGATTGATAACAGGCATTGGGTTACATGGCTCTGCCCCCATCTCAGAGATAATCCTTCTCAGGATGAGGGAAGCGATTTTCCTGGATATAGCTGAATGAATGTGTGAAAGCTTCGTTGCAGGTGTACAGACTGTTCATGCAGATATCTGAAGGAGGGACTAAGTCATGTGTGCAACACTGTGGGTGAAGTTATATCCTTTCCCCATCTCATATGTTCATGTTTTCAGTAACTAGAATATTTGAATAAACCTCATGGGTCATTAGTATAGAAAAGTGGGAAAAGAGGCAGTGGATTGCTTCAGTATATGCACTCTACATCATGACAATAGTGGGTAAGACTTAAAAACAGAGCTATTTCTATAGAAATAAGATTCTATTGATTCTTTGTGTGTGGTTTAGGATGTTACTTGAATCTAGCCAATTGTGATTTATTCAATAAATCAGGCAAATTGTGACTTATGTGGAATAAGAGAGTGGAAACTGGCTGCACAGTTGACTTTATTTCTTGTAGTTTGCCTTTAATTTTGTTTCCAAACAGGCATTCTAGGAAGTTGCCTTGCAGATGAAAGCTCCTACAGTATATCTGCCAGCCCTCAAAGTCAGAGGTTTCTGAAGTTTCATTTCTTCATCTAGATTGTATGCCATCAGTACTGGCAGAGAAAAACTCTGAAATTGCTTTTTTTGATCCCTTCATCTTCACAGGAGGTCTACTCCAGTGAATTCATGATGACATTAAAATTTCCAGAGTAGTGCCACTAAATGCATCCAGTTCTTGTAGCTGTTGCAAATAGTACCATAAGCTTTGCTCGAAGATCTGGGAATAGCTTGTGAAAATATTCACATCTTTTCCACAATAGCCAACAGGAAGTGAAGGTTAGGGTTAGGGTTAGGGCAGTAGAGTAGTAGGGTAGTAGAGAGAATTTTCATTCTTATTCCAATTGTCATGAGGGTAGACTAAACTTAGTGTCGGTTAGTTGATTTGGGTACCTCAGACATCTAATGGCTGAACAGAGATTCAAATCTGTACTTCCCAAATGTATTGCACTTCGGGGCTTCTTATTTTATTAAAAAAAATACGATGAAATATTAACTGCTCATAAGATATTGATATGTTAACTAATAGCCTTTCACTCTTTATTCTCTTGTTTCTTTTATTTTGCTCTGTTAATGAACAACAATGTGTCTGTTTGCTACAGGTGATTCTGTTATGATTCAGCAGGTGTTTCACTGGTTGGTTTTTCTGTAACCCATGGCTAATTATGAAGTGCTGAATCGATTAACAATTTACAGGATATGGATAGAGCCGTAATTGCAGCCTCTGTTTTGCAGGCCAATCCAGATTCCATTTAAATCAATTGCAGTTTTCATAGCAATTTCAGCAGCATCCAGACTAGGACTTTTATTTTCTTTTTTCCTAACCCTGCCATTATAAGGAATTGACATTTGTCTTTGCCAAGGGGCCTCAGTGAAAGGCACAGCAAAAAGAGAGTAGTTTTCAAGGTAGAATAAAAAGGAGATCTGCACGAAGTTGATATTTTTTCCAGGGAGTGTGATGGTTTTCTTTCCATTCTCAAATATCTTTAACTGAATTCTGTGATGTATCTTTCAAACCTTTAATTAAGTCCTCCCTTTGTTTCAGTATCAAATAGAATACATGCTCCCGTTTTTCTTCCTGCAGTGCTTAAGCATAATTTGGTGTCAAACACATGCTCTCTGACTAAGGTCCAACCAGATTTATTTGCAAATGTGGCTGGGTCAATAGCATTTGTTTCAATTAGATTTACAAAGAACCATTATGGTGCTTTGGCACTGTAGTTGAAAGGGAGATTGTGGGAGGGGAGGAAAGACTAAGACCTGCCAAGCACTTAACTAATTTATGCTTTTTAAAAAGAGAAGGAGATGGTAGTGCTATGCGGCAAGGAAAAACTATAGCTAATATCACTGACCTTCTGCCAAATGAAGCAGGAGTGTTGCACAGCTCAGGGGCAGTCAGTTGGCAAGGCAAAGCCTGCTGCATGTATAGAGTATCATAGCTTTGATCTGAGGAAATGGTTTTAACCAGCATTTTTGGATCATACCCACAGTTCTCTGTCCAGTGAGAAATTACTGTCTTAAAAGCTTGAGTACAGAGGCACAGCAAATGAAATTCTTAGGGCAAGAATGAAGTTTGAACCTTGGTGATATTTCTTTTTCACAAAATGACACAATCCTGGCAATTTATTGGGCTGAGACATAGTGACTGGTTGAAAATCACCCAGTTGACTTTCATGCCTAACTAGAATTCACAGTCTCCTGGTTTCTAGCCTGGCGCCTTAACCCCTAGACTAAATTGGTTTCAGACATGGAAAACAAAATTTGGCTTGCCAATAGAAATACAGTACACTTTTTTCTGTGTAGGTCTAGATGACAGTTACATATTTAAGCTGTACAGGGAATTGAGCCTGATTTGGTGTCGTGACTTATTTCAAATTCTGATTCATTTTAGAGTATACACTATATACTAATCTTGGGTCTCCGGTCATATTTTACCACAAAACCCACAATTCCTCATTTGCTATGGTGCTGGAGATGATGTGGATTGAAGTCCCACATTAATTATGGAATCTCTGTTGTGTTTGGTGAGAAAATCTGAATCTGGCATTTTCATTTTCATTTTCTTCATTAGCAAATTGGGTCTAACCATGCACAAAATGGAGAGGAGAAAAATGAAGCGATTTGGGGCTATGGTGGGGGGAAGGCCAGACACATTCTATATAGGAAACTGCACTGAACTCCCAGTTCAGAGTTTGAAACTAAATAATAGGGTAATGATCCTGAACCTAAGGAAATCCAGGCCCAGTAAATTCTGGCTCTAGAATCACGATGGAATTGCATAGCCATAAACTTAAATACATATATTTGGGAGCCGCATGCATTTTTACCTTGATTCCTAGGACGGTTTAAATCCTGGCTTCAGGACTAATGATAACAATGTAGGAATGAACATCAGGGTAGCTAAAATCTGCACTAAGCTTCTGTGCTCTACATTAAGAAGATTGGAAGAGCTTAAGAGCTGTGGAGCATAATATGCAGGTATAAAAAGAAGGTATATGGTGTGTAAGGGAAAGATGCATGTTGAGCAGAAAGTCTAAACAACATTCTGCTCCACCAGCCCCAGGAATCAGTTTTTAGTGCCTCCCTTCCTGAAGAAATGAGCAATGACTTAATAACAACAGCTTTTAATTGTTATTATAATAGTGATCCTTAAAGGCACACTATAAGTAGGGAGCTATGCAGCCCAAGGACTCTTCTTCATATAATTTTCTAGTCACATATATCTAATTTGACTTATTTTTAGGTAAATGAGCTCACATTTATAGATGAATTCTTGATAATGGCAATTAATTTTTTAAAATAAATTATCCCACCTTTATTATTTTCTCAAGGCAGCAAACATGCCTAAAACCCCTTCCTCCTATTTTCCCAACAACCCTGGGAGGTGAATTAGGTTGAGAGAGAGTGACTAGTCCAAAGTCACCCAGCCAACTTTCATGTAAGGTGGGACTACAGCTGGCAGGTTGTAGCCTGGTTCCTTAACCATTAAACCAAACTGGGTCCAGTTCAAGGTGTTGGTTATTACCTTTAAAACTCTTCATGGCATGGGACCAGGTTACCTGGGAATCATCTTGTCCCAATTAGATTGACACATCCCTCCTGGTCTTGGCATGGAGGGCAGGCTGCAAATCCCATAAGTTAAAGAACTTTGGCTGGTGGGATCTAGGAAGAAGCCCTTCTCTGCCGTTGCTCACTCCCTTTGGAACATGTTACCTGCAGAGATAAGGTGAGGTGGCCCTCTTCCCCCTGCCTTCCATAAAAGTAATAAGATTTGGGTCTGTCAAGTAGCATCTAAGATTGTTATGCAACCCTGAGGATTCTGGTGGCTTGAGGGCACTCCTTCTGCTTTGTTAACCTTTTAGCCTTGTTAATTTCTTAACTCTAATTTATTATTTTTAACTTGTACATTTTAATCTTATTTTTAATTTTGTTTTTTAATTGTTGTTTTAATCACGTTTTTATATTATTGTATGATGTTTGTATGTCCAAAGTCACTTAGGTGAGATGGACAGTAGAGAAATTTGATGAATAAATTAACTGGCTGTAATTACTAATTACTTAAAGTAATATTTCAGTACTGATAGAACTAAATTGAAATATACTGTAGTTCATATAGTTTGACTAGCTGAGTTACAGCATTGAGAGATGGAGTCAGGCTAGACTGTTGATTGTAGTTTCTCCTGTTCCACTGCTGGAGTTTGTGATATTTTTAGGCATCCGAGGCAAGAATAAAGTATGGCCAAGGGGGTCTTTGATTGCCCCAGTGCCAGCCTTATCAGATAGACCAGAGAGATAACATAAGTTATTAGTAAAGTTAAGATAAGATAAGTTAATTTTACTTTATTGTAAAGCTACATTAACAGTATCTTACAAGTCTGAAAATACAATTTTTTCTGCCATCATCTTTACAAGCTTATAACTTGGGGGGGGGGGTGAGTCCTCCTGAGCTGCTTGCTCTACAGTTATAGGTGATGATCCCTCTTTATCTGATGGTTCCCCAGGAAGCATCACTTCGCCTGATCTCCCAATGTCTTTCCCACACACCATTACATCCAGGCTTCATTTCATCATCTAGCACTCACACAGTGTGTCTAATTACACCCAGTGTAATTAGAGCCAGTTTATTTATTTATGTGGGTTTTGTTTTGTTTTTAAAGACTGCTCGAGTCTTAACATAGCCATTTGGGGACAGAATAAAGGAAGGCAGATTGGTGAAATCTCAAGAGGTGAGATTTGTAATCCCCAGAAGGAACACCAGAATAATAATGGGAGTAAAGAATAGAAAACAAAGCCAAACATTCTTTCCAATATATTTCTGGGACTGCACTCCAGAAGTAAACAAGCAAGAAAATAAATCATCACCACCATCATCATCATCATCATTTTTAATCATTGTAGAGGAAAGGATGGAGCCTGATAGTGTTACAAATAAAGAACAGTTTTATTCAGCTTTTATGAGCTATTAAAACCACGATGGGAGAGATTTGTATTATTCATTTTCCCCAGCAGTCAGTAGCACCTAGCCAATCTTGGCTGACCTTGAAAAACTGACCAGATCAGCCTTTTGGAAGAGAAACCACTAGAAAATCCTAGGTTGTAAACTAGTTTCAGAAGTAAAAAAAAAAAAAAAGAAGTAACTTGCAAGAAGCAGTAACAAATCACAAGCTCATCCATATAGTCACTAGGAGCTCAATTTTAAGTGCTGCTTAATTTTAAATTGTATTTTAATTATTCTTGTAGGGTGGGATAGGATTGTTTTTCTGACACAAAACCTATACAGTAGTTTTGTATTGTGCAGCTCTGTACAGATATACTTAAAACATCAGCACCAAATTGGCATCAGAATAATTTTTTGCCCAGGTTTTTCCTTCCTCTTCTTGTGTTGAGGAGTACAATGCAATGCAGAAGAAGCAAGTGCAAAGCAATCCTTTGCTTTTTGTATCTCTAGATAGCTTCAAGGGCAGCATGCTCCTTTTCTCCATCCATTACTCAATGCTTTAGCACAACCAGATTTTCTTCAGTGCATACAGCTGTTCTTTGTTCATAGTTTCACAAATGGCTTTTTCTGACATCTGTGTTGGTACCTGGTTCTCCCGGGATGTTGTTGTTTACTGTTCTGCCATTTCTCTTTTGTCTTATATCTATTCTTCTGTTGAATGAACTTGATCAAAAAGAGAATTCTGTACAAGTGGAAATATCTAGCCAATTTTAGTTTATCTCAAAAAACTAAACAGGGTTATGCTTTTCTTCAGTGGGCACTTGCATGAAGTCCTCAGACTGGGAAATTGAAGAAGCATCCCAACTATCATATACCCTGGCTTTTGCCGTAGGACTTTATAGATGTTGAGGAGAAGGGAGGGTGATTATTGCATTGTGTTAGGATCAGAAGCTCATTTAGACTTTGTCCTGTGTCAGTAAGTTCATTTCCAAGTGAAATGCATAAGACATAGCAAATCTCCATAATCAGTGCCACGCTATCCAACTACTTGAAGGATTATATTATACACAGGGAGTATTGTGTGTATAGGAGGGGGAGACATGTTTAAATAAGTGATAGGTTTAGGTTCGTTTTTTGCTTTTAAATTCAGGCTTTCAATTGAAAGTGAATATGGAATTGTTTGTGTATTTCTTCCCTCTGGGCACCATCCAGATGGAGAACAGTTGCAGTAATTATGCATTTTTAGCCAAACCTTGCTGTCAAGCCCTAGTGACAAATGCTGCAATAACATTAGTGGATCAAACTTTGGAGCAGCATTCCTCTCCACTCTGTGAAGAAATAGTGGGAAATGCTGCATGTAATTGATAGGAACATTACTTACCATCAAAGATTCCTATAAATCAATTTTTGAAACGTAGAATTAACATCTTGGCAGTCACATACACCCAAAGCAAAGTATCAGAAGTCACTATTTCTGTTAGTTAAATGTTTTGATCGGTAGACATTTGGTTCACCATCCCTGGGCACTTTTAGCCAGTTGTTTTCCCTTCATTTTGTTTCCCTCACATTTTATTTATAAACAAAAGTAAAATATATCTTTTTAATGATACTTCTGTTTTGCTTCTGGTTTAACCTTCAAATGACATTCTTTGCTATTGAAAGAGTGATGAACATGGCTGACAGAGAGAGTGAAATGTAGTTAGAAGCCGGTTTGTAGGACTATAGAGGACCATCTGTTAATGTCAATGTTACAGAGAAAATACATTAGATTCTGAAAGGTGATCCTTATTGGAAAAGGTGCTGTATGTGAATTTTTACTCTATGAATTCTTTGCATGTTTTGTACAAGCAGAAGAGTATTCCATTGACTTTAAGGCATTGTATTAAGTCAGCTCACCCTGTGGTATCCAATACTTGAAAATCTGATGTGCCCATCTTTATTGGTGCACTAAAGCTCAAAAATCATCTGATGTGCATAGCCTAGCTCGGGATTTAATGCTTCAAACAGAAAGGTTAGTAGATGATCTTCAAGGGCTTCTTAATTTCTATAATTACTTTAGAACTATTCCCAGGAGTTTTTATGGAGATTAACTTTAATTCCTTTTATTGGGGATTACAGATGTTAGATGTTACAGTTTCCCATGCATTGTTGTTATTTTGTTTAGACCCTGTTCAGAAATTACAAAAAAGTAGAAACTCAATAAAGGAACATGATAGGATGAGCCCTATCTTTCTGACATTTTATCAGTAACATCAGTGAGGTTGCCAATATGAAATCCTCTTGTATGTACAAAAGCTTCCTGGATGGCATTTTCTCTTTTCTCCCTTTTGTATTAAAGAGAGTTAAGATGGAATCAATTTTTATTTCAAACATTTTCTTCCTTTCCTGGACTTTTCATGCTTTGCTAACTGTGGCATTCCTTCCCCAAGGCCATCTCTGTGGTTCTCTGCAGAATCCTGATAAGGAAGGGTTCAAGCCCACATGCAAACAGCTCAACATACAAAGTTATCTTGTGCAGACAACATATCACAAACATGATTTTCAAAAGGCAGAATCATCCTGCGAAGGGCTTAAGTCAAAGAGAAACAGACATTTATGTCAATGGCAGTTGCCCATGAGACAAAGATTACACATGATTTAACCATATCATTTTTATCTGGCCTTTCTTCCATTTAGGAATTCAAAGTGACCTGGGATTCTCAGGTACTCTTGCTTTCTACTGCTAATTCACATCTGCTTAGTGTCAGTAAGGTTACCATTTCCTGAACCTGCAGATAATGGACTGGACCTGATGGCTACTCTAAATAATATAGTTGTGAAGTTGGAAAAAGTCACGCAAAGACAGAATTCTCTGAGGTGACTTTGTTATATTGAATCCCTTTTACTGACTGAAACTGAGCTGAATTTTGCAAATTCCAGCAAAAGCCTAATTATTAAATGAGTAGAACATTGTAGACATTTTCCTTTTTGGCTAATAAATGAGTCTAGAATAACAGGTGAAATATATAATAAAATATACAATAAATAGAATGATAAAAGTTATAGCCCTCTGTCAAACTCTGCTGCTTTGGGGGGCATCCCTGTAGGAAAAGGGTGGGGCAATCCTGCAATCTTGCCTTAATAATTCTGATCCCCTTTGTCTCCACTGCTGCCACCACCACAGGCGCTACTACACATAAAGCTTTTCCACTATCTGATCAGAGTTGACTAACTTGGTACATAAATTCAGCAGCTTCGGTCACTGTGGCAAAGCTTTATCAGTTACTCTTGCATTGGCATACTACTCGGGTTCAGTGCTTTTTTTGTAAAAAAAAAAAAGGTGCCGGAACTCACACATGTTATACAACCCACTTTGCCTACCCTACAAGGTTCAATCCAAAAAAGATGCCGGAACTCCGTTCTGAGCATTCTATGAGAAAAAAAGCCCTGCTCGGGTTTAACATGTTTCATGATAGTTAATTCATTGTTCTTCAGGCAAAAACACAAATGGACACAGAATTATATATGAATAGTAATCGGAGATGAAGCATCCTATCTATCATCCATCCATTCACTCCCCATGCATCAAAATATTAAAAAGGAGCAATACTAGTCTGTTGTGTCAAAATCAGTGTGATATTTGTGTTGCATTCCCTTTTTATTTATTTATTTAGAACATTTATACTTCTGCCTACTCGACTCAAGGCAGCTTACACAGATATAAAAACACCCTATAAAAAGAATAAAAAAATAAAAAGAAGATAAATAATAAAATAATAACCCCCCACCCCCTCTACCCCAGCAAAATCACACATTCAAACTAGTCATTTAATGGGCTCTATCCCACTCTGGGTTCCCCAGGCCTGCTGGCAAAACCAGGTCTTCAGCGCCTTCCGAAAGAGTGTTAGAGTGGGGGCCAGTCTAATCTCTGGGGGAATGATGTTCCAGAGAGAGGGAGCCATCACGGAGAAGGCCCTTCTTCTGGATGCTGCCAGATGTATCTCCTTAGGGGACGGCACCCACAACATTCCTTGCCTCCCCGCTCTAGTGAGTCGGATAGATGTGACTTTTATATTCTATGTGTGTCGAAGTGAATAAAGTTAAACCAGAATAATTGTCAAGTTGGTAAAGGAATAGTGAAGAATTCGACTAGTTGCTGCTTAAAAGCACCACATTCTTCTGAAAAAACTCTGACTCAATAGAATGCTGTTGTCATCTGCTTTGGCAGCAGAACGGAGTTCTAGTCCCTTCCTCTGAATGTGCATTTCAAAACCTGCAAAATGGATAAGGAGAGCATGAGCTGGTATCAATTCTCAGTACTTATCAGCAAATGTAGCCTGAGTAAGATTTGACAATGGGGAGAAGTTGAATCACTGGATGAAGTGTGCCCTTCGCTTCTCCTTTCCCCCTCATTTCAGGTTTGTCCTTTATGTTCAATCCAAGCACCACATTTTCTCATCTCTTCCTTCAGCCAGGGAAGATTGATGCGTAATTAAGATCACTACAGAGATGGATTAAGGCTGCAAAGGCTTCAGTTTCTACTGTGAATCTTCCCCACCCACATTTCTTGTTCGCTTTCTTTCATGCTACCAATTTCTCTCCACAGAGGTTCCTTGTGTGACCTTGGTAGGTGCTGAAGTATTGCCTTTTTCCATGCCTAAACCTCCTTAACTTTATCTCTGAAGAAATTCTTACTTTCACATGACCACCTGTCTGCATTTAACCAGAGCCCTATTCAGGAAGCAGAGCTATGAACAATCTTTCTCCCAACAGTATCAATCCTTCTTTCCATGAAGTGCTTTTGCATGGGGTCTCTCTTTTTTTTTTTTGCAGGCTGTGTATGAGCACCTGAACAATGGACCAAATCCACACTCAGAATCTTTTTTTTCTTTTTCTTTTTTGTCCATAGTCCATAGTTCCAGAAATTGTAGCAGCTAACGTTCCTTGAAACGTAGCAGCTAACTACCAAGAAGTGGAGGTGTGGTTTCCTACCATTAAAATTGGCTGTGATGAGGGAGGTGGAAAGATGGAAATAGAGAGGGAATGACACTTGAGAGGAGGTATTTAAGGCTCTACTTTGACATAAAAAAGGGAAGGAAGGAAGGAAGGAAGGAAGGAAGGAAGGAAGGAAGGAAGGAAGGAAGGAAGGAAGGAAGGAAGGAAGGACCAGAGTTTGTGTTATATCACTTGTAGGACTCAGCCACAACATTGATGACAACCAGTGAATTATGAACTCAGGGATAAAGACTTTGTATGGTGTCAGAAGCAAAGCTACTCAGCTCTAGTTATCCCATTGCTTTATAGATCTTAAGTATTTTTTTACAGATGCACAAATAGAACAATCAGATCAAGTTTTACATGAGCATTGTTTTAAAGCAAACTGTAGAGGAAAGGGAACTTGGAGAAAATCTCAAAGGGCCTTCTACTTGTTTAAATCTGTCTGTTGGGATGCATCCCCAGCCTTATGTTACAAACAGCCTCTAAGATGCCTTGACTAGCAATGCTCCCCTGATGTTTGCAAACAATACATGAAGTCCTTATTTGTTTGTTTGTATGCCACCCATATCACTGTTACAACAACTCTGGTGTATTATAATATGAATGCAAAGACCACAGTTTTTCCAATTTCTGATAGGTTTGCTTTTGGATTCCACGTAGTTATAGATTCTTTCCAAGCAGTTTTCTCCGGTCTGGATTTGGCTTCTTTATACAAAGAAGTAATAGGATGTTTGCATTCACACACTTTGAAATGCATACGGTGAGGATAACTTGCTAACCCAGTCAGGAGTCTATTGGTTTCCTAACTGGGGGCAAGGAGAAAAGAATGAATGAGAAAGTAAGTGCAAGCCATTACAAGGAGAAATTGGAGAAATAGCCTAAAAGAGAAAGAGAGAGAGAGAAAAGATAAGCACCTTGCTCTTCTGACCCCTCCTTAGTCTAAAAGTGTAGACTTTATGGTTTATTTAGTAGCCTGTAAAGTACTGTGCTTGTAGTACAGGGACGGAAAGAAGTGTGATTGTCTGTGATTATGCAGATGCTAAAATCCAAAGAGCCATGTAATTCCCACATGGTTGCTTGCTGCTGTGGTACAGGAGCAGCATGTGCTAGACAAAGCCAGGTATCAAAGTGATAAGCTTGCATGTTTTGGTTACTGAGAGGAGAAACATGGGAGGATTGTTGTCACTTGATGTTATTTACTCTACCAGGATTCTTCAAGAGTGCTATTTTATAAAAACTCTATGCTGATCCTTTTTACAGTCAACAGAAGTTCTAAGGACCATCTCTGCTTGCATTTAAAAATGACATGAAGATTCTTGGGCAACATCTTTTTCTTGTTGTGGCCCCATGTTGTTGTCTTTATCTTATCCCCAGCCTATGACAGGCTCAGGTTATCCTTAGTTTTACCAGTGTTGAGCTTTCTTCCTTATTTCAACATTATTCAATAACAGCTTCCAATAGTGTAAAGTCTGTTAGGCTTTCTTGCCCATTATCTTGGAGGAAAGTCTGGTGAATGCAATAACAGGCAAAGATGCAAGATAGGAATGGATGGACAATGGGTACAGGAAGTCTCACAACTAATTCTGTTTACTGCCAGCTCACGGATGGGTGCATGGAGAACATTTAAGTTCAGCAGTGGAGAAAAGCCCTAAAATTCAATATACCACTTTTCACCAGGGATGATTTTTCCTTCATTATTGTATGCCTGTAGCTATGGGTTCTTTTTCTTGCATATTTTGATTTATATTCAGTCAAAAACCCTCTGGTGTTACCAGTATGTTTTCCTTGATGGTGTAACCAATAGAAGATTACAATTACTGGAATGGCAAGGAAAGCATTCTAAATAATTAGGAAAATCAGCCTCGTGTTTCTTGATAGAATTATAGCCACACCAAGAATTTGCTCTTTAAAACATTAACAATGCTATTGCTGTGTAAACCTTTTTTAGTTATTATGATAGTTATCATGTAATTGCCTACCCTCTTTAGCATATATGAAATTTGATTTCAGAGTCAAGCCATATGGATTCATCCATTATTCATTGATCTATAATATTTCTTAGCTTCTCTTTACCCAAAGTATTCTACAACTAATTGCATAAGTGTGAACATTCGCATAATGAACCAGAAACTTTGTGTGAGTCTGCGGCTAACTTTGTTTCAATATATGCATTTTCCTCTAGCAGTTCCAGAAAGAAATTACAAATAACATATGAATCACATGCCTTTATGGTCCTCAAAGAAGTAAAGTTACAAATTTATCTTAATGCAAGTCATTTGTATGTGATTGTGTATGTACTATATGTGGGTAGATAAATAGATGATAGATAGATTTCATTTATAAAATTTGAGCCTATCTGTCTAATATTGTGTTTTATGAAGTGAAATATTTGTGAAATATTGCACTTCTTCATAAACCTTGCAGTTCAAAAGCATGCAAATGCGAGTAGATAAATAGGTACCATTTTGGTGGGAAGGTAACAGCACTCCCCTGATGTATGCTGGCCACATGACTATGGAAATGTCTTTGAACAGCACTGGCTCAACAGCCTTGAAATGGTGATGAGCATCGCTCCCTACATTTGGCAGCAACTAGCGGAGTAAAATCTGCAGGAACTCCTATACCTCATAAACTTTAGACCATTTCTAAATCTTGGGTAACTTTAAGATTTGTGGACTTC
The DNA here is from genome assembly GCA_023970755.1 of Azemiops feae. Classification (NCBI taxonomy): domain Eukaryota; kingdom Metazoa; phylum Chordata; class Lepidosauria; order Squamata; family Viperidae; genus Azemiops; species Azemiops feae. Next base: position 2,046,539 of record JALGBA010004008.1, read on the forward strand.
AGCAAAATAGACTGGGGAATTCTGGGAGTTGAAGTCCACACATCCTAAAATTGCCAAGATTGAGAAACTCTGGTTTAGACAAATTAACCCAAATGCAAATTTTCAGAGCAAGAAAATCTTTTGATGAATTAACTAGCATTAGCTAATAAGGAAATAGGTATAAAGGTAATATTCATATAATTGTTGCTTAATTTTATATAGGTAGAAAAAAAATCCCTATTCTTGAAAGCTATATATATATATTTAAGTAAATAAAACTTCCTTCTACATGAAGAATATTGTAAAAACAGTACCAAATACACAATATTTTTTATTATTTTATGCTCTTTTGATATGCTTTATTTTAAAGATGAATTTGAAAAGAGATATATCTAATTTCATTCCTTTCTAACAATGTTGAACAAGCTTGTTCTGGCTTGGTTAACAGTCTCTCTCCATGGCCTTTGTAGGGATTTCCCAATGTTAACATTACTCCCAGAAGGGGTTCATTATTGTTCCCTCAATATAAAAAAAACACACAATGTGAGCTATAAGGAGAAAACATTAATTTCCCAACTGCACATATTGTAGAAGTCAGGATCTAGCTATATGGAAAATTGTATGCAAAGTACAGTGCTTTTGCCTTTGAAATAATAGAAGACTTGAACATAATATTTACCATTTTTAGTCTTTCTGTTTCTCTGCCATATTATAAAAAGTACATTCCACCGAAAATTTCTTTTCTCAGAGGTCTACTGAAATGAACAGTATCTATACAAGAATTTCCTGTTGCCTGTTCAATGCATAGCTTTTTCTTTATGCTGGTAAAAATTGTGCCTGGAAAAACTGCATTCTTTGATTATTTCAGTTATTATCAAAGTCTTCTCTAGGCCAGCTATATATTTTGGGAAAGTTTGGATCTTAACTATATTCTAAATGGTGAGGAGATCATTACAACAAGACTTCCAAAGAAATAAGGAAGACAGCAATGAAGGCTATTTTCAGTCTGGGAAGTACATAGGATGGTTGTGTATACTCATTTGCAGAGGACATGTCTTTCTTTGAAAAGTTAACAGAGGCATGTTTGAAAGTATTTTTTTTTATTTCATTCATGTATGTTTGATGGACATACAATAAAGAACTGTCAAAAGGGGAAACAGAATCTTCTAGTTGTCATCAACAGTGTTTTTGGATTGGTTTTGCATCCCCACAGGTTATATGGTGATGTGAGCCCTTTGAGGTTGCCCAGACAAAAAAGCACCAACCATGAATACTATCACTTATTAGTTTACAGAATCTTGCAAGTCTGAACTATATATCTTCCCCTTGCCTTTATGGTCTAAGAAACCTGGAAACATTCTGAGGCATTAGCCATGCCCCTTTTATGGGCTAAGTTGCCTCTTATGACTGTTGTTCCAAGAAGACTTTAAAACCTGTCTTTGGTCCAGGCTGAGGTTAATAAATTGGTAACACTATGTTTTAATAGCTGTTTTAGTCTTTGTTGTTTAGGTTTGTCTATGTTTTTATTTAGTTTGTTTGGAGTTAGTATTTGATTTTATAAGCTGTCCAGCAGCTGCTGGATTCTTCTGCCATAGGTGTCAAACCCAAAATCCAGATGGATCTATATCTGATAGGAGTGCAACCTCCTTCTCATGATCCAGGCTCTGAAATAATAAATTACGCTCTTAGTTCTGAATACAGAATTTTTTTAAAAAAATCCAATTTCAACATCTACTTTTAAAGGCACATTTTCAAAAGAATAATTATGTACTGTCTATTTTAGCATATACTGACCTCCTCCACTCTCTCCCTTGGAATTCTGTTTATCACTATTTCCTTGGCATTTCATCTTTCAAGCATTTAATAAATAGATCAACTTCCCAACAAACTGAACATTTATGCCAGAAAAATCTGAGGTTCTGCTCCTGTTCCTCTGATTCCCCACATATTATGATGAGAGGTGTCTGAACAAGCAGAAGATCTATTTCCTTAAAAATATCTGGCAGATATCAAAATATATACTCTGGTGTGGGTTCCAGACATTCTAAAATAATACTCAGTTCATATTTTCCTACTTCTTGAAAGCCTTATCATAACTAAGCTAGCTGAGTCCCATGAAAAGAAATAGCCATTTATATCCACATCTAAAATATCAACCATCCTAGGTGTACCTAGTGAGATAACTTATGCTTTGCTGATTTTCAGTGCTATCCTAACTCCATCCTCTCAATTCATGTCCTGATACTCTGAGGAAGTGCCATATGTTTTAAACTGTGTGCAGATGTAATACTTCACATCTGCTTGTTTTCATTTATCAGTTCCCAAAAAGAAGAGAACTTTCCCATTCCATGCATAACATTTGCAATTATTCATGTTGTATAGTGTGCTATAATTTGTAAAACTGACAAAATGAAATGAACAAGCAAAATGTCAAGTTAAATACCCTGGTGGCTTCTGAGTTTATCTGCTGCTCCATTCAGCATTTCTGTGGGGCAAGAACATTTTATCAAATGGGGTTCAGGGGAGCTAGAGAGAAAGAATTCACACATATTCTGATAGGAGAGCAGGATTAGCCTAGCTACATATGTGAGGAAGTACTCTCCATTACCTGATAAGGTTTAATGATACAGGATGAGAGATGCTGAACCATCTGAGAATAATTCAAAATTGTCGATGGCTATCTCTCCAGGTGAGATAGTCGTGTTTCCTCTGGACATTTCATTAACTTCTCCATTGATTAACTTAATATCTTGTACATGGGCATCTGCAATGAAAGTTTAAGAATGAGATAAGAAACTGTGCAAGTTTAGGGAGCCTTAACATGGTTCCAGTGAGAAAGACAATCATATGTTTTACGTTTTTCTAGTAGGGGATATTGAGAAAGGTATTATTATTGGGGCACATGTTTACAGTAGAGTACTCTGATTTGCCATTTGTTTATGTGCCTTCAGCATTTACTATAGAGAATCAGAATGTTAACCAGGTTTGATTATTTGTTCCTTCCAATAGGGGGAAAATGATATAGGTCAGAATTGAACTGGGAAGTCTTTGGCGCTCTCTGAGTATGATTGCTTGCTTGCAGATACTCATTGCATTACTAGGTAATATCATCAGTGTTCGTATGGTGGGGGTTTGCTCCTTGTTCATCTACAGTAGCTTCATCTTGTATCTGTTCCTTGCATATGTTCCTTCTTTCACTGAATCTTCCTTGCAAATCTCTCTAGTTGTATTCCCTTCCTTACTCTGATGTCTCAGAGATATAAATAAACCTGTCGCTAGGAATCAGTTGCAGGGGAAAATTAGTGAAAGCAGAAGGATTTAGCCCATTTTGCCAGCCACTAATAATTTCCTATAAATGCCTTTCTTGCCCTTAAATTATTTATTGGCTGACAAAAAAGGCAATGCAGTCCTAGGCTGCATTAACTGAAGGATAGAATCAAGATCACATGAAGTGTTAATCTACATCATAATACCTTAGTAAGACCACATCTGGAATACTGTATCCAGTTCTGGTTGCCACAATGCAAAAAAGATGTTGAGACTCTAGAAGGAGTGCAGAGAAGAGCAATGAAGATGATTAGGGGACTGGAGGCTAAAACATAAAGAACCTTCGTTAGAAGGACTAGGGGTGACATGATAGCAGTGTTTCAATATCTACGGGTTGCCACAAAGAAGATGGGGGTCAACCTATTCTCCAAAGCACCTGAAGGCAGGACAAGAAGCAATGGGTGGAAACTAATCAAGGAGAGAACCAACCTCAAACTAAGGAGAAATTTCCTGACAGTTACAACTAACCAGCGGAACAGCTTCCCTTCAGAAACTATGGGTGCTCCAACACTGCAAGTTTTTAAGAAGAGATTGGATAACTATTTGTCTGAAATGGTATGGGACTTCCTGCATGAGCAGTGGGTTGGACTAAAAGACCTCCAAGTTCCCTTCCAACTCTGTTATTCAGTCGTCAAGGAAATTTGTTTCCTTTTGCTCTGGAGGAGTAAAAGTAGACTTCCCCAAGCCAAAATTGGATTTCATCTGAATTTCAAAAGAAGCTTTTCTGTGGGGTGGGATGGGGAAGGCAGGCTGTACTTCGCTGGTGGTATAGTCATCTGTGAAGGATGCCATACTGTAGTTGGATCTTGTAAAGTAAATTCTACATGTTTTGGGGTATGGGTTTAGATAGTCTTCAAGATTCCTTCAAAATTTAACATTATTTCCTCCATTATTTGTTTTTTTGAGGAGGAAGTACTTGAGGATAAAACCACAGAAACCTATACCTGAAGTTAGCTCCCTAAGAAATTTTAACAAAACAAACCAACATTCTAGTATTCACAGTTTGAATTCATGTCTGGGTTCACATATCATGTTAAATTTGTCTTAGCATGAAAGCTGTCATTGTGGTTTATTTAAAAATATGTTTAAAACAAGTCATGACTTTATGTGCATCTAAGTGATTAAAGAGAACACAGCTGGCAGAAGTTTTTATTTTATTATAAACTTTCATTTATTTCTGACTGTCAGAAACAATCACAAGTGTTTTATAAAAAATGTCTATTTTCTCAGGATCATAAACCTGAAAAATTTTCTCCAATACTTGATTGTAAGGAGTCATGAATTAAAATATGCAAATTTATTGTTGAATGTCACCATTATTCTGACTGCAAATATGCATGTTAAGGCATAATCAATATGCACAAATGCAATAATATAAATTCCGAAAAACAGTATATCATAATAAAATAGATTTGTGCATAGACTTAATTTGTATAAATCTATAAATGTCATTTTAATTATGAGTACAGATTATAAAATTCATTGGCAGAACATTTGTGCTTATTAGTTTACCAATTTATTGTGATTCCCAGCATGCACAGCTGTACTGACTATCACATAAACCCAAAATCCTTCAAAAAGCTACATTACTTTTCAGAAACCATCAAGTTTATGTAGATGTTGCTCCCTTTTTTGAAAAGCTGAGATCTACGTAAATAGACACTGTTTTGTATAAGCAGATGTGTTGTCTCCATGGACTTGGCTGACGAATACCTATACTGTACATACATACAGTAAACAGCTAGATTCACATATTGAGCTAAGCCAGTATTTTTAACTATATTGTGTTGAACGAAACAAGCATGCTAAACCATATTGGGTGGATTGACACATTCTAAGCCAAAAGTCATCCACATTATAGCTTGCTTAATATAAATCAAGCTACTGGCTTTATAGCTGAATCCATGCAGAGTTCTTATTTCAGACAATGGAGTAAAACAAGTTGATTTATTCATTTAGTGGCCTACAAGAACTCCACCCTACCAAAGTAGAATTTTTTTTAATGGTGATTACTGGAACCTTGATAGATCATGTAGCACAGGGGTGTCAAACTCGCAACGTCATGTGACGTGCCGCGATGTATCGCAACTTTTTATCTATTGCCGGCAATGGGGTGGGCGCGGTTTCGCCATGATGCATCCGGCCCATGGGCCGGCAGTTTGACACTCCTGATGTAACTAAAAATCACTCTCATGATGCAATATTGCTGGAGTGAATCACTCTGAGTATCATCAGTTGGTGGTCTTGTTTTGCAGACCTTCTGTGTACATTATAAGTTGCTGGCAGAGAATTCCTAGCTGAAGCTGGGGAAAAAAATGTGAATCTAAGGGACAGCTTCAGTCATCCTTCAGCAATGTGCCTGCAGCTACCAATCTAAATTCAAAATGTTCTCTTTCTGAGCCTTAAGTGGAAGCTTCCCTGCCACTAATGCATAGCATTTAGCTTTTTTTTTTTTAATGCCTGAGAGACTATCATAATCTGCCATGTCAGTATGTCCCAAGAGGACAGTCTAATCTATGCTGAACTCAATGCATCTGTCACTGATTTGCATTTAGTGCCCTGTATATTAACTGCTTTCTGTTTCTGTGCTATGCCCTTCTGCCAGCATCTGACTCTTGCCAACATCCCAGTGTGATGTCTTTTCTCTTTCTCTAACTCCTTTTAGACTTGTGTTGTTTTATGGATCCTTCTGTTGTGCTGGAAAATTGAATCCTGCTGTTTGGCTGCTAAAGCAGTATTTGCTTCACTTGGAGTGTGTTACAGTTGAAAGAGTGAGGTCACAGGAGGGTAATTCTGGAAACCCTCAGGCCATAGAGACACCAAGTGTCAACACTTTCTAGTTAGCACCACTAGATGAGCAGCAGAAGTTTCCACAAAGCTATCTATAACCTAAGTTTCCTTAGCATGAACCTGTGCAAGGGGAATATTACATGGCACAGACAAGCTCATCTGCCTTGCTCTTGTCTGGCTGTCACTAGCTAATGTTGTCCCTTGTCTACATTTCTCCTGTGCTTTGGTTGTCTTAGCGCAAGCAATTTGGAGGGCTTTTAAATCTGCACTGTCAAAGAGATATTTTCCATTTAAAGGCTAATCTCTTTCCTCTTTTTTATGTGCAGCATTTTAGCAAAAGCATTTTAGCTACTTTTCCACAGTATCTTTTAAAATTCATTTTTTAAAAACATATGAAGAGAAAATGACTCCAGGTCTTAAATATATATTGTGCTAAAGTACACTCTGATAGTTGATAATCCAACACACAAATTGATCGCTTCTCAGATTTGAACTGCTAGTCTGTTTTAGCCGGATGGTTCTGCCTGACAAGGACAAGTCATCTCTTCTCCACTTTCCTCTATATCAGGGGTGTCAAACTGTCGGCCCGCGGGCTGGTTCCATCATGCGGAGGTCGCGCCCACCCCAGCTCTGGCAATGCAAAAAAAGTTGCGATACGTCATAACATGTCACGTGACATGGTGAGTTTGACACCCATGCTCTATATGATTTCAACTGGCCCATTAAGAACTTCTTTTATGAAGCCTTTGACTCTATCCCTAATCCTGCATCTATTGTAGCAAAGTTACAGTAAATGCATTTAATGTCACATATAGATTGGCCCCAATGGGATTGCATTTATGGTATTTTCTTTTCCTGATTTTCTCTTCACTTCACTTGCTATCTCCCAGTTTATTTTCTATTTTTTGCTTAATTACCAATGATAACAATATTGAGCAAGGATATTAGCTTTCTGTCTTAGGGACAGACTGTATCCATGACTTCTGGTTTCCCTTGAGATGCCACATTGTTCTAGAAAAGCAAAAGTGTGATTTTATTACTAAATTTATAGAATGTATTCACTGCCCTAGTCCAATAAGACTGTAAGCAGCTTATGGGTATATGTACAGTACTAATAACAGTACAATGGTACAATAAAACCAATTTAAGTAATAATGGCTCTTGAGTCATCCCAAAAACTTTCTTATGGCCCTGTTGGACTCATCTTCTGATGATGGGCAGGAGGAAGTAGAGCCAGGAGCTTCTAAGGGGGTGAGTCAGGGGCTTCCTGACAGAGGTAATTCCAGCAACATTGAAGTTAATAATTCCAATCTGGTTGAGGCAGATCTAGCAGGCCTTTAGAACTTCCTTTGTACATGCAGTGAAAGCCTCTAAGATGCTGGTTCATCCACCAGTACCAAGCAGAGGCGTGCTTTAAAAATACAACAGCAGAAGGCTGAGCTCTGAAGATCAGATGCACCGACTAGCAGGATAGTAGACTCTGGTAAGTAATATATGTCTGCTGTGCATCTGAGTGGAAACTCAGTGTGACTTATTTATTGGCCTCACTTCCTGGGACAAATGCTGAGAACAAGTTTCAGCCTTTTGCTCTGTTTTGTGTTCTGAATTCTACCTCATTGTGTTTCTCGTGTTTTCCATTGGATTTGATGCTTGTTGATCAGTTTTCTGGTCCTGATCTGTGCCAGCCTTGACTATGTTACAGTTTCTGTCTTTAGATCTTGGTAAAGAGAACTTTTTGCTTCTAAAGATTCTGCCTGAGTTTATGTATCTCTGAGTTTGTGTATCTCTGTCACAGAAAAGACCAAATCTCTACCAATTTTTGGAAGGCCATAAGAACAGTGACCACCCTTACCTTAGGAGGTTCTACACAGACGATCCAACAATTGGATCCCTCCTGCTGCACTTCCAGGTTGGGGGATCCTCTGGCCATCCAAGTCAGATGGACAGAATTCTTTTGAGAAAGGTGGTCTTAGATATCCAGGCTCTGAGTCACATAGGGCTTTAGTGGCAGTGGCTAGCACTTTGTATTATATTTAGAAACTGATGCAGCTCCTGCAGCAATGGTGTAACATGGCAAACCTAAGATGCCCAGATGGTTTTCAATGCCAGCCTCACATAGAGTGAATTACAGTAATGTAGAGTTCCTTCAGATGACTGAGCTCTGCAGCATCTGATAACAAAGTAATTGCCAAGGAGAGTAAAACAGCTCCTAATCCTTGTAGCAGTCCAGAAGGCCACAGCAGTCAATATTATGAAAGACCAAGAAGAGATTTAGAGAAAAATATTTATTGTACTCCTTCTGTCTGAGAGATCTTCCATGATAGCAACCAGCGTGATTTCAATTCCATATCTAAATTTGGATTTCCATAGGACTCAATGATCTGTGACTATCTTTTCCATAGCTCTATATAACTGTAGTCTCTGAACCTGCATCTAACTTCCAGTGCTCTTTCTGACAACTTTCATCAGCCAAGTGGGACAAAGTCTAATGCATAAGTGACAGAGCAAGGACACGGAAAACAATGTTTTGCTTGAAATCCATAGGTTGAAAAATCTCTCAGGTATCCTAAGACATCAATCCTGTTATCTCAATAGGTTCCACCTATCCAGCATTCAATTTGGAGCAAATGCAAGCAATTCTATTTACAAAATGTTCAACCAGAGAATGATAGATTACACTAATTGGTTCTTCCAGGCTCAAGGCCCTAACATAATTGATAAACTCTAAATTGTGCAGCTGACTGACATTCTACCTATTTGATAAAAGTGGGGAAGTGGTTTTATTTCACTTCCTTCATCATCATGGAACTGTGATGTAACTATTGATGACTACTTTTTCTTGGAGTTGAAAATTAGTGATAATGATTAGCTAAAATGGGTAAGGCTATTGTTTTCTTCCTATTTCTTTTTTCTTACCTTTTCCCATTTAGTTTTCATTGTTTCCATATCTCAGTTCAATGGTATTTACTTTCATATTGGTGTAGATGGGATGTACTACTGGAATGCTTCAGTTTCCTCTAGAATATAATTTTTGAACAATGAATAATTTTGAAACAACCAAAAGCAATCTGTGCATACTTAAATATGGAAACCCTTCTTAATCTTCAGAGAGAATGAATTGTATTTATGAAATTTAGAGATCTCCATTCTCACTCTGAGAGGGAGAGAATGTTTACTGGCATTGGCTTTCACAGCTGGTATCTGTTGGAGACTGTTGGGCTTCAGGGTTTGTGACTGTTGATAATCTGTTATCTAGACCAGGGATTTTCAAGTGGTGGTACGTGTACCACCAGTGGTACTTTGGCATGTGGCAGGTGGTACATGACCATCGTAGAGAAGTGCAGCGGGGAAGGAGAATGAGCTGAAGTGACCCAAGCCTGAGGGAGAGGCAGCTGTAGCTGCAGGACTGTTGGAGCTCGGCAGAAGCCCCAGGAGCGCTGGCAGGGCTCCAGCTGATTGGCACTTCTGGAAGCAGCCCGGAGCTGGAGGTGTACTGGAGAAAAAGGGGGAGAGGAGAGGTGAGGATATAAAAGGAGGCGGTTTTGGCGGCAAAGGGAAAAAAAGAACAGGGAAAGAGAAGGGGACGGAGAAGAAGCTGTGGAAGGAGAGCTTGGCAGTCAGGGAGGAAAAAGAGACAGGGAAGAAGAAGTAGCTGTTGCTGGAAGAAAAGGTCCCCTGGTTTATTTTGTCCAGCCAGGAGAATGCAATCAGCGCTGATGAAATGAAAAGCCGGGAGATGAGCATGTCGAAAAGGAGGTTGGTTTATTTTGGAAGCCAGTGGGCTCTTGGTCAACTGGCAGCTTGATTGGGTTACCATAAGGATTTTTGTAAGTTTTTACAGCATTTTGTAATTCAGAGGCTCATTTGTGTGCTTTGGTTATTGGAATATTTTAGTCTGTTTCACAAAGGCTAGCAATGAGTCCAAAGTGTTGGCTTCCGTAGGTTTAATCCCTTTAAACAAATGTAATTAGTTTTACCCCCTTATTTTGAGTCTGTCTATGGCTTTTAGCAAGTTTTCTTTGTAGGTAAACAGGCTTAATTTAAAGTTATCACTTTTCGCAATTGCAGGAACCTGGTTGCTACACTGTTTAAACTGAGACAAGTCTGAGGCAGCTTAAAGAAAAAAAAATGTAGTCAGTGTTTCTTTATTCTGGGAGGCTTTTGTAAGCCTTTCTTGCTTTGCGCTTGATTCCTGTGTCTTTAGGGGTACAGTGAAGGCACTGGGGGGGGGTGCATTCTTATTACACTGTGGAAGGAGAGCTCAGAAGGCAGGGAGGAAGAAGAAGAGAGGGAGAGAGGAAGAAGGGCCGACCAGCCAGCTGGTAGTGGTGCATATTAATAAATATGGATAAATTCATCATACATTTGTCAGTGCAAAGGAAAAGTGATTCAGCAAAGGAACTGCCACTGAAGAAATTAAAACTGGTACTTTTTTCCTTTTTTTCTACAGTTTGTAACATTTTATTAGGTTACAGAATAAAATACAAAAATACCAAAGGAAATAGTAGGACACAGTGGGGAAGAAAAAGGGAAAAAGGGAAGGGGAGAAGGGAAAAAGAACAGACTTCCTCTGTTGCAGTAGAAGGAAGCATTAACATTGAACCTCAACTTTTTACTTTTCCATAATATTATAAACTAGCCATTGCTATAACAACAAATGAATCTAATCAGTAAAACCCAAAATCCCCCCCCCCTTTTTTTTTAGTCATCAGGTTTTTGACACCTTGCTAAGCACTGGTAGTACTCAAATATTGTCATGTCCTAAAAGTGGTACAATCTGTGAAAAGGTTGAAAAGTCCTGCTCTAGACCACAGTCACTAAACCCTGAAGCCCAACATATCCCAATTAATGTTTAATCAATCAAATGATTTTCAAAATCACTCTTAAAATAGTGGACATCTTGTTCCCATTAATAAGAGGAAATATGAATATTATTGAATTTGTAATCACTTTTGAGAGAGAGAGAGAGAGAGAGAGAGAGAGAGAGAGACTTTCAGACCTGCAAAACCTTCTCTAATTCAGACCCACTGAAAGGAAATAGGGATGACTTGTTATAAGCAAAGTGTTATAGGCAAAGTGCTTTTAATAGGCAAACTCTCTTTAACTCCTCTGTTTCAAGCTGGAAACTAAGGATGAGAGGAAACTTTAATTAATCTCTTTGTGGAGTTGGCTAAGATATTTTCAGATGAAATAATTATTGGGCAGGGATACCTGAAATCCTAAAATTCAGAATGAACTGGATAGGTTGGAGAAAAGGGCTGAAAATAACAAAATGAAACTGGAGAGAGACAAGTGCAAAAGAAGAAACAAAATGCAAATGTATGGACAAAGGATGACTAGCATGATAATAGTATTTAACAAAAAAACCTTGAAATAGTCATTGATTGAAACTATATATGAATCAGAAGTGTGATGTGGCTACAAAGAAGGTAAATGCAATTAGTGTTGCATTAACAGAAGTATAATTCAATAATTATGGAAGTCAAAAATCAGGAGGAGTCTTGTACTGCCTTTTCAGGCTAACATTTTTTCTAATGAATAAACTGTCATGAACTACAGCTTACTTCATCATATGTAAGGATTTATGTCTTTTGGTAAAATATATTAGTCTAAAAAGCTGCTTTCAGATTCTGATTTTTTGGCTATTTTTTAAGCTATTAGAGACCAATAGAGCTCTCCTCCAAATCAAGGGATTTGTTTAATTCTTTTTCCTTTGTCAAACCCTATAGTGGTTCTTGGTTGCATTTTTAAGAAGAATTCAAAGCAATTGGAATAGGTTCAGAGAAGGGCAATAACTAAGCCATATTAAAAAAAAAAACACGATTGAATGAACTGGGTATATTTAGGTTTGATAAAAAAAATAATTGAGGCAGGAGATGATATCACTCTCCACATACCTGAAAGAATGTAATACAGAAGAAAGTCAAGACCTGTTCTCTCTCATTCCAGAATACCAGACATGGAATAATGGATTTAAGTTACAGGAAAGCCGATTGAATGTTAGGGGGGGGGGAATCCTACTAATAGTGGCACTTTGACAATGGAACTAATGAATTTGGAAGGTGATGGGCTTCACTTTACTGAATGTATTCAAGAGGAGACTAGATAGCTATCCATCTGGGCTGCTTTCTTTTATATCCCTGTAAAGAAGAGAGAGTTGGACTGGATAGCAGAAATGCGTATTTCAATTATTTGTTGAAAGACACTGTCTTGTAATTTTATTTCTGCAAATCATTTGGTTGATTCTTAAATACATTTACTTAGGATTCATACTTATTATTTGATTAGGAGGATTTTGAATTTTTTTTTGAAAGAGGTGCTTTGGAATTCATGAATCACAGATGTCATTTCTTAAGTGTTGCTTGGAAGGCAAAAGTGGAAAATGATGAAATATGTACTATACTGCCACCCTCCCCATCTTTATGCATTTGCATGCATCACAATTGTGAAAGGGTAGAGCTTGTCACAAGGCATCTTCATTTTATCTTCATTTTGATGTCATTGTGATTAGAAATTGATAACTATGTGAAATTCTTCTTTTTGAATTGCTAAAGCAGCCGTGTGTGGCTACTTAAGTAACTGCTCCTAGCTGTGTCTGCGTGCACAAAAAAAAGAGGTGAGCCAGCTGATTATATTCAAGTTTATATTCAAGAACAAACCCATGATTGCTATCAAGTATGAGAAGTTAGTGCATATATACTGGCGTAATATATTTACAAAAAGTTTGTTGCAAATGCATGAATTTACACAGTATATGTGCATAATTAATCAACAAATTTACCAATAAAATAATATATAAAATCATTTAAAATGAAACCAAAACAAGAAAATGCAATTTTAAGGTAACATTTAGCAGGTAGAAGCATTATGAATGCTGTGATACAAGCAAAGTAAAACCAATGAGCCTTTAACATCCTATTTAATTGCTTTTTTCTTAGGAGGGCATTCTATAGAGTACAGGCATATTTTGATCGTGGCATCAGGACTGTGGCTGTTGTTCCTTGTGGAAACAAGAAGACTCAGGTGTGATGCAACATTTTGGTATTGGAGCTTGGGGGGAAATGATCAATTTCTTTCTCCATAGGAACCCTGAGGCAGCAAAATCTGAATCCTGATTGCATGAACAAGCTTCCTGTCTGTTTCTGGAGTTTGCAATCTAATCTATCCTAAAGCGACTTTAGCAGGTCAGACTGTCTGGTTCAGCGAGTTAATATCTACAGATCGATTTCTTTTTTCTTCTTCTTCTGCATTATTTACCTCTCCCTTGGGAAGCTATAGGAAATTTAAAAGGGGGGGGGAGGGAGGAGAGAAAGAAAATAGCATATTGTCAGGGAGGCAACAGATGGTTTGGGGTTGCAGCCCAGTCTGTAGAAAGATGCTCCCTAGGATTCCAGGACTGATTTTTTTTAAAGTAATTGATGCTGCTGTTATATATGTGTATAGATAATGGCACCCAATGATGGAGTTTGTTCACCCCAACTTTTCAATCCTGTAGTGTGACTGCTGCTCTATTTTCTACTCGGCTGGGCTTTACGGCAGACCTATCAAGCCATTGCTCACTTTGATTGATTTTTTTCCCCTCTCCCTTTTCTTCTTTAGGAAAAGAAATTACCAAAAGCCTGCATTATGGCAATGAAGCCAGAATACATAATTATGAGATGATAGTGGGGAGGGGGGAATGAGGAGGCATAAAGGGACTACTGCTCCCTCTGGGCATAACAAGTTGCTGAGAAAACACTGCTTTTTTGTCTCTTGTGAGAGCAACAGCTTTCACAGATGGTGGCTTAGTACCCTCCTGGTATTTTATTTGGCACTGTAGGCAGACAGGTCTTTTCCTCCATAATATCTGCGTCTACAGTAATGGTAAGAAGCCAGCCATGTATAGTTCAGACTAATTCCACTTCTCTTCCTTTCAGCCTTGCTATTAAGGTAGTTACGGTTTACACAGATGGAAGAGTTACCATTCTTATGGATCATCTCCATCCAGAAACACTCAGAAAGGGATTGTATCTAATGAAATTGATGATTTTTTACCTGATGTCAGAGTGCATACTGAAGGAATATGAAAATAGTAACTGGGAAGTCAGGATTCCTATTGCATAAATTAGGTATCATGATGATTTCAATTGAGTATCAATTTATTATCCACTGTCTGAGTTGGTGAAGTTTGTATATAGCAAACTGATAATATGAATACTCACTGCTCATTGTTATGACTTGGGATGCCTGCTCAAGTTTCTCAGTTTATAATAAATGGCTAGGTGTATTCTAATATGATTTCCTGCTTATGTGTATTTGTATGGTGGGCATTCATGAAATTAGAAAGACAAGAACGTAGCTGCTGATCTTTGATCTTCAACATTTGATTACTTGACCAACTTACTTGAATGCATTATTATATAGTATATTCTGTATTTTAAGAGAAATGTAAATAAAAATATTAATCATTATCAGTTCTAATCATTCTTGTGATGAGAAAATCCCCTTCTTTTCCAAGAACTGCTTTTATTGCAGTTTTGGTTTAATGGGTGGTGAGTTCCCAATATAAAACCAACAATTAACCACTGCAGTTCTGAACTTACAAGGAATTGATTTGTCACTAACATTGGATTTCTCTTGCCTTTAAGATAGATGGATATGCATAATGACATGATTACTTACTCTAGGATGGTAGATACTTTCTGGTGAGTTAAATAGGTTGACTTATTTTCCTGAAAGCAAAGTTTCAAGAATTCTCAAGTACAAGAGAATCTCATCATTCTTTGGGATATTATTAATTTTTGAGCACCCTCTTCTATTCAGCTCTGAAAAGACATAGGATGAATATTTGTACACTGAAATCATGAGCCAATTTAAGACAGTTTAAAACTCCTATTTTATTATTCAAAGCAAAAGCTTGCAGTTATTGGCACAGGTCTGATCTGGGTGAGTTGTCAGGGTTACAGATAATTAGTTCTGATGAAGATTTTTAAACTTTATAAAAAAAAAAAATCCAGTTACCAGGAGTTAAGATATATTATAACTTAATATGCACAATTTATAGAATAGTGTTGGTTTGATATGATTATGTGTATACAGTGAATTGAAAAATTATTGACGGGTCCTTGGTGCTCTCTAAGCTTGGTTGTTTTCTTGCAGACATTTCATTGCCCAAACTAGGTAACATGAGCAGTGCTAGTAGGCCGTAGAGTTTGCTTTCGTTTTATATTCTAGTGGCTTGTCCTGTCAATGTTGGTGGGAATGGTCTTAGTGGTTCTTTGGTTGGGCTGTTTGTTGTTAGCTTTCGTAGCAGTTCATTGATTGGGGTATTGTTTACTTCTTGATTGTTGATCTGATGTTAATCTTGGTGTTAATCTCTGCCCATCTGAATGTTGATTGCTAGTGAGAAGTTGTTTTGGTCTTTTGGTTCCCTTTTGGCTTGTTGATTGTTTCTTTTGAATGGTGAAATTAAAGAATTTTCATCATGTCTTCTGGCTACTAGTTGGTGTTCATGGATGTGCTCTGCTAGTCTTCTGCCTGTTTGTCCTAAGTAGTGGCTGTTGCAGTCATTACACTCTATATTGTAGATGACTCCTTCTTTTTTTCCCCTTTCTGGGGCTACTGAGTTTTTTTGGTTTACTTAGGATATATTTTGGAGCCTTTTAGTTGGTTTGTGCACTACGCTCATCCTATGTGGTTATAATAGTCTTTAATTTCACAACACATGGAGTAACCACAGTTTCAACTGGGAAACTGTGACCATCCTAGATCAAGCCAAGTCCAAAAATTCTAGAGAATTCCTAGAAACCTGGCACTCTGACAAATTGGCTATCAACAGGCACATATAAACATCTATACACCATTCAAAAGGGACAATCAACAAGCTATAATAGCATCCTTGCAAATCCCAAGGAATAAGTGAGGTAACAAACTTGTGCTGCTGTTAAGGTATTCTGTTATATGTATTGATGTGCCCTTTTGTTTACATAATTATTTTACATCTCTCATGCTCTTATATAAAATTTGGACACATAATTTTGTCTAGGGTGAAAGTCAAGAATGAAACCATGCTGTCTCCTGTTAAAACCTGTTATTTTATAAAGCACTTTTAAAAATAGAGATTGACCTATATCTTGTTAAGGAAATTAAAACTGATAACAGGTCTCTACTGCATCAATTACTTTTAATTGGATTGGATCAGAATTAGGATCAACCAATACAAGAACAGAAAGTGACTGGACAATATCAATTCAACCAAGCTTATTGACTGAAGCACCAATTTTGCAGTGCCAGTGTTAAAAAGTAAATTATGCATAAAGATTTTACAGTAAAGGATAAAAGATACCTGCATTTTGAGTTAACATTTTAGCACATCCTTTAGCTATATATGGATAAGGATGTATAAGTACTGATGTTTGGGCTTATTTCTGTTAATGCTTTATTAAAAAGTTCTGACCATATCCCCAGTAATGTATCAATTCTCTAGTGTGGGCCAACACTTCATACAAAGGAAAAAAAACTTTAATGTCAAATAGTTTTTATTCCAAATAGTTTTTTTATGGGTAAATTTGTTATATATTTATTTCAGAACATTTCATATATATTGCAAACTGAAGGGGTGTATAAACCAGGCATTTTCCCATGCTCAATAGAGGACTAAATTTATATCAACAACCAATTTTCTTTTTTACCCCTATTGAGATAAAAGATGGTGAAGTGTTCTCTGGAGAAGGTACAACAATCAAAGATATGACTGGTTTTGTGCTCTTATTTAATAGATTATAACTGTGAATTGGTAATAAGGTTTAAGGGGATTGACTTATCTTTAATGACTCTTAGATTGGCTTAAGACTTAAAACACTCCTTGGAAATTTGTGACTTGATGAGCTTATTAGAAAAGAAAGTAAAGAAAGAAGGAGGGAGGAGGAAAACAGTGCAGGGACAATTAAAATAGTGCATCTTTCTATTTCAGGTGGCATAACTCTCAGTTCAGAAAGGAATGTTGTATGTGCAGGAGGGAAAGAGGGAGAACATTAATGCTAATGCATCACAGTGGACAGGTCATTTCACTGAATGCAGCTCGACTCCTGTGCTTTTGGAGATTAGAAACAGCAATAATTTTTGACTGCCGTGCTTTATGTTAATGCGGCAGCTTGTGGTTGTATATATCTGCTGAGCAAACCACTTCTATCAGGTTTAATTCTAACTGCAGTAGAAGCAACCAGGCCCTTTGTATCAGTAGTCTCCTATTTCTGGTTTGGATGGACAGGAAAACTAGCTCCATTTTCTGTCTTGGTGTTGGACACCAGATTATTTTCAAGAGTGGACTTAAAAACATGATGTGGATGTGGAATGCAGGATGAGGTGGAAATTTTCTAAACACATCACAGGTATAGAATAGGTGGTATCTGGCTCAATTTTAATAACTGTGTGAGAGGAATCTAGGAATCCTAGCGGACAATCACTTATGAGCCAACAGTGTGTTGCAACTGCTAAAAAAGCCAATACAGTTTTAGACTGCATCAGCAGAGGGATAGCACCAAGGTCATGAGGAGTGATAGTACCGCTTTATACTGCACTAGTGAGACTACACTTGGAATACTGTGTCCAATTCTGGTCATTCTTATACAAAAAAAGAAATGCTGAGATCCTAGAAAGAGTGCAAAGAAGAGCAACAAAGATGATAAGGGGTTTGGAGGCTATACTGTACAATGAACAACTGAGAGAACTAGGTGCTGTATGTCTAGTTTAATGAAAAAAGGACTAGGGATTACATGATAGCAATCTTCCAGTACTTGAGGGGCTCTCACAGAGAAGAGCAACCTATTCTCCAAAATACCTGAGGGCAGGACCAGAAGTAAAGAGATATCCTAGAATTAAGGAGAAAGGTTTTCAAGAAGAGATTAGACAACCATTTGTCTGGAACAAATATAAATGATCTCTAAAGTGGAGTTCCCAAAGTGATCGGAATTAACTGCCTCATCAAATGAAAAAAACAAAATAGATTGTATTTAGAAATTTATGGATCTGTTATATGATTCAGAATTGGACTACTGTAAGGTAGATTGATCTGTGGGATATTTACTTACTATCCCAAAATGATTTGTTTTTAAATCAGATCTGCAGGTAGTTCTCGACTTATACCCATTCGTTTACTGAACTTTCAAAATTATAATAGCACTGAAAAAAGTGACTTACGACTGATCTTCACACTTACAGCCGTTGCAGCATCCCCTTGGTCACATGATCAAAATATGATCACTTGGCAACTGACTTATATTTATGATGGTTGCAGCATCCTGGGGTCAGGTGATCACCATTTGTGGCCTTCCAAGCTGGCTTCCAATAAAGAAAGTCAATGGGGGAAGCTGGATTTATTTAATCACTGCGTGATTCTTTTAACAAACGAAGTGATTCGTTTAACAACCATGGTAATTAATGGTCTATCCAGATTCTGGATAGAGGACCATTGGTTTGAAAGAGGGGTAAAAGAGGCCATTTATGTTAACACTGCTCTCTCTCAACAGAGGGGGAAGGATGAGACACCACCTATCTCCTTCCAGCCCCCCCCCATCCTGCCAAAACTAATCCTTCCATCACCCCCACCATCCTGCCAGAACTGATGAAGAGTCTTGGATGAGAAGCGAAACATCTTTCTCCAGGCAAAAACAGTCCAGTTGCCTTTTGAAAAAGCACTTTTGAGACAACTATGATATGGATGAATGAGAATCTCCACAGACATTTAACCATGGCAAAAAGCAGTGACTCAATTAACAAGCACCCTGCTTAGCAATGGACATTCTGGTCCCAAGTGTGGTCGTTAAGTTGAGGACTACCTGGTATTCTGAATTACTGAGGCCTTCTGCAATGGTCCAGATGGGTCAAGGGTAATCCTACTGAGTAATATCCATGCTACAGAGAGCTAAATTGGACTAGGGAATATGGGTATTTGGAGCTACCATAATGTAGTCTACAAAAATGTTCCAGGAAGTCCAAAGAATCCTCATAGGGGCATTCCTGAATTATAGTGGCTGTTATTGGGATTTTTTGATTGTAGAAGAAGCTTGCAAGCTGTCATTCATTCCTGGCTATGTATAAAAACATTATGATTTTTTTTATTCTAGTATTGTTCTTTGCTGAACCTGCAGCAGTGGTACAATGTTGAAACACCTGCAGTGGGCACATCTGCCATACAGTATGTCCCTGACATTCTGACATTAGTGTTTTGATGTGGGGAGGAGATACCCTTTTGATTTATTACGGCAGCTCAAGTTAGCATAAAATAATGTTCCTCAGAGCCTGAGCAAGATTTCCAGCATTTGGGGCCTTTCCTGTTAACAATTACATGGGAGGGAAAAAAACAAAAACAGATTTCTGGAATGCTAAACATCCAAAATGAAACCTAGCTTGAAACTCCAAAGAAGCATATTAAATGCTATATGTTTCTTTGGAGTTTCAAACTAGATATTGTTCTACTGAGACTTCTGTCTCCCTTCTTCCTGTTTTCTGATTGTATTTCCTGAAATGGAAGGGAAGAATACTCCTTAATAGGATTCACCCCTTTGACACCCAGGACCAGATGATCAAACAGTGCATGCAAACAGTAGACTATGAGGTGACACTATAATACAGTTAAGCAGGAGCTAAGTCTTTTTCAGAAATGAGGACACATTTTGTCTTTATCCTAACAAGAAACAATTGAAAGTGATATGAATCCAGATGCTACAAGGCTGCCTGGGGCAAAGTTTGCAGTTAGTTAGTAGGTCATAGAACTGGAACATTAGAATTAAGAACATTTGAATTATCTTGCTGCGTCAAATGAAGGGCCTACCTACTGCCACATGCTATCTCTGTCAGTAGACATGCAGGTTGTAATGAATAGGAAATTGTGCTCTTTTGATCCAGTGGGCATCTTTCTTCTAAAATAAGAATACATCTTAACATAGAAACTTATATTTGTAAGAAGCACATTTTCCAATCTTCTTTTCTTCTAGACCACACTCCACTTTTTCCTTACCTCATTCCCAGCTCCAATAAGGAGAAGAAATAATTTTTGGCACCCTTGTTACTGTTAGAATAAATAGATCTTTAACTGTGCTGGCATTTGATACAAAGTTAATGTTGCTGGTGTTTTTTTTCTTGCTAAATTTATAATGTAAGTTTTCTGAAGTGCTAAAATTGCTTAAAGGCTTTTTCAGGGGAGAAATCTGTCAGTCAGATTTATGTCACATAGACCATTGCAAGAAATAAATCTTCAACAATAACTTAGCAAGGACTGAGAAGGTAATAGAAGTGCCAGATTCTAACTGGCAGAGATTTTAGTAGACAGAACTAGAGGAATCTGTGCACCAAATAGCAGATTTATTTACATCCTACTATTGGGGTAATTCTGTATTCTTTTTAGATGTAAAAAATGAAATAATACTTGACTCATATGAAACTATTATAATGAATCAAAACTTATCTCACATATTGGTGAGCAATGATTTTGTTCTCTATGTTGCACAGAGAGACCACATGGATATTTACACAGATATAGTACCCAGGGCCCAAACTCAGGAATGCTACTTCTGTACAGTACTGTGATTTTTTTCTTTCATTCATTCATTTGTGTCCTACTCTCAGAGATTGATAACTTCCTGCAGTTTTCTTGGCAATGTTTTTCAGAAGTGGCTTGCCATTACCTTTTCCTATGAGGGAGAGAGAATGATTGGCCCAAGATCACCCAGATGGCTTTGTGTCTAAGGTGGGACCAGAATTCACAGTCTCCCAGTTTCTAGCCTGATACCTTAGCCACTACACCAGAATCAGTGGTGGGATTCAGCTGGTTCGCACCACTTCGGCAGAACCGGTAGCTAATTTTTTGTTGCCCAGGACCAGAATGGACTTCTGGAAGCGGCATACACACAGAGAACCGGTTGTTCACATATTTGAATCCCACCACTGACCAAAATGGCTCTTCATACTGCAGTTAGCAGTGTGGAAATAACAAATTTGAGGGAAGAGGGTGGATGGCAATGAGCTTTATACAGTGGACAGAATATGTGGAAAGAGAAACATTCATCCTAGGAGCATAATTTGTATTTAAAAAAAGTATTATTGAGGTATGGGTGCTTGCATAAAAAAGCTCTACATGGAAATACAGTGGTGTGAAAATCTAAGTTACTTAAGTCTGCTCCAACTAAGAGTCTGTAGTGTGTTTCCCTTCACTGTGGAGAGAACAAATGAGATGAGAACCTGAACTACCCAGATAAGAGTTAGAAAAAAAGAGAAACTAAACTATGAGTACAAAAAAATTTTTTTTCTTCTAAATATTAATCTAACCATAGAGCCTTGTTACATAGAGAAAGGAGGGGGGAAAGAATGATCATGCTAGAAACAATTTTTTCCTAATTGTCATTAGTTCCAATAAAGCAGAGATTTGTTAAAGTTGAAGCATATAGGATTTTTAGGCATCACTGAATAAATAAATTGTCCCCTATACCTACATTAATTCCATTTAATGGCAATTATAAATCATATACCTACCCAAGGCCCCAAATTTTGAGAATTTATAACATGAGCGGGGGGGGGGGGCTGGACTAGAAGACCTCCAAGGTCCCTTCCAACACTATTCTATTCTACTGTATATACCTGTTGTTAGCCATGCATGGCTATATAATTAAGATGGATGGCCATATACTTTCCTAAATCAATCAATAAACATTTAGAGAAATGCAAAATTAAGAGAAACACAAACATTCAAGAAAAATTGTGTTCCAGGTCATGAAATATAAATTAGGTTACTGTAGTTTGGATTAGATTCTCTACCAAGTGGGACTTCCAGGGAAGCAATGGCAGACTGAGCATGGCTTCGCTTTCTGCAAAGCTGATTACCATGACAGAAATAGTAGCTGGTGAAATGGATCGGCTCCTTGGAATTCTTCTCCAGAGCAAAGAAAGGACAAGAATTGCCCACAGGTTTGCTCCATTCAGAATCTCCCTGTGAAGAGATTGTGAAATAGTGATCTCCAGCAAGTATGAGAGTTCTGGAAGTTAGGAGAGTAATCATCTTGTCTAAGCCACCTTTTGGCAGTTCAGAAAGAGACTCTGGGTTTGCCCGTTTGCTCTCTTAACTACTTTAGGAAGCTGCTTATTTTTAATTTCTTTAAGAACTTTCCAAAGGGTAAGCTTTACCCCCTCATCCTTCTACCCTGAATGAAAGAAGCTCGGATATAAGTTTAAGGATTAAAAAGAGAAGATTTACTTTTGGGGAAACAACAAAAAGGGAACTAGAAAGTGGATTTTGCAAAGCTAAGGGGCTAGATGAACTCGAAAGAATATTTCCCATGGGGTATTTAAAAATTTGTAAAATATATATAAATGAAAATTTTGAAATTAATTGTAAGAAATCTTCCTGTGCAAAAATTGTGTTGATTGGAAAATAAAAAGATGATAAGAGGGGACTTGAAGATTGACTAGAGAGAACAAGAGAGAATAAACAATTACTCTTAAAGGAGAACAGATCCGTTTAATACAAGGGAACAATGCTATTTGATTATAGAAAGAATCAAGGTTCTTTGGGAACAGAGTACTTGAAAGTTACTTATAAGAATATTTGATATAGTAGCAGAAGATATAAAAGAATACAGATAGATTTTATTAGATAAAATCTCAATCAAACAACTTCTAGGCCTTTCTGATATCCTTGTTCATAACTGGAGAGGTCAAGGATTTAATCTGGCCCTTTTGGTCCAGGAAAAAAAAGGTGAATTATGGTCTTTCTCCAAGGTGGCCTACCTATCTTTTATACAGGATTCTCACTATTTGAAAGAGTTCCCAAACAATAGCCTTCTCCCTTGTGCACATGCATTTTTGGTTTTTAATTATGACTGTTTTTATGTATTGATTGATTTTTCATTTTAATTCATTGTTTGTACGCCTCCCAGAGCTACGCTTTTGTGAGGTGGGCAGCCATACAAATATGATAAATAAACACTGCACTCTGTGACAGAAATTCTGCCTTTGAAGTCCTCTCACACTGCACCTCAATCCACCATCACCTTTCAAAAGAATACTTCATCCCCTTTTACACTTTACTTAAAACAAAACAAAACAAAAGAAAACATTCTACTTCTTGCTCATCATATTGGAAGTTTGGGTCTCCAGTATTATGGTGATAATTAGAGTTACATCGTTACCTCTCAACTAGCTATATAAGGCTTTCTGTACTTCTCTTTCAAATGAAATGATATGTGAATGGTCAACTACATTCTACAGTAAATACCCCAATAACCAGAATAATAAAGGGTATTTATGAAGGCCCAAACAATGGAGAAAAATAATCCATTCTGAAAAGCTGTTTTGCCTGAGGAGGCCCTTTGCTTCAATTTGTAACACTGGAAAATTAAGAGTTGATCTGGGTGAGAAATTATAAATACAGTCATTAATACAAAAATTGCCATTTTCTAGGGCTTGGCTGTTTTTCTGGTATGAAAAGTTATTGATTTCAAGGGATGTCAGTTGAAGTGTTTTCTTTTTTTGCAAATATATATATATATTAGAGAACAGTTTTCTGGCTTTAGGAGATTGGCATCTCCAAGTAATTGAATTCAATTCTTATCCAAGAACAAAAGTTGAATTGCTACAAAGTGTGTGTGTGTATGTGTTTAAGAGAGAGAGAGAAAAAAAAAAGGGGGGGGAAGAGACTGCCCTCATGGTAAATGACATCAGGATAGATTATGGGCAAAAAGAAGCGTGTTTTTATTTATGAAGATATTCTATTTTTGAATTACCATTAGATTTTGCTAATTATAAATAATGACTAAACTATCACTTTTTATGCTTCTTCCTCAGAACAAACCACACTCTGAAAAAATAAAACAGAGGGAAGAATTTAATCCCCACTTCTATTTTACAGAAATGCTTTAATTAGTCATTTCATGGTTGCAACGAGTGAAGATAATTAAGGTTCTTTGCTGGTTCAGGAGATAATATTCATAATAGCTATCAGGTTTCTTTAAAATACATTTATTGTGTTCCTTAGATATTCCTTGTGTTCAAATGTTAGCTCATGTAAGAGTTTCTGATATTATTATTCTGCCTCTTCCTGCAATTGGATTATTTAAATTATTGAAGTAGTGCTACAAAGGTGCTTTTCTTTGAGAAAAATCAGAATTGGAAGTGAATTGACACTCCCTTTGGAACTGAAATAGGTATTGAGGAAAGAGTCACTGCCAGATTTCCAAATTAAAGCAATTTACTGCTGATCTATTAAACTGTTGAACAAATTTGGAATAAAATCACTAAACCAATACTGTAGAGCGTTTGCCCAAATTATGTGGACAACTTTTTATATCCATTTAGATATAGACATAGATATAAAACTCCATCTGCTTTTCCATCTCTCTGGTGTGTGTGTGTTCCTTCCCACATTCTAAGTATCTATAACTGCATATCCAAGCAGCCAATTTGAAAAAAAAACCTTATTTAAGAAAGAAACCAGTTAATGAGCGCAAACAATTGGGACAGAACAATTGCATCAGCTGATTTTATACTAGTTTTATAATATGTATTTCTCACTCTTTCTGAATGCAATCTTAGCCTTTAAATTCAGAATTGGCAGCACAACATGTATATCCCAAAGCCAATGGGATATCTGTACTTGGTTCAATTGCTCTTAATTATTCTTTGCCTAATTTTGCATGTTGCCACACAGATCCTGGTAACCTTGTGTGTTATATCAGGGTTGATGTCAGAAATTGCTATAATAATAATAATAATAATAATAATAATAATAATAATAATAATAATAATAATAATAATAATAATAATAATAATAATAATAATAATAATAATAATAATAATAATAATAATAATAATAAGTTGGAAGGGACCTTGGAGGTCATCTAGTCCAATCCCCTGCTCAGGCAGGAAACCCTATACCATTTCAGACAAATGGCTGTCCAGTCTCTTCTTAAAAACTTCCAGTGTTGGAGCATTCACAGCTTCTGGAGGCAGGTTGTTCCACTGATTAATTTTTCTAACTGTCATAAAATTTCTCCTTAGTTCTAGGTTGCTTCTCTCTTTGGTTAGTTTCCATCCGTTGCTTCTTGTCCTGCCTTCAGGTGCTTTGGAGAATAGCTTGACTCCCTCTTCTTTGTGGCAGCCCTTGAGATATTGGAACACTGCTATCATGTCACCCCTCGTCCTTCTCTTCATTAGACTAGACATTCCCAATTCCAGCAATATTTTAGCCTCCAGTCCCCTGATCATCTTTGTTGCTCTTCCCTGTACTCTTTCTAGAGTCTCAACATCTTTTTTACATCGTGGTGACCAAAACTGGATGCAGTATTCCAAGTGTAGCCTTACCAAGGCATTGTAAAGTGGTATTAACACTTCATGTGATCTTGATTCTATCCCTCTGTTAATGCAGCCTAGCACTGTGTTGGCTTTTTTGGCAACTGCAGCACACTGCTGGCTAATATTTAAGTGATTGTCCACTAGGACTCCAAGATCCCTCTCACAGTTGCTACTATTGAGCAAGGTACCACCTATACTATACCTGTGCATTTCGTTTTTCTTGCCTAAATGTAGAACCTTACTTTTTTCACCACTGAATTTCATTTTATTAGATAGTGCCCAGTGCTCAAGTCTGTCAAGATCCTTCTGTATCTTAAGCCTATCTTCTGGAGTGTTGGCTATTCCTACCAGCTTAGTGTTGTCTGCAAATTTGATGAGTTCCCCATCTATCCCCTCATCCAAATCATTGATGAAGATGTTGAAGAGCACTGGGCCCACAACAGAGCCCTGGGGCATCCCACTACACACTTCTCTCCATGTAGATGCAGTTCCATTGAGGACCACATGCTGAGTGCGGTCAGTCAGCCAGCTATGAATCCATCTGGTGGTGATGCTGTCTAACCCACATTTTGCTATCTTATCAAATAGTAGGTTGTGGTCTACTTTATCAAATGCTGTTTATACTGTTGTTTGTTGTATCCTGTTTTGCTATCAGGAGTGAAGTAATTAGAGTTTGAGGTTGTGTATAAATTTGGCAATACAGAAGAAGAACATGTTCAATAGTTCCGACCTGTCATAATTCTCAAGGACATAGTCATTGTGAGTATGAGTATTTTGTATCTTTTCCAGCCACAAGTGCTTAAACATTACAATAGACTAAGGTAAATGCCTTTCTCTGATTTGGGATGATAAGCTGTGTAGGATACATAGTTGATGCCAGCATATATCTCCAGGTGTATGTCATATGAAGCTGAGTGGTATTACCAGCATCCATTTGATGGTCTATATCAAACAGACATAGTTTATGTGTGACCCTTGCTTGCTCATAGCCCAAAGATAGTAAGGGGGAGAGTGGGAATCTAAGAGAAAGACTGAACAGCATGAATGTTAACTGAGCTGTCTTTTTTAAGCCTACTGTAAGTCTGCTACAGTGAAGTATTTATAAACAAAGGGTGAATGCTGCTTTTAAAGAAAAATAGAAGATATTTGATAAATAATACACATTCAGAGTATATTATTTATTGCCTAAAGTGAAATTTCAGTGGCAATTTGGAAGTTTCAATTAAAGTAAAAAAAACCTGAGGAAATTTGCAGGCACCAAGAACATTTGATTTTAAAAATGTAAAACTTCTTTAATGGAGATCTGTTCATACTGACAAAATTATTTACAGAGGCTAATAAAGAGGAAAAGATTATGATTATGATAATAAGATTCTAATAAGCAAATAGCAAATACTAATGTTCAGTACAAGTAACAGTGTGTATGTTGTTTACTGAGTATGTGTATGGGCAGGGATACTAGAAAAGGCCAGTGAAGAAGGAAGAACTCTTCCAGTGAAGGAAGTCTAAACTCACATGTTTACCCAAATAACTTAGCTGAGTTATTAAACTAGACATGAAATGTTTAAACTTGACAGAGCAAACATCATAGCCCTTTTAAAGCATCAAGGATGATTTGCTCATTGTGGTG
Organism: Azemiops feae; assembly: GCA_023970755.1. Classification (NCBI taxonomy): domain Eukaryota; kingdom Metazoa; phylum Chordata; class Lepidosauria; order Squamata; family Viperidae; genus Azemiops; species Azemiops feae. Next base: position 2,073,585 of record JALGBA010004008.1, read on the forward strand.
AGAGATCTATACAAGACTGCTGTGCTCTTTCTGAAGCACAATGGTGAGAGCAGTTACATACGCACGGGCTCTTATGAAACTTTCAGCGGGAATCTTCTCACCTTCAGAGAGGCATCAGTCATCATTGCCAGCTCACTTTCCTAGGCTGTATTAAACCCACTTCTTCACACATTCATTTAATACATTGGATGCCTTAGATTTTAGGTTTTTTAGTGTAAGGAAATGACCTCCCTAATGACTATTTACGTGACAGATCCAGATGATTCTTATTGTATCTGTCTTTAACATTATTCCCACTTATAATGGTGGCTACCATACTGCTGTTTTCTTCCTTTCCCCCATCAGATGACTTGTCTCTTTAAAAAGCTTATATTCCAGACAATCACTTATTGCTATGCATCAAATGGTAAAGATAAATAAATGACTTTTTTAAAAAAGCAATATATTTAAAAGAAATCAGAGGAAGTTCAAAGGTATATTTACTGTAGAGCAGGGGTGTCAAACTCACAACGTCATGTGACGTGTTGCGACGTATCGCAACTTTTTTGCCATTGCCGGCAATGGGGTGGGCGCGGTTTTGCTATGATGCATCCGGCCTGCTGGCCGGCAGTTTGACACCCCGGCTGTAGAGGTAGGGGTAAACATGTACTTTAAGATTGTCCTTATTTAAATCTGGAATTAGTAGGCCTGTGCATGTACACACTCTATTCATGAGATTTTCAACATGATACATAATCATCAACAATGTGATTATTATGTACTATCATTCAAAAATGACATAAATAGATAGCTCACGTTGCCGGCTCTTACAATTCTTGACTTCACAAACTCTGTTTTATAACAGTCTATTTGATAAAAAACTGTGGTTATATTTGCATGATATTCAGGCTTCATCTAGGTGTTTCTGGATTTAACATTGATGTTCTTGTCCAATATAGATATGCCAGATGGAGAATCCGTGTTACAGTACAACACAGAATTAGCAAACATAATTGTTTTACTGCAGACATTAGAATTTAACACTTTAAAAACTGCTAGGGTAGTTAGGGAATTGGAGACTCAATATCCAGAAAGTATCATTCTATCGAACATTCGTGTTAAATGTTAAAATTTGAAACCTCCCCAGATTAAGATACTGATGAGTCTTATGTAATTCCCCAAAAGAAGAAACTATGCCAAATTGAATATCCCAAGAGATTTAGGTTTTAGAACAAATGAGAAAATAAATATTAAAGCAGTCTGTTTTGCAGAAATTGTACTGTACAAATGTTGCAACTGGGTTTGCCCAAGGAGAAATCTAAAGATAAATATTTGATCATCTCACGGTGGAGTAAGAACAACAAAGATAATTATCCAAAATATTTCTGAAAAATCAATAGCTTGCGTTTTAGCAGTATAATTCTAAACATATCTACTTAGAAGTAAGCCCCAATAAATTCTACAAGATTAATGCCAAATAAGTGTTTAGGATCACCATGTAAAAAATCTCTGTAAGTTTTCCCTGCTGCTGCCTGAGATACAATTACATCTCACAGTGAATTTGGATAAGTGGTATTTATTCCCTTGGGTATAGAATTCTGGCAAGCAGATCTCACATTACACCTCAATTAGAGTTGAAAGAATTAATCTGTGTGATTAATATATTAAGCCATAAGTTGCACATTGAGGATGTAGATATTTAATTGGGCTTGTTGTCAGCATTTTTCTAAACAATTTAAAAGCCACTTTGATTCACACAATGTCTTTATGTTGGTTTAACACACAATTAAGTACATGTCAGTTGTCTGGAAAGTCTTTGCATAACCAATGTGTTGAATGTAGGAAGTGAACTTGTTTTACTTTTTTTTTTTTTTGCATACATAATCTACATACCCCCCAAGTTCTGCCAGTTGCAGACAAGAGAATATAAAGTGTGTTAAATGATTAAATTATGCTACCTCAAATAAATGATTACAGTTTTTTTCCTTCTTATTTAAATCTGTAGTATTTGAATTTTGATATTGTGGCTATATCTTGAGCTTTTCTTTTTTTTTTTCTTTCTTTCTTTCTTTCTTTCTTTCTTTCTTTCTTTCTTTCTTTCTTTCTTTCTTTCTTTCTTTCTTTCTTTCTTTCTTTCTTTCTTTCTTTCTTTCTTTCTTTCTTTCTTTCTTTCTTTCTTTCTTTCTTTCTTTCCAGGTGCTTCTACTTCAAGAAAGTCTCTAACATAAACAATCAAACCTGCTTCTGCAGCTATTCTTTTTTATGATCAAAAACAAGGAGATAGATAATAGATCTGCAAGTAGAAAGCAATTGTGTCTAATCTGCTAAAATAAACAATACATTTAGTTTTCTAGGTTGCTCATTATTTCTATTCTATAGTCTAATAATCTACTCCTTCTCCAAGTGCAGATCCTCATGCATAATCAATTGCAATTTAAGATCTCTTATACTCCAATTTCTACCAACAAATGTGAACCCCCAAAGGTAAAAACAAAAAAAGCCCCTGCAGATTAAGCGTAAAACTGCTTTTTAAAAAATATTCAGCATATTGATTATGTAAAGCAGTCCTAAGGAACTGAAAATATTTAATTGTATACATTCAAGAGTGTCACACACTTTATGGCATTGCATAAAGCTAGGTTTACTGTGATGACTATGGGAATCTGGAAATGCAAAGAACAAATATTTGCTATGTCTTTGCTAGGAAGTGACAGTTGAAGATGCAAAGAGAATCCAATAGCCAAAGAATTAGAAGGTGAAAATAAACAGAGCAAAGAAAGATGTGTATATAACTAGGTGTAAGACAGTGGTTCAAGATACTGTTTTAAACATGAAAAGCATACATTGAGATATTATAATAGAAATATGGAATGAGGCCCAATGGTAGAGACATCTGGGAAACAGTGAGGTCCATACTTTGTTCCACATTTAACATATGTTCATCCTATTTTCAAGCAAGCTAAAAAAAAGGGTCACCTATTTTGAATCTGCTGGTTCTAATGAGACACTGCAAATACCTGCAAAGAATAATTTGTTTCAGGCACTTGCCTTCAATTCCATGTAATGAGTACTGAGCATCAAATGCTTTCAAAGTATACATGGAGTGAGGTTGACAAGATCAGGGCAATGAGGGTTTGTTTATTTTTTTAATAAACCTTTTCAGATAGAAAAAAGATAGCATGATGTTCTGATAGCCTTTTGTATTTCCATTCAAAGCTTTTCCTGCAGCAGTTCAAACTACTCTATGTTAGTCAAGATCTGCATATGGAGATATCTATAGGATGAACATTCAATTTTACCTACTTTTCTGAAAGATTTTTTTTTACTCTCTCACCCCTCTGTAACTGCTTGACCCCACTGCATATTTAACCCTTAAATGTTCCCTAAATATGGTCAGCTTCTGAGGCTATTTAAGAGGTTGCAGTGGCTTGGTAAAATTGTCCTGTTTCCTAAATGAAAGAAGTTTAATTAGATAACTGATTAGTTATTAGCTGGATGAGCCTATTATTGAAGGTGCTGGTAATTACTTTTAAAGCCTTACATGGCACAGAACCAGGTTATTTGTGAGACAATCAGTTCCTGAGAATATCTGCCCATTTCACTATATTAGGCACAATCCAGATCCCTTCCCTGAAATGTTTCTGTCTTGTGGGACTTAGGAAGTGTGCCTTTTTCATAGCTGCTCTTATCTTGTAGAACATCTTTCTTGGGCAATCTGGCAGTCCCCCCGCCCCAGCCTTCCAGAAGGCCATCAAGACCTGGCTCTTTAGCCAGGCACTAGGGTAGAGTAATGGGACTCCATTCCTCTACTGGGGCATTCTAGGAGATTACTAAGGCACCGGGAGGTTGTAGTTTCTGGTTCTAATTTTGTTTTTATGATTTTATTTTTGTAGTTTTATTACTGCTGTGACCTGCCCAGAATTGTGCTTTAAAATGGGTGGCCACACACATTTTAAAATAAAAATAAATAAATAAATAAATATAAATAAATATAAACAAATATAAATAAATAAATAAATAAATAAATATAAATAAATAATAAACTTATCAATAGCACTTAGACTTATATACTACTATGAATCTGTCAGGACTGAACTCCAGACTGTGGGCAGAGTCAGCCTGTAGTACTGCATTCTAACCACTGCACCACTATGGCTCTTTATTATTCATATTATCTAAACATTGTCCTTTAATGAAATGTATAATTCAATGTTTTCTGTTGCACATAAAAAGGTTTCATTCCATTTATCTTGGCTGCAAGTCACACATTTACAAGTGGTATTGGCTCATTTCTTTCATATGCATTATCGACCAATATTATAACGTGTACTTAAGAGGTACAAGCCCTATTAATTCTCTCATAACATATGGCTCGGTAGAGCTCACGCCAAGTTCTCGAACTCCACAGCCATCCAGAGTCGTTCTGGAGTCAGGAAGTGCCAAATCAAACCAAATCACATCAACAAATACTGGGTTATACAAATGCTTTCAACGTGGCTTTAAAACAAGATTCTGCAAGATTCTTGCAGATTTTCAGCTACTATCACACACCAAGATCATCATATATATTGTGTTTCCAGTTGAAGGATATGTGGCTTTTTGACACTCTCCAGACTAAACCTTAATGGAGCTCATGATGTCTCTCTCTCTGAAGAGGGCCCACATTTGGCCTTGCCATGTTGAAAATAGACTTGGCCCAATTTCTTTCCTTTCTTGCTTTCAGAAATTAGTAGAACTGATTACGTAATCACATTATTATTTATTTAATATTCAGTGGGCTGATTCAGAGCAGAACTATTGTAAATGAAGTTATAGAAAGCCTTGGTTTTTTAAATAAAAGGAAATGAGGTCAATAAGAAAGAGACCTGGTTAATAGAGAGAGCAGTGCCAAATGTGCAGTATTGTGTATAGCACTGCAGAGTTGGGTTGGCTTATAAACTTTCATTAATTAAATAAATAAGCAATATAAAAATAATAATGTTAAAATAGGCTCACTGATAATTTTTGTCCTGTGGTTTACAACTGTAGTTGCTGGTTTCCATAACCATCATTCAACATAACATTAAAAAAAATTTGAGATGTGAAGTGGTATTTTGGTGGCTTCTTTTAAGGTAATCTTTTTCTCTATTTTTTTTAAAATAAAACTTGTTTTTGTTGTTTCTTTGGAATGGAGTAACTGAGAAGGCTAAAATATGTATTATTTTGTTGAATACATCTCACACAATGCTCCAAAATAAATAAATTAAGCTTAGCCACAGGAAAGCAGTCTAAATGTTTGTTGTGTTTTTACTCTGGAATTCTTGGGGTCTGGATATGTTAACGATTTAAAGGGCTTCTATCTGTTCAACAGTTGCCTTGAAAAAATGTGTGTTGCTAATGAATGAAAATAACAAAAAGTAGGCATACATCAGGGGTCCCCAACCCCTGGTCCATGGACCAGCACCGGTCTGTGGCATGCCAACAACCGGGCCATGCAAACAAGCGAAACCCTGTCCGTTGTATGCAGGCAGCATGTAAAACCATGCCCCCTCCAGTCCACGAAAAAAAACTTTCTCCATAGAACCGGTCCCTGGTGCTCAAAAGGTTGGGGGGCCCTGGCATACATAGTTCAATATATTGGATGTTTGCTACTGAAGCCATTTTCTGTTAATGAAGTTTCTGATTAGATTTTGAAGATGCTAGTGCTGAACTGGCTTCCAGAAACAAAGGGGTATCTAATATTATAGATTCATATCATACCCTTTTCAATGGAAAAAGCAGCTTCCGATTAATATTTTTCCCCTCTTATTTTCTTTAAATACAAGTTTTGCTTTATTTTTCTGTACTCCTCTTCACTTTCCCCCCACCCGACCCATTGTCTCTCCTGCTGAGAGTTCTGCTTAAGCTGAGTTCTCAGTGACTCAAAGACTGTGGGTTTCTAGCAGGAAGAATGCAGAAATAGAAATGAAAAACTAATGAGGAAAGAAATGCTAAAATATCTCAAGCATTTAGGTTTCAGGGTGAGGGGGTGTGTTTTTTGGTATGGGAGAGGAAATCTTTTTAAGATGCATGGGTCCAAAATTCTGAATTGGAATTGGCTTGTGAAATATTTCTTTCTCTCTCTCTCTCTCTCTCTCTCTCTCTCTTTTGAAAATGTTGCAAAGATGTGGTCCTTTTGAATAAACTGGTCCATCTTTATCTTCTTTTTTTCCATTCTTATCCTCAGTTGAACAGAAGTTTTACTTGTGACAGCAAATAGACAACAGAAAATAGAAAATAGACAGGCACTACCTAAACACGAAAGAGCAATCCACCTGAATCAAGCCAATACCCATTTAGAGCTATCTCATATTGACCAACCAGATGGCCACAAGCCAGAGCTGGAAATATACCTCTCTCTTGCTATTATTCCATGCTCTTATGAACCAGGAGTAATGCTAAAAGTACCAGCCTTTAATAAATCTATCCTCCATTAATTTATGTAATCCTTTCTAAAGCCACCACATCTTGTAGCAATCAATTCTATACATTAATTATGCTCTGTGTGAAGTACTTCATTGTGTCTATTCTAAATCTCCTTACAATCCTATTCATTGGCTGACCCTTGGTCATTGTGCTTTGAGAGAAACCAAAGCATCAATTTATGCATCTCAGTACTATCCTCCCTGAAACATTTTTTTCTAAGTAAAATAGTTCTTAAAAAAAAAAAAATCTGGGAGGAAGGGTTTTAAGACTTTAGATAATTTTGGTGCCCTCTTCTGCATTAAAAAAAAATCTATATGATATTCTTGTGTTTTTTTTCAAATCTTTCAACATGAACTGTGCATATTATTTGAGATGTAGCTACAGTATATTGTACTGTATAAGGATGCTACTCTGTTTCCAGTCCCTTGCTTAATGATTCTCCTTTTGTTAAATGGCTGCTGCACATGAATTGATAACTTCATTTTATTATCCATTATGATACCAGAGAGCTCAGGTCCCATCAATATACTGTATAAATTAAGCAGAATATCTTTACTTGTTAGCTCAATTTGCTTTAATTGTTCAGATTTCCTTCCTGAGAATTTCAGTATGTACTCAGGGAGTTTTCTGATACTCTGTGTCATAGAGACAGAGGCAAAGAATTAATTCAGTTTCTTTACAATCCTCATAGCTCCTTCAACATCTTTTGTCATTCAGTGACCCAGTCACTTATCTGGTTGGTTTTTCCTTTGAATATATTTAAGGAAATTATTTTCTTTTCTGTTTTGTCATAAGTTTTTCCATTTTTCTTTCTTTCTTTTTTTTTTGACATTCCATTCCATAGTCCAACTGACCATTTTGTCTTCAGAATTTCTGTTCCTCTTTCTTACAGGGTTTCCATTTTCTGAAAGAAGCCTTCTTCAGTTTTATAGCTTCTTGGACATGACTTGAACCATGCTGGCCTATTCCAGGACTTGATTAACTCTTTCTTATACTGTGGCAGTATAACTGAAATTTCCCCGTGTTGCAACAAATTCTCTTTTGCATGGCTCCCTTATTTATTTATTTATTTATTTATTTTTTCAGCAAATAAACTTTTTGGTCAAGTGGCAATAATTCATCCCCAGATCTGATTTATATGTATGATCAAATACTGACATTCACAGTATCATGTCACAGGGTAACATGATAGCAGTATTCCAGTATTTGAGGGGCTGCCACAAAGAAGAATGGGTCAACTTATTTTCCAAACCACCAGGGGACAGAACAAGAAACAATGGATGGAAACTAATCAAGGAGAGAAACAACCTAGAACTAAGGAGTAATTTCCTGACAGTTAGAACAATTAATCAGTGGAATGACTTGCCTCCAGAAGTTGTGGGTGCTCCAACACTAGAGATTTTTAAGAAAAGATTGGACACCCCTTTGTCTGAAATGGTATAGGGTTTCCTGCTTGAGCAAGAGGTTGGACTACAAGACCTCCAAGGTCCCTTCCAGCTCTATTCTGACTCTGGCAATAATTCCAAGGAGAAATATGTGTTTCTATTTTACATCCTCTTTGCTACAAAGAACAACAATTTGCAAAGGTGCCTTTTCCTTTCCTCTATATAGTTTAGATTTAAGAGTGACTTAAATTCTTCCTTTACCCCCAGATTGCTGTTATTTGCACTCTATCTATGTTCCTGTCCCCTACCTAGCACTCTCATTCCTCCAACTTGGTACCAGATTTGGAAAGGCTGCAATATTAAAGCCAAATAGACATACAGTACTTTGCTATTTTTCATTTAAAAATGTATACTAAAGCAAAAAATATTACAGGAAAATGTACACACAAAAGTGAACATCAGAGGAAATGATGTAGAAAAAGATTTTATTTAGGGCAAATTGTTTGCAAAAAATGTAAGCTAGTAAAAATGTTTACATTAGAAGAGAGTCACCCAAAATAAACCCGTGGCACTGATTGTATGGATCATTGGGTTAAATTAGTATGAAAGCAGAATTAAACAAATACACGGTCAGTAAAATGAGAAAGTGCAAAGCTGAATTTGACAAATTTGTCTATCTCTTATCACGAATGAATCATGGTTCCTCAGAAAATGTATTCTATAGTTCTTCAATCTAAACCATAAAGTAGAATTTTAAAATTACAAGAGAATGCATGACTCACTGAAATGGTTCATAACTTTAAAAGTTTCTTAAAGCAAGCAGAAAGCTTTTTCATCCTCATATGGCTCATGTCATGCAGTACTGGAGAGGCTTATTCACAATGGCTGTTTTGAATGTTCCAGAGTTTGGTTAAGTGGGATTCTATAATGCTTTCTGTGATGTGAAAAGGTCAGTGGTATTTTCCATCAGGGAGATAAATTTGTAGTAAAAGTCAGAATGATAGGCCATTTTCAACCTGCTTTAGCCCTTCAGATATCTTTAGTCTTGATTGTGCTAAATATTTTATGAAATTTAATACCTCATTAGACAGCTAAATAACCCAACTTCAATTTTCTTGCCAGAACATATAGGAGGGGAAAAGTAGTATTTTACAAGAGGTCATTACTACAGGTTTTTTTAAAACAAAAAAACAAAAACCTCTCACTACAGATAATACATGTAACCGAACAATGATTCAATTTTTTTAAATTTTTTCTTTTGTTGTTTTAAAAATAATGACAAAAACCCCTCACAAAAATAAAAATACATTGGCAAAGAAAAAAAACCACATGTAGAAAATGCTACTATACTCTCTTTTTTCTTTTCTTTGTTGTACTTTTTTTCCTTTTTTTTAAAAAAAAAATGAAGTTAAGAATTAAGTCTGATGAGAAACACTTTTTCATATGAAAAAGTGGCTTCTTTAAGGCTGAAATTTGCACTGGAACAAAGAAAAAGCGTTCTCCAAGAAAGTGTAGTGACAAGTACATTCTTTTCTCCTGGACACTCCTTTGTCAACCAGTAGGCATCTTTCAAAAGCTTGTTGAGTCCAAGTCTGGATAAAAGAGCAAGGGCCTGAAACTGCAGCATTTAGCACCTGAACAGCAGTTTTAGCAGACTAATTTCTAATCTAAATTAGAAAAAAGGGTGCTGGCCTATGCAAAGAGAAAAACCAGATACTGATGCTATTCAGCTATTTGAATTGTAATGTGTTTGTTAGGCTTAACCCCTGCTTTATTCGTAACCCTGAGGTTTCAACCTGTTATTCTTTCATGTTCTTCTTTACAGTACCCAAACTTCTAGACCCAGCAGTTAACACATGAAGAAAACAATAAAAATAACACCTTCACCCACCTAAACAGAAGACATATTTGCACAAAAATTGCATACGCTGGTGTATCCATACATAAAGAAATTTAGAACTATTGTTATATTTCCATATAACGCCTTGCATACAATGTCTAAGTGATCTCTATGTATGGATACACCAGCGTATGCAATTTTTGTGCAAATATGTCTTCTGTTTAGGTGGGTGAAGGTGTTATTTTTATTGTTTTCTTCATGTGTTAACTGCTGGGTCTAGAAGTTTGGGTACTGTAAAGAAGAACATGAAAGAATAACAGGTTGAAACCTCAGGGTTACGAATAAAGCAGGGGTTAAGCCTAACAAACACATTACAATTCAAATAGCTGAATAGCATCAGTATCTGGTTTTTCTCTTTGCATAGGCCAGCACCCTTTTTTCTAATTTAGATTAGTTCCCCACTGCTGTCCATTTAGCTCCATAATTTTTGCATGGTCCTTGACTTTCCAGGGAGATACTTTAGAAGGCACAAGTTTAAACAAAAGCATTCATTGTGACCAGATGGTATAGCTCTAAAATTCCTCATTTGACAAATGAGCAAACAAATTGGCAATGGTTACTAGATATGATGGATATATACCACTTTCAGCACATTTTTGGATGCTAGTACAGGTAGTTCCCAATTTATGACCACAATAGGAACTTGAAAATCCATTGTTAAGTGGTGCAGTAATTAAGGAATTAACTTTATATTTTATTTATTATTAAATTTCTATGCCACCCATCTCACTAATACAGTGACTTTGGGCATTGTAAATATGCAACAGTTTCCAAGCACCCGAATTATGCTCATATGGCTACAGGGATGCTATGTCGTAAGGGTGACATTAACTCACATTTTTCAGTGCTGTTGTAACTTTGAACAGTTGCTAAACAAATAACTTTGAATAGTTGCTAAACAAATAGTCATAAATCAAGGACTATGTGTAGTCATGGAACAATAACAGGAGATGACTGCTGTTTCAATATCAATATGTGATTTAACAGAGTTGGAAGGGACCTTGGAGGTCTTCTAGTCCAACCCCCTGTTCAAGCAGGAGAGCCTATACCCTTTCAGACAAATGGCTGTCCAGTTGTTTGCTGTAGGAAACAGATACTGAAGTGGACAAGCTTTTTGTTTTATTCAAAAAGCTCTTCTTAGATAGTGGAGAGAGACAGGAAATATATTTTATACATAATTTTAAACATTGTCTAATATGTTTTGAATGTGACATTTTCACCCTCAAATTTGGATTTGGAAGCTTTTGGTTTGTGGCTATTCCTATTTTGTTTTGATTTTGACAGATTTAAATATGAAATTATATAGACATCAAAGTCAGTGAGATTTCCGTTGTATGTTATTTGTCAAATGCTGCTCTCCCAATATTGATTGAATATGAAAGATAGTCTGTGCTATTCCATACTTTCTGCTCTTGGCTTTCTATTAATAAATGCAATACCAATAGTTTCATGGCACCAATAGTTAAAATATCTTTAAAAGTAAACTTGACTTCTGATAACTATATGAACACATCCATATACTTTTATTGGCAACAGTATGGAAATAGTTTTGCTTAAGACTTCCTATAATTTCCCTACTGGCTTTCATTTCTATTCTCCACTTTAGTTTTAATATGGGGATGGAGAGGTAATCCAAAGAGTCTTTTTAACAAGCACATTTTATTAAAAAAAAATTAAAGGAACACATCTTGTTTTATATATAAAGTATATTTTCATTTGAGCAGCAGTTGGCAAAATTTTGCAAGATTTAGAGGTACTAAAATGGAGAAGACAATAAGATGGAGAGAAATAACATGTGCAAATTTATTACCATCAAGACTTCAACAGCCACTATCTACTGCATGCCTACATTAACAACAGGAAAAGTGATCTTGCAGCCACACAGAGAGTGATAAGAGCTAATGAAAGAAGAAATGTGAACTTCATAAATATGGAGCTGCATTGTTGATGACAATAGGCTCTGGGCGCAATAGCTCCCCAAAAGCCAAGTGTTGACTTAATAATAATCCTTTCCCTAATACTTGGAAATTTCTCAAAAACTAAAATAGTGTACTCTAGAGTCCTGGAATGTCTGGGTGTTCACTTATGCACAGATTTATGGGGCTGAAGCATTAATTTCAAACATAAGTACTATGGTAGATTTCATGGAGTAGTTTTGCTATGCAAGTAAATGCTCCAGGGAAGCTTTAGTTTGCAATGCTGCCAAGTCTGATGGATGGATTTTTTTTTTTTAGACTGACAGCTGTGACAACAAACAAATTCTGTTTATACACTCTAGAGAATAATTTTGAATATTTTGTGACAGTAGAAGCTCCTTGTGTGCTGTATTTGGACTTGGTATCTCTCTTCACTGATGTTCTGTGCTTCTCTTTGTTGCTCAGGTGTGGAATAAGAAGACAGGGACACTTGGACACTTTGAATATCGTGAAAACTCAGCAAACAAATAGATGTTTAATCTGTTTTGAATGTATTTTTAAAGCTGAGAATGATAGAAGCATTTGAAGATTTTCTTTTTTGTGTGTCTAAATAATCCCCCTTAGGTGAACTTCACGGTGATTTAGAGGCTACTGGACCCTATCTGATTCTCTGCTGGTCTTGGCTGGGTTGATTTAAACTGAATATAAATATTGGGAAGAAAGTGGGGATATACTTGTATGGGTGATATATGGGTAACTAAGCTCTGCTGTACTGTTTGACATCACAGTTCTCTCTTTCAGATTACCAGAAAATAAACTGTCCAGTATTAATAATAACTGTGAAAAGATTCTACCAAGAATGGAAGATATGGGGAAATTGCTACATTTGATTGTGTAAAGTACTTGCTAGAATTGAAAGCAAGTGAATTTTGCTTGTGGGGTCTGGAATGGATTCTTCTGCTAACTCAACATCTAAAATAATGTGCCAAAGCAATCAGAGCAGTAATAATTGATCATGTTATTGACCCTCTTGAGTAAAAGTATATGTACTATAGCTGCCTAGGGGCAATTTGCTTTGTTGTTTTCAAACACTACATAAAATTGGTTTGATACACATGTATGGGATAAAAGGATAGCATGAATGCTTGTAGCATTCATTTCAAAAATAGAAAGAAAAAATACTTTTTAAAATAACTTTATATGAATAAATTATGGTTTTCTGTTTTCTCAAAATGAAAGCTTGGTTGCAATTGTTTTCATGGCTTTTGCACTATACTCTAGACATAGAGGCTTCCCCTCATGACTGAGCACCTCACACATGTCCATAGCCTTGTTTGTGGTCTTCAACAACTTAATCATAGGTTGGGATTAGTTTTACTCAGTTTTTATGCATGCCTGAAATAGTCACAGGAACTCTTGGTCTGCTCTTAAAGATATTCAGACTCAAATAAAAGAAATGATTTCAACTCACATACAGCAAGAATGATGTCTTTCTCTTCACTACATCATTGTCCTCAAATATCTTTTTTTTTCTGGCAGAGAAATGGGATCTTGCCTAAAGCTAAGTATAGGAACCATCAGATATTAGACCACAATAGACCACAATGATGAATTATAGGATCACATGCCACAAGGAGACTAATGTCCTTTAGCTGAATAATGATGTATGTCTTCACAGCCACTTATGCATGTCCATTTAATTTCTCATTCCGTCCATACTGTTGTGGAATTACATGGCAGAATATCTCAGTAAGAGCCAAACAATGGAGCCCATTTTAATTATATCTGCATAGAAACTGGATGGATTTTCTCTTAACCCTTTGTTCTTATGTTAAAGTGTTTCAGCTTATCTCAGACAGGTCATGTTTAATGTTAAGATTCTACTTGTATATATTTTATCAAGAGTTAATGAATGATTTCATGACTATTATAAGCAAGTTGCAGAGAGAAACAGCATGTGGTACAGATGGCTGTAAAATACATCTGGAGAAGGTGTTAGAGATTATTATAAACCATGCTTTAAGCCGCCTGTTGGATTCTATAAACAGCTGATTAACTATTTCTTAAAATATCAGCTAATTGTGTACTGTTTCTTTTTTGAAGTTATTTTTAAATGGACCTTTTGGATAATATAAGTTTAGCAAGCTAATCGTACTTATTCTGTAACATTATTAGATGGTGATCACTTCATGAGAAGTATTTTGGAAGAGTGGGGTGCAGATTCTGTCTTACATAGCTGTTTACATAAGCATCTAAATACATTGGCCAGTCATAGAATTCTTGATTACTTTGGTTTTGGAGTAGAAAGAAAAGGTTCAAGTATAAATAACAAACTCTTCCCGCTGTCTTGATACCTATCTATCCTGTTGCTTATTGTGGGGAGTTGTTTAAAGGTCTACACTACAGTTACTCTGGAATATGCCATATGGTTTCAAGTTTAACAGAAGGTATTTTCAGTGCCTTTCCTCTTTAGCCATACTGTGCAATTACCCCTTGAGGTCTTTGGCCTATTTTAATAAAATGCTGTTCCTGGAATGTCACATCCTCATGATAGATTGTAGCAAGTTTTTCTTTAGAGAGCTTAACTAATAATAATATCAGCCAGAATTGTCAAAAATAGGTATTCAGTGTCAGCTTCCTAAATCTATATTAAGGCATCTAAATAAGCAGCCTGAATTTCAAAACCAATGAGCTTCCAACCACTCTCTGCAACTCCTAACAAATTTAGAAAATCAGGCCATTTATTTATGTCCCTTAATATTGATTTAGGAGAGTAACTTTGGGAAACTATATTTGGAAATCATGACCTACATTTTATTTTATCTAATCTTTCCTACTAAGAAGCTCCCATAAAATCATCATCATCATCCATACGCTATTAACATGCAGCTACTTCTGGGCTACAATTTATTAACCGAACAGATGCACACTGTTACAGTATAAGCCAAACAAATGCTTTGCTTTAATGTTTTAGGCAACAAGATGGAAGAATCTAAACTCTGATGAAAAAGACAACATTCTAAAATACATATGAAAAAATCTATCAAGCCTATCAATTTCTCAGAAATTGTTTTCTACGCTCTTCCCCTAAAATAAATAAGAAAATGCCAAGATAGTAAACTCAAAATAAACTTAATAAGACCAAATTGGAAAAGTATTGTTTTGGAACTCCTCTCCTAAGCATACACATAAGGGAAAAACTTCTGTTGAGCTTAGTGAGACACACTTCTAAATAAGGATTCTTGTAATTGCACTATTAGATGTCCATGAATCTTAAAATTAAATTAAGAGAGTTGCCAGACTTTAACCCAATTATTATGCTTTTAGATGAACATCTTCCCTGAACATTCTAGATAAGCATGTTCCGCAAACATTCTGGTTAAATATTGTATTATTGATGCGATTACTAAGGTAAGACTTTTTTACACTGATAAATTAATGTAACATTCATATGAGTTCACTCTACAACATCAGTCACAGGAGAATTCTTACTTTCCAGCCTAAATTGTTACTGCTTTTTCTAGGACCACCTTTTGAATGAGAGTGAATTAGAGCTGGAAAATGAAAGCATATTTCATTTTGTGGAAAGTACCTATTAACCTTTGCTTAACAAATATTTCATCTGGCATAGATTTTACCTGAGAAATGCACTTGACATCCCCATTCATGAACAGATACCAGCAATATTTGCATGATCTTAAAAGTCAAGAAATCAATGGTAAACATGGGTATTCATATTGCTATTTCAGTAGTTGAACTGAAAGGGGGCAGAACATGTGCTGTATTCATTGTTTGACTCACTTTTTTGGATGTTGCCATCCAAGGATTTTGCGTCTTCTTTAAAATATGGAGAACTTCCATTGTTATTTAAGACAAAATTGGGACTACTCTTTTATGTCAACAAAAAGTTACAAAAACCTCCTTGCTGTCATTTAGTGAACATTCAAATTATCACATTAACGCACATTAAAATCTGGGTATTTTTACGTATTTTATTAAAATGTGCAGATTTATTTTAAATACATCAGGTACATGCATTTCTTTATCCATAATTATTTTCTAGGAGAGAAAGACTTATCACCCCTTAACATTACCTGCCCCTATGAAATTGGAGAGTCTTTCTTAAGGACCTTCCTCTTGAGTGACCTGTAAAATTATGCTTTTAAAATCAAAAGCTAAAATATGCATTTGCTTTATCAAAGCGTGCTGTTCATTATATGATTTAGATTTCCTTATGGCATGTGTTAGTTTTTATTTAAAATAATGATGGATATATTGATCAAGTGATACAGTATGTATCTTGGTCCGATCTAAAAAGTTCTAATGTGAAGAGATTACACCATTGAACTAGAGAATCATTTCATTCCAAATATCAGATTTCCTCAAGGCTGATATTCCAAAAACTTGCATGGTTGTATCTATACAGTCATCAGAAGTCATGCTGAATTTGAATCCATCATTACTGAAGCCCTTATTACAATGATCAGCTTCTGATCATTGCTTGAAACAATCTTTGTCCTACTTCAAATGGTTGATCTTCACGAAGATTGAGTGCAGGGATCCTTTGTCTGCTTTTTAGTACAAAAGCATATGAAATAATTTGTATAATCTAGCCAGGATAGAACTTTAGTGTTGTTTCTGAGAGACTTTAAGGAATTTAAATCCATATAGCTGTTAATTATGACATTGTGAAATTTCATATAGTATACAAACCAAAGAAGGCTTGGATACGAAATTATGACATGGCTTATTTCTGTTAATTTCTCTTTTACTTGACATTTAACAAATGTGGGATTCACTATTAATTGCTGAAAAGGGATGTTTATTTGTTGGATGGGGTGTAGAAATTATGGGCGCTTATTTTAAATACAGAGTGATTACTTCAGCAAGAACTTAGAATTAACTACACAATAATTATATGCACAACTGTAATTTAAAATGTATTAGTATTTTGCTTTAATTTTAGGAGGCCTACATTCAAGAAAAAAATTGAGTGATCAAATCTGCTCTGAATATTATGGACAAGATAGTGTTTCCATTTAACTCTCTCAGGTTCACATCCAAAGTTCTGTTTTGTTCACGTTGGCTTACATGTTTTACAGTTAGGCAAAATAAAATCAAAGGCAGGAGAGACAGAATGAGGCTCACTGATGTGTGAATGCTTGACTGTTCTTTATACTCTGAACAAGAAGCAACTTGAAATGCACGAAACATATGGCAGAATATTTATATGGCATCAGAGAACTCCAGAATTGTCACCGGGCAACAATGATGCAATTTTGAAGGCAGAGAATCTCTCTGTGGATTAACTGGAGACAATTAGATTTGCTTTCTGAAATCTTGAAAATATTAAAAGCAGTTCTTAGAAGACCAAACTTGAAGTGCCTCTATCATAGTACTGGAGCTATTTTATATATTTGACTGAAGAAAGACTTATTGATCCACAATCTTAATGCTTATGTCCTCCACCTATAAATGTATAACATTGATGTCCACAAATCATGAAATACCCTAACATAAACACACACACACACACACAATATCAAGGTGATCTATTGTGATGAAATATCAGATAATGGAAGCACATGTTTTCAAGAGAAGCACAAGACACCTGTGCACTTTACTACCAAAGCTAACCTCACTGGTAGATTTTGTTCCCTTGTGTGTCGAGTCTGTCCCTTTGCTCTTTTGTTCAACCTGCCCTTGTGTGTGAACAGATTTCCATTTGAGAAACACCAAAATTGCACCTACCCTTCTCTACGAGGCAGCTCTGCTGGAATTTGCACAAGGACATTGGGAATCCTTACTGTATCAGCATTTGTTCTAAGTATCGATTTAGCAGTTTTTGTTGTTCACAAATAAAGAAATATATATTTTAACAGAAGAAAGTAAGATTTTGGGAGGGATGGGGAGCTTGTCAGACGGCTTAGAGGGAAGCTCATTCTGGGGGAGTCATTTTTTCAGAAACACCCTTCTGTCTCAGTGCTGTCATGTTTCTAGCAAGTTTCAGTTCTGCCTGCTTAGATTTCAGTTAAATGCTGCTTTCGGAAGATGACAGCTTGGGCAACTTGGCATGGGGCCTGTTATGCCTGCATGCAGTTGTGATGAGTCCCTCCTTCTGCGGAAAGAGGTCCTGGGATTTAGTGTATCAATTTTGTAATTAATCATGGAGGTGATGGGTCAGAACCCCTTTCAGAGCCCCGTTGAAGGGAAGGCGTTTTGTATGATCCATAACTCCTAGTTAAGTATTTCTTGTCTTTGCCAAAGTAGAAATTATTTGTTCCACTAAGAGTTGAAATTCACATCATCTCCTGGGCTTAGAACTATTTGCCACGGTCTGAATTTGGGTTGGTATTTCTGTATCAATAGAAATAGGAAAGTTTATTTAGTTTGTACTCCAGTTTTTGAATTTTGTTATTGAAATTTACAACGAAAGTATGTATAAACATGTATGTAGGAAAATACACATAAATGTACAGCAGTATAAATGATATAAAATGAATTATATTAGGGAAAAATGCATAACTTTAGAATTTGTGCGTGTATAATGAACAAATTGAAATAGAAATAAGTGAGCTAAGCTTACATGGGGAAACATGGGTAACTGTACAAATCTGGTGTTTTTTTTTTAACAATTATCTTGTCTATCTTGTGAAATAAGAATTCTGGAAATAATAATCTCAACACATCACTTTTGGCTTTAGACTTCTGGTTGTTAATATTGCTGTGAGTTGATAAAGGGAAAACTTGGTTGTATTCTGTCTTCCAGTTTATTTCTGAGCTGTGCTTTATATTTCCTTACAATTCAATGGCTTTTTTATTTTAATTTGAGCATGGTACAACATTTTGCTAATCCAATGTCCAATGCTTATTTGGGATTTTCCTTAGTTCTGCCCAATAAAGATGCTGGAAGAATCTCATTACATTACTTATTATTTTATTTAGATCTTACTTTCCTGTTCGATCACTCAAGGTGAAGATTTTAAATTCTGATAGAAGCCTCCTAGATTAATTTATAGTTTTGAAGATTGCAATCAGCAGGTTTGCACTTCTTCAAATATTGCAGTACTGTTCTTGTCAATAAATTATCTATAAGTTTGGGAAATATCTGGGTTAAGATGAAATACATGGAGAATTTAGAGGAGGTAAAATATGTTTAGAAATATGTATGGTCAGAAGAAATATATTCAAATATTGTATTTAATTATAATTTTAAATCTGAATTTTGTCCACCTACTTAACGAGGTAATAGGTTGGTATAATGAATGAAATTATGCCAGTCTCAAACTTCTTCTCCAAGATGTCTTTCTTTCTATACACCATAGCTCTGCCTTCCATCTAGCAGTAGCACTTTGGTAGTTCTCATTGCCACATCTTGTTTTCCATACTTCATATGTGGGGGCATAAGGCTCCAACATCCTATGTTAATTTCTGGCAATATGAGATGGAGAGAGGAAAAGAGAGAGAGAGAGAGAGAGAGAGAGAGGGAGGAGGAAAATGAAATAACTTTTATGGTGCCATCTGCTGTCCCTGCAGTGTTGAACATTTATTCTTAGTCCCTCTATTAATTTATTCCTATCTAGGCAGCCTTTCAACTGCACTAGTCTTCAAAGCACCTTTATACATGATAAGATCATGATTACACATACATGTTTTTAGCTTTGGTCATCTGAGAGCAGCTTCTATCTTAGTCTTTATACACATACCTTCCATGGAACAGCAAACAGAAAGCCACAAACTCAGCTATTCAGCTGAGATGATAATATTACTGCTTCATGTTTTGGGGGCATCATTAATTCTATTTTTTCACCAAAAAAATATCAAATTAAGTGAATATATTTCAGATGTATATGAAGCACATGAATCCAGGTAGTTGATTAAGTTAAGCAATTATTCAAAGGGAAAGCTATTGTTAGAGGGGAAAGCCCACATAACCCTAACATTTCAAAGTTATAAAATAAATGTGTTTCCAACTATGTCAATGCAGCTCTTGAATGTAAATCCATAGACATAATTGACAGGTCTTACACAAGTAGAGAAAAGAAAGAACTATATAGAACAAATATTTTAAAATAGGTTATATAGCATTGTGAACTGTAAATAAAAAGAGTAAAAGTAAAAGAGTAAAAGAGTAACAGAGATATACCAAGCAATTCTACTATCACTTTCCGATGGATTGCATATATGAACATACTATTTTCTCTGGGTATTTAGCAAATATTTGATATTGCACCAATCAAAGAAATGTTAAGTTCATAAATATCATGAAACACTGGACATTTTTGCTTTCCTCTTATCCTTTTTCTGCAATCTTCTCTCTCAGAATATAGGTATGGATAGCTACAGATATAGCAGTAGATATGGGTGTCCAAATATGGACATTCTCTATAAGCACGTAGTGAAGCAGATGAGTAGAATTCCATGGTAAAGTCTAGCTACAGACGGAGGAACATGGAAATGTTTAAATCCTCCTCTATATGTATTTATGCATGCATATGCATGTCTCCCAGTTTGGCAGTCAAGGATCTGGACAGCATATGGAGTCACTCATACAAAAGAACTATGTGATATGTACCATTGCTCAAACTGTTGCACCATGAACTACCAACATGGCAATTTTTCACATAATTATCAGATATATCAGTTGTGTTGCCTGTAATTATAAAAGATCAAGTTTCTCTCAAGTCAAGGTCAACTTCTTTTTGTATCAGACAATAGAAATAAAAACTAAAAGAGCAAAGGCAAGATACATAATGTTTTGCAAACTACAGTTGAATGACAGAATACCTAAGAATATGCTTCATATATTAATTATCCATTCAGAATATGAGCTGGAAAGTTCCACTAGTGATGTTAAACCTTTCTGAACTACTGATATTTACATTACCAAAATGTATTTTACTTAAGCATTAAAATTTTGTGGCATAGAGGACATGTTACTGGTCGGTGTCTATTGTTTTTTGGTATATCTATTGGTAACTCTTATAGTAACTTTTTTACTTGTTTTATGTTTAAAAATATGTGTTTGTTTTCTCAATAGAGAGATATATTTACTTCCAGTGTCCCTGTCTTTGTCCTTCATGAGCCATCATCTATTTCAGAAAAGCTGGACATTGATCAGCTGGCTATGTGCCATCAAGTCAGTGTCAACTATTAGTGACCATATAGATAAATCTTCTCCAGGATGATCTATCCCCAACTTCTTCTGGTCTTCAAATTGTGCACTGATGGCTGCTGTAATTGAACTCATTCACTTTGCTGCTGGTCATTCTCTTTCTTTCTACATTTCATAGCATTGTGGATTTTATAATGTGTCCCAGATATGCTAATTTAAGTCTGGCTTAAGTCTTGAGAGAGAATTCTGAATCAATTTGTTCTGGGATCTACTTTTTGTTTGTTTGTTTGTTTCCATGATATTTTCAGCAGTATTCTTCAACCCCAAAGTTCAAAAGTATCAGTGCTCTTTTTATTCTGCTTCTGAACTGGATATTGCAGGAATAAAAAAAAATCAAATAAGTGAATTTGGGGAATAGTTTGGAATAGTAATTGCCATGTCCTTAAAAAAACCTGCCCACTTTTGGGTTATAATTTATTTTGCCTAGATCCTGTGGATTTCTGAAGAGAACATGATAGATGAATGTGGTGGGGAAAATAATTGATTTTCATCATTAGGTAACCTCTCAAACATTCCAGATTGTGCAGTAATTCTTCTTGAAAAGGACTGTGTCTGAGTTTGTATCTCATATGCAAAATAACTTCATTGTGTTGCCTAACAACACACTTGTTATCTTTCAAAAATCTTGACTTTCTCTCACCTTTTAAAAAAATTAAAGGAGTCCTCCTAAATTTTGTGTAAGATATGAGGGCATAGATTGTATTTGTTTTACTTATTTCAAGGATAAAATTTGAGTCTTGCAAAGCTACAACTTGGAACATGGCAGAGGTTTACAGAAAAACAGTGTACAGTCCTCTTATTTTAAGTATAAATAAAACAAGCAATGTATTTTCCTGAGGCCTGTGCTATAGGATAACTGGTGTGCTATAGGATAACTGGTGTGGCTCACCAGTTGATAGACATTTAAACAAACTATTATAAAGATCCTATGGGAGGCTGAATGTTTGGATGCAATCGATCCCTTCTCACCTCTATGAGTGGTCTATATTTTCCTCAGTCTTGAGTATGAGAGACCTATGAGTTTGAGTGTTCTGTACAATATCTTAGTGGTTCCTAGCATTGCACTCTTCTGAACAGAGAGCTCTGATGTTATTACTGGGATCTGTTGGAGTCACTCTCCCAGCTTAGGAGGCAACTCCAAGAGCTTCTATCCCCACTGGGGCCACTTTGATCTTTACTTTCCACATCCTATCTGGTTCCTTCAGGATTCTTATGCTCCTTCTTGGTGTTTCTATCACTTGGCACCACTACATCTATCACCATAGCTGTCCTCTGGTCCTTGTCTAATATATATCTACTAAACCACTATAACCACTAAACCTACAAAATCCTCTTTGAGCCACTATCTGACAACCCTGCTTGGGAAGGGATAAATATCAGTGACAGAGCAAATTCTTTGCATAAAGAAAGTCTCAAGTTTATTTCCTTGGATTCTAAGAACTATAAAAAATGCCTGCCTGAGTGCCTGGAAATCACTTTAACAGTTAATATCGCACTAGGTGTCTTGCTCGACTAATATGACATGGGGCAGCTTTATATTTATATAATCTATTCTGCAGAAATGTGTGATGAATAGAATCTGAAAGTTGGGTGCCTTAATCTTTGAATATATAGGCAGGAGCTTCTTCTGATTTCAATGTATACTTAAGTATGGAGTGTAATTGTGAATAGCAAGAATCTGCCAGAATTTATCTTAAACAATGGCAAAGCTAGTTGATGCAATCTGGTTCTATGAACTGTGTCATTATCATGCTGATGTTTAGAAATCAACATTTTTAGAAACTGGGAGTAATGAGAAAGCAACCAAGTTCAGAGTGTAATTTCACTATTTCCTACAGTGAAACTGCTATTTCCTTCACCTCAATGAAGAGAAGAATTTATAATAGTCATAAACTCCTTTATGCTATTCTAACTTAACTTAAGCTGGAAAGGATTTAGAAAAAATCCACACGTGAGAAATATCTTAATTGGTGTCTGGTGCCCTCACAGTTGATCAGAATGGAACAAATATGAAACAAGTCCTTCCTTGAAGAGAAATGCATATCATTTTCATAACTTCCAAAATATGGAAATATTGTTTTATTTTCATACACATTTTGATCCCTTGATCTGATCCCATCTATCCCAAATTGTGTAGATAAAATTATATTTGTTTTCTTGGAAAAGTATACTTTAGGTGGACCCCCATGGTAAGAAGGACAACCCATTTTAGGATTTTTGTTGTTATATAATTGCCAATGCTTAGTGATGAGCAGAAAAAGATCTTTAACAAATACCACTGCAAAATGCATATCTCTTGTTTGTTTATTTTTCACACTGCTTTCAGCTATTGCATTAGCTAGTTTATCAGGGTCTCTATTGCGATTTATTGTGATGCCACATAACCCCAGCAGCAAATGAAAGTTTCCCACTGCCCTCATTCTGAATGGGAGGAGTAAGAAAATACATCCAAATTGGCCAGTCTATTCTCCTTCATATGTTGTATGACGGACTGGGGCAGAACTTGAGTAGTGATAGGCATTTCAGTATGCGTCTCACTGAAGATAATACAGACTGAACTAATAACAAAATCTGCATGTGGGGCTACTTCTGAATATGGTTGTGCATCGTACTGAAAATGTTCATTGCATTCAAAGTAATGCAATGCAGATTTCATTGCTTGGTGCAGTAATTAAAGCACCAGGCTAGAAACCAGAAGACTGTTAATTTTAATCCCACCTTAATCATGAAAGCTGGCTGGGTGACTTTGGACCAGTCACTCTCTCCCAGCCCAATCCACCTCACAGGGTTGTTTGGGGGAAGATGGGAGGAAGAAGGAATATTAGGTAAGTTTGCTGCCTTGAGTTACTTATAAAATAATAAACACGAGATACAAATAAATAAATAACCCTTTTCTACATTCAAGTATACAGCTGCGGATATATCACACCACACGTAATGTGAACAGAATAGAACAAAATAACAGAGTTGGAAGGGACCTTGAAGATCTTCTAGTCCAATCTCCTGCTCAAGCAGGAGACCCTATACCATTCCAAGTGGCTGTCCAGTCTCTTCTTAAAAGCCTCCAGTGATGGAGCACCCACAACTTCTGCAGGTTGGTAAGTGTTCTCACTGTTAGGAAATTTCTCCTTAGTTCTAGGCTGCTTCTCTGCTTGATTAGTTTTCATCCATTGTTTCTTGTACTGCTCTCTAGTGCTTTGGAAAATAAGTTGAACCCCTCTTTTTTGTGGTAGCTCCTCAAATATTGGAACACTACTCTCATGTCACCCCTAGTCTTTCTTTTCACTAGACTAGGCATACCCAATTCCTGTCTATCATATGATTTGGGTGCAGACTTGAATATTTACGTTGTCCTATTACTCTGTATTGATTATAATAAGGTATACATGCAATATAATTCTAGCCACCTCCTCTTCAATCTGATAGCTACAGGTGATGCCTTAAACCAGTAAAAGTCAGCTCCTGACCATTGAGATGGGTATTCTCTTCCTCCAAAGTCCACTGTTTGCAAATAGTCTTGAACTCTTTTTGCATAAGGTGTATATTTGGGGAGAGGAATGAAAAAGTTCATGAAATGTGCCCCTCAATTGCCTCTTGTGCTATAGTCATCCATTTGAACTGCCCTGTTTGAAGTCCATGTAAACCTGAGAGAACATTTGTTCTGCACATACATTCACCATTAAACAGGAACAATAACTTTATTTCTTTTTTATGTATATATAATGTGACTCATGTTAAAATTACCCCAGCTCTTAGATATGTGAAGGAAAATGGAAATGATACACACGTGATTCCGGCAATTTAATGCTTTTAACTGGCGAAAAAAAATAAGAACTCAAATTGATATTCAAATGTTTCATAGGCTGCTGGCAGGAGCTGATGTAGCCTGCAGGATGGTAAACACCCTTTAGAAAAATATCATAGCTGCAGTGCTTCCATCCCCTCTTTGTTCTCCACAACATACTCATCTTCCATGCTGTTAAAAGTGATTTGTCAGTAGAGGGAAGATATGGAGTACCTTTGATGGCCATCGTTTTTCTGTATCTTTACGCCTATCACTCAAGGGTTCCCCCCCCCCACACACACTAATGATAATGTCACGATTTCTTTACAGAACTAAAGGGAATATCTTCTCTGATGTAAGTTACATAACATGAAGCTAAATAGATTAATTTCCTCTAGAAGAAGCCATTTTATCAAAAAGCGCTTCTTGTCTGAACTGCCCATAGAAGACATGACATATTTGTTGCAGTTGGCAGCTTTAGGCAGGAAAAAGCTGTCAGACATAGACTACTCTGAATCTGATCATAGCATATCCAGTCATATACATATAGGAACATATAGGAATTGGTTAATGGAAACCTTTTACCTTATTTGTAATCATACTTTTAGGGTGCTTTGTAAATAGTCACTACTTATAAAGTAATAATCATTGCATTTTTCTGTATTGCATTTCCTTCTGTTTTCACTGTTTAATATTTCTTTTTGGATGATACAGAGCTAACAAAAACCTCAGTTAAAATGTTAGTCTTCAAAGTATCATAAACATTCCAGTTGTTTTTGCAGCAACAGGTAGCCTGTTAAGGAGGTGTGTGTGCGTGTGTGTGTGCATTTGTAGTGCAGCCCTACTCTTTTTTCTCTCTTCCAAACCCAACCTTGTACATCTTTCTTTTATCACCTTTTCCAAATCACCTGCCCACGCCACACCTGCCCTGTCACCAGCCTATCCACATTCCTTTAGATCTTTGCTCTCTTTAGAAACAAAAATAGGGAAGATGAAGAAGAGTGAGAAAGCATTCAAAATGGGGGGAGAAACTATGAAATTGAGCAAATATATTTCAGTTAGAAGCTTCTTCTGGAGCACTAAAAATTACTCAACTCAATAATGAATCATGATACAGAACACACACATACACATACACTCTACAACTAACCTATTTTCAAAATAACATCATCCTATTAGCAAATTTTAATATAATGAATTACAATATCAACTAAAAATAAAAGTCAACATAAATCACACATATATTTTTGCATTACAGAACTAATAGTTGAAATCCTTATGCATGTTTGCCCAGTGAGTTTTATATAGCATTCTCCAATTATATGTGTAAGATGTCATAAAACGTTTGAAGTGTCATATTACAAAAGCCCAACTTTACTGTTATATATTTTTTCAGTCTTAAGTATTGTTGCAACATGTTTCCAGACAGATTGCAGGATTAGCCAAACAGTTCCATAGATGTTCCATACATGTTTATTCTAGTGCATATTTGTCAATACTTTTTCTAATGATTAGTTTTACAATTAGTGATATAATACATTGTCTGTCTGTCTGTCTGTCTGTCTGTCTGTCTGTCTGTCTGTCTGTCTGTCTGTCTGTCTATCTATCTATCTAATCTAATCTAATCTAATCTAATCTAATCTAATCTAATCTAATCTAATCTAATCTATCTTCTATCACCTTTCTATCAACTGCAAGTTTATCCTGTTTTCCCTTTTCCATTTTTCAAGTATGAAAGCAGCAAGCATGCATATACATACATATATGTTCTATTTCTGAATGAATTGAGTGAATTTGCACTAAAATATGAACCACACAGTTTTCATGCCCAACACCCTCTGTGTCTTTTTTTCCAGTTAGTTAGAAATCATAACAGTTGGACTTCTAAGGCAAAAATTCCTTCTAGGAATCCTTAAATTTAATTTTTCTCTCAAAATTAATCCATTGAAAGGGATTATCCTGAGCTACTCTCAAAAGTAACCAAAATGATGAAATATAATTGGATCATTCCATATAATGGGCACTCAAAACACACAAAGGGCTGACAATTTGGTCGGGGGTAAGTGTGCCCTCAGTCAACCACTTTATAAGGTCAACCATAGCATTTCATTAAAATCAAAGTACTGATTCATGTCCCTGCAGTGGAAGAACATAATGATTCAACCCTGCATATTCTGGGAGAGGAGATAGAAAAGCTGAGAAGATAATAGAAAAAAAAAGATGGTAAAGTTGAGAGCAATCAGTCACAAGCCATACAGAAGCAGACTTCTCTTTTGTTCATACTTTGAACTAAAAGCTTTTATAGGGGCATTCAGACTTTCTTTTCCTGTTCTAGATGGTTCCTATATTGTTCTGTCCAGTAATAGATCCTGGGAGGTAAGAGCATATAGGTTGAATTCCCTCCTGATCATTCGTAGAGCTCATCTATTATTGTGGGCTCAAATCCTGACATTGTTCAGCCCAGGAAGATCAAGTGCTATATTTAGAGAATATGTTCAGGAAGATACAGTCCCATTGGCTGATTTGGAGCTGATTACTGATATTTAGCTTAACATACTTCACAGAGTTGCTGTAGGACACAACGGGGAGCACAAAAATTTACTAATAAATCAGTCCAGTAAGACTGTAAATGTGTACAGCAGAGGTTTGTGTTATATCTTGGGAAGTGTTTGCCCTCCTTGTGAAAAAGAAACCCCCTCTTTCTCTCAGGAAACTGAATTATGCTGCAAATCTAGTGTCACAGCTTCATGGAATACGTGCCTCTGAACTTGAAAAAACAGAGTTAAAACTGGTTCATTGTCTGTTTTGTAGAAAACAGACCTAAAATATATCAGAGTGCTGTTTCTTATTTTTCTTTTCCAAGACTTTGGTCCTAGACAGAGCCTTAATTGTGAAAGAAGCCCTTTTGAAAGAAAAATACACAACAGGCATTCTTGTATATGTTCCAAGAGTTATATGGGTTCCAATGGTCTTCCTCTCAGTTATCTGTACAAGCAACAGGAGAAACAGAACAAATTACTTTATTTCACAGTCTCCTCCTCTGTGTATTACCTGGCTAGCCTTTTCTTTCTTAAGTACCCATATTTAAACAATGGACAGAGGAAGGCTGGACTAGAATAATGAGGCATTGAGGGGACTTATTAGAGGAATCCTTATAAAGAATAATGGTCTTGGTAGTGAAAGCCAGCTCTAGTTCTCCCTGAAGCAAAGGTTTTCACTCTGGCCATCTTTTTCCAGCCTCATTTCTGTATGGGAGAGAGGTGCAACTCATTCTTCATGGCTTCTCTTAGGAATTAGTGAAAGATTGGCAAGCTTCAAATCTATAATGTTCAAGAAAGAGCAGATTGGAAATGAAATTTTTGCAGGCAATATTTATTTATTCATTTGATTGTTTATTTAACAGTCTTATATAGTCACCCATATTAAAAGCCACAATCCTGGGCAGCTCACAAAACAATAAAAATATCAAACAAAAACCAAAGAACTACTCCTAACATTCTCTCACACATTAATGTTCTGTCTTGCTTGAGACCAGCCTCATTCTGTTCCAACACCTGGGTAAGAGTCAGCTGTTTACGGCCTTCCAGAAGGCCAAAAGAGTGGGGGACCTACCAGATCTCTAGGGGAAGGATGTTTCACAGGCAGAGGCATCTGTGGAGAAGATACACTTCCTAGGTTGCACTAGATGACAACATTTAAAGGAAGGGACCTGGAACCCGCACCCTCTTTTGACTTGGGGCATTGGGCAGATACCTTAGGGAGAGATGGTCCTGCAAATTTTGCCATGCCATTTAGAAGTGCCATTTAAAGTGATAATCAGTACCATGAATTGCACCCAGAAAAAAAAATTGGAAGTTAGTGAAGCTTATGTAGCAAGGGTATAATATGAGCACCCAGAAGTAGTTATAGTTTCCAGATGGTCTTCAAGGGCAGCCCTAAATTACAATAATCCAATCAAAACAACAGCAGAGAAATTTCCAAAGCAAATTGATTGAATGTTTTCAACGCTTTTATCCTTTTCCCACCCTAGAACCCAAATATTATTTACTATCTTTGTTTCGTAGTTCATTTAGAAATTGGAGATGATTTTTTTTTTAAGTCTATTTTGGATTGGTACTTTTAACAGGAACTCAAACTTCAGCAAGTCTACAGATGTGTTTAGATCACAACTTGTTATATTCCCAGCTAGTAAGCTCATCCTGACTACGATTTTAAAAGTTGTAACAGTAATATATTTGGAAATCCTCATTTGGGAAATGAACTATCTACTACAGCTTTAATAGCTTCTAGAACCATTCCCACCATAATGAATAATTAAAGTAACTGAGGGATAAAGATACTACAATTCCCACCCTAGTTTTTCATCATGTTTCTTCCACATATCTTGGAAATTATATGATGTTATCTAAGCAAAGTGGGGAAAAACAAAATGCTAGACCATCCTTCTGAGGTCAGTAAAATGAGGACCCAGATTGTTGGGGACAATATGCTAACTTTGTAAGCTGCTTAGAGAGGGCTGTAAAGCAATGTGAAGCAGCATATAAGTCTAAATGCTATTGCTAAAATTTGAGTATATAGTATCATAATTATTTTATCATTTTCTTCAGATTACAGGGTCTTACAATTTATTATTCCTATAAGAATGAGTCAAGTTTACTTAGCACTTCAGAAACGGTTTGTCAAAAGAGGGGTGCTTCTTTTTTTTCCTTTCCTAACTTTAGCCCCCCCCGACATCTACATTAAATAAACACCATGATGTGTGCTGTACAAATATTGTCACTGAATTGCTGCTTGTTTGCTCAACTCATTACCGAAAGCCATGATAAGCTTTTTAATTACAAAATTAGCTTCATCAAATCAATTCATTTAATTTAGTTAATTTAATGAAGTGAAAAAGTATAAAAGGGGAATAACTACCTCCCCCAGCTTAGATCCCAATGTACAACAGTACAATGAAGGAATCTATGGAATTGTGATTTGACTTGGGGCAACTCAAGATTCCTCCTGTGTACATCAGAAATATAATGTAGGTAGTACTGAATATGCAGGCTTTTTATACCCTGTCTAATTGATTTGATTTATATATTTTCACTCAAATGCATACTCAGAGTGACTAACACATTAAAAACAATCAAAAATTAAAATCCCTAGCAGTTAAAACCTACATTAAAATTAATACTGCATTTGATTTACAATTATAAGCCTGATGAAAGAGATGCATCTTTATAGGTTTTCTAAACATTAAGAGACCTGGAATCAACTTCAACTCCCTAGAGAATGTTTTCTGTAATCTCTGCTGAGATTAAAGCGCTTTCCCAAATGCCAAATAAGTAAGCTTCTGATTTTCATAAAGGGTTGCTTCTGCAAATCTGAATACCTTCACATTCATCCTGAAGGAGTAAAATGTCAATGCAAACATTTTAAATGGAATCCAATAAGCAATTGACAAAACTGCAGCTCTTTCCATACGGGCATCATTTCTATACTTTGTAGCAGTTATTATTCTAACTACTTTATATTCTACCAGTTACAATTTCTGGATATTTCAAGTAAGGAATATAGTGAGTCAAGTATGACAGGTTAAAGTAGGACGTAATTAAGACGTGAATCAAATTTCATAGGAGTACCAGACATTTTAGCAGAAATTCCTGAATACCACAACTGCTTCTTATAGCTGAAGATCATGAAGCAGAGTGGATGTGCTCACTCAGAGGGAGTACAACCTTATCTCAAAAAGGCTGAATCTCTAGTTCATTGTTTATCAACAATTAAATAGCATCCATTCAGGAATCTCCTGGTCATGTTTTGTTGTGTTGTTGTTGAGATGCTGTGGTCTATGTGTTCTCTTTCTCAACCCTGACATTTTTTTTTTATTTACAGAATGAGCCCATTGATTCTCTGGATTTTTTCCCCCCTTCCACTTTTCTCTCCTTAATTTGCATTTGAATCTGAAATGCTAGAATTCAGAAGTAGGTCAGGAACAAAGTCTGAAGGCCATTTAGTCTTACAATTTTATGTAAAAAGAAAGCCTTAATACCAACATTTTGGTTCTTTTACCTAACAAAGGGTAAAATAGAACAGAAAATGCAGAGAAACAAAACAGAACTTCTAACAGAGCTGAGAAGAAAGATTTTCAAATTATTTCTGTTCTTTCAATGTAAGTGAATTTGACTAAGTCAACCTTCCATTTTAACTTCTGTGACAAAGAGAACAGAGATAAAATATATACTTTCTTCAAAATCACATCTGGAATTCTAGATCTGAATTTTGCCTTTCAGTTCTGGTATGTTGACTCTCACATCTATATT
Organism: Azemiops feae; assembly: GCA_023970755.1. NCBI lineage: Eukaryota > Metazoa > Chordata > Lepidosauria > Squamata > Viperidae > Azemiops > Azemiops feae. The sequence goes on from JALGBA010004008.1 coordinate 2,104,476, forward strand.
TCTTAGTAGAAACCAATGGTCCATTCACAAATTCAACCAGAACATATTGAAATAAGTGTGAAATCGTAACAAGAGAATGTTTAGGAAGATAAGTATGGCAACCAAAGTCTAGGACAGTATCCAAATTTAAATAATCATTAATTAGGGATTAAAATGTCTTTGAGTCAAACTCAATTCCTAGTGATAACATGGACATAACTGTGTTGTTTTCTCTTGGCAATAGAATAAAAATAGTTGGCTATTGCCTTCTGGATTATTATTATTATTATTTTTACTTCTCAATATACTTCACAGTCCTACTAGTCACTGGAAACCACCCATCCAATTACTGCCATCTACTGAGACATGTTTTTATATAAGTACCATTTAGTGTTAAATGGTATCAATATCAACATCTATTTCTCTGCATACTGATTTAGAAAATATTACCCCCAGTAAATATGACTTCTAATTCAGCTTTTGTAACTTTTCAGAGGAGAATTTTCTAAAGAAATGTCTTCTAGAGTTATCTTACATTGCATATTGGTGTGTATGAAATGTGAGAAATATCTAGAATCCATGACTTCCCTTTTATTTCATCTTCCAAAACCTTTAATGTATGCTAACTTTAGTGTATCACTTTAGTATATAATAGTATATACCTCGGCCAAGCAGTGAATATATCAGAAAAGCAGAAATAGAGTTTATTCATCGATACATCTACACAGATAAGACAAAATTTGAGAAGACAATGTTTTTGTCCTGCTGAATTGTTAGCTGCTCAGAGTTTCTTGGAGTCAGACAGCATCTAACTCTAATGAAGTCAATTAATTCATCCATCAATATGAACCAAGGACTAATTCGCCGTGTAAAGCAGTCTACATAGCAGAATAAAGTAAGAAAGCCATGTAGAGTTTTATTAACTTTTATCTTTCTGTCAAAGATGGAGAAAGACAAGCAGAACCTACTTGCTAATAACTAGGTATTACAGACAAGACAATGTTCAGATCTGAATAGCAAACATAATATGCCATTTGTTATGTGGCAAAAAAAAGGAGCAGGTTTTAAGATGAAATTTGCAGGATGTTAAACACTGTTCTTTATCACATGCCTATATTTTGCTGTGATCCACACACTACCTTGAATTTAGCAGAGAATTTCCTTCTTTTAAAGAAGTAAAAATCATGATGGTCCCTCAGTCTTTTGCTCATTTTGTTCTCATCTATCTGTGCTTTCTTATATAACCTTTATCATCTTTTCTTTTTATTATCCTGACTAGTGATCCATGCCTCATATCCATGTTATGTTGTCATTGTCATGAATGTTCTGATTACTGCTTTTTAATATAATATTTTAAAATAATGTACAAATGATTATTTCGGATCATGAAGAAGCAAAGATCTGCATTACCCTTTACAGCAGTGGAAATGCTTTATTTCCACAGTAGTTGCAGTCTCTTGTATTCCTTTCATAGCCCTCTTTTGCACTTCAACTTTTTATATTATTTTTATGTACAATCATTTATCTGAAATGGTATAGGGTCTCCTGCTCAAGCAGGGGGTTGGACTAGAAGACCTCTAAGATCCCTTCCAACTCTATTATTCTATGTTCTATGTAACATCCTTATTTCAATAGTGGCTCCTCTTCACCTTTGTGGGAATGCTGCTCAATTAATGTTTAAGCAAATTTAAAAAGAACGGATATAATCACATCAAAAGAGACTTCGTGTGACCCATGGTGCCTCCAAAGAAAAGAAAAAAATCAAATACTTAGAAGGAAAATTCAATAAAAAAGCAAATACAATGTAAAATGAAAGCTTAAGATGTGTAAAAAGAGAGAAGAATGTCTCCTTGTATCATGGCAGAAATGATTATGAATGGACTATTAGTAATTCTTTTTAGAAACCCAGTAAAAGCATCTATTCTGAACTTACATCAGTTGCACAGTAAGATTATGTCAAAACTACTTTGTCTCTGAATGTGCTAGTGGAAGCTAAAGATTTCAATTTACATAACTGAATAGGCTGGGATAAATATCCAAGGATAGATCATCACGTATGTACTTATATATAAATGTGACCACAATGTAACAAAGCAATTGTAGAGTGGAGAAAACAATTATATTAATTTTAAAAATGGAATATGCTGGGAATTAAAATGGGTCTCCATAGGCAACCAGTTACCTTGTTCTTGATAAGCCATCACACTGGCTGCATCTTCAATTGTCTTTTGCAGCTGATTCTGTACAGTAACAGAAATAGTTGAGTTACATTATGAGCAGGGCTTTTTTTGTCATAGAACGCCCAGAACGGAGTTCCGGCACATTTTTTGGATGGAACCTTGTAGGGTAGGCAAGGCGGGTTGTATGACATGTGTGAGTTCCGGCACCTTTTCTTTTTACAAAAAAAGCACTGATTATGAGGTACCAAATACAGACTTAAATGTCCACAATGTTCCTAATAAGCCAAAGAACAACTGAAGTGTGGGCCTTTCCCTCCCTTGCATCATATCACAGTACACTTATCCCTGGGTGATACCTGTATTTTGCAATGGCATCATGTTACCGACTGTATGTTATCATTCCATGTGTGAGACAGCCTTAAAGTCTGGTTAGATGTACCAATATTAATATGTTGTTTTCCCTTTAATCCAAGAGCAATCTACATGAGTTTCACCTCTATAAAACATGCTATACTTTGGCAACCTTCCTGGCAGTGATTCAGTCAAGGAACCCATAGGAAGTAGGATGATCCTACAGCCCAATGGTTACTACAGACTACTATTTTTATGTTGTGTAATTTTATGTTGTTTATGATCATGATTTATCACTATTACTTGTATGTACACTGAGAGCTTATGCACCCGAGACAAATTCCTTGTGTGTCCAACCACACCTGGCCAATAAAGAATTCTATGTATTTACAACCTCATCTTGACCAATATGCTCTCCTCAGCACCACCACTTACCCTTTTTATTTGTTTTTGCTTGGGAGGGAGAATAAGAGTATGGCTTCTGGCTAATTTTGTACCTGGTAGGTTCCCAGTGTTTTCTTTACAGCTGATCAGCAGCTGATTGGTAAAGCAGGAGGACCTTGTTTACTTTCTCATATGGTTCCCAACTTCACTGATCCTCCCTTGGAGGGATTTTTTTTTAAGATGGCAGAACTTGCAGTGCTGTGACTGGCAAATGATCTCTCACCAATTGATAAATAACATTCAGAAAGGAAGAACATAGAGAAGCCAAAAGGTTTTATCAGTGGGTTTTCTTGATATGGCCTGGATAAACCAGAATACTATTTTCTAGTGGCAAGTCAGATCAGAGGCAATAGAAACAGGATAAGAATCAACAGTGAGGAGATCAAATTTTATGTTGGTATATATGTTGGTATATTTTCTGTTGATTGATGGATGGAAGGACAGCACTTAAACTGAGGTATTGCGTGTTCTGTATCAATTCTCTTGTCTGATAATATATTGTCTTAACAAGCAGATCTCTCATGCCTTGGAAAACAGAAATAACTTCTAGATTTGTCATATATATATATGTCATACTGATTTTCCTTTTTTTTCCATAAGTGACATGTCAAAGGTGGAGTGTTTAGGACCACACTCACAACATGTTATGCAAGATCCAGCTGTGCTATATATTCTGATGTGACAGAGGTGATATGTCAAGGAGTTCAGCTTAATTATCTGCCTGGGAAGTTTAGATCCTCCTTAAATTTTCATCAGAGTATTGTTTTCTGACAGTTTTCAAATGCTGGTTATGATTACCCATGTTAGCCATGGTAATGAGCCATCATTCCTATATTAGCCAGATTCCCTCCATATATTGCTTGGCTCACATAATCGTTACACCAATCTGAGCATATCTTTGAATAGTTCTATGTTCTTCTGACCATTTTTTTAAAAGAGCAGGGGGACAATACTGACTAGGAGTGCTTTTTGTCGTGTGCCCATTGCATCCATCCCTTGGCTGGAAAATTCTGTTCATGCTCATTTCATGCTCTGATCATTTTTTCAGGTAGACTATATGGAATTGTCCTTGAAGAGTATACATGAGCTTCAGCAGGTGCAGAATGCAGCAATGAGGCAGTTATGTGTGCTCCTAGAATGACACATGTTATACCTCTGCTCCTCGGGCTGCATTAGTTGCCCACTTTCCTTCCAGGTCCAATTCAACATGCTGATTTTTGTGACCCAACAGGTGACCCCAAACTCTTCTAGCTTTCATGAAATAAGTTCAGTCAATACTGCCTCAGGGTGTCTTTAGTTTATATTTAGATTATTAATATATTGTGCAGGATTGTTCACTTTTTCATTCGATTTTGAATTATTTTACATCACCCAGAGTCTGTAGGGATTGGGTGGCTGATAAATATGGTTCAATAAATAAATTAATCTAGATGAGATCTGCTCAATACCTGGATTGAAAATTGTCAGGATATCCCTGGAGTACAGACAAGAAAATAAATAAATCATTTGAGTACAACCAGAATGTGTCCAGTTCTTTTTTAAAATCATATAGATTAATTCATTGGTTCTGCTTCTCCATGCATTTAATTTTAATATATGTTCTGCCATTGTGAAAAGGAGGAGAAAAAATCCTCTATCCACATTTTTGATAAGCACTCATGTTTTTATACTCCTTTTTTCCTGAAATTACAAGGCTACACTTGTAATTTGTCCCCTAAGGATTTGTCCCCTAAGGATTTTGTTTGTCCTTTTATGGCCCATTCTCAGTTCTATAGAATCCTATTTTTAAAATGTGACCAGAATGATACACAATGTTTTGCATGTGATTTCTCATAAATTTATATAAGGGCATTAAGATAATGGTTATTTTATTTTTAGTTCTCTTCCTAATGATTCCAGGGATGGAATTTGCCTTTTTAAAATAACTGCTACACTTCATGTTGATATTTTCATTGAGCTTTAGACCATGACTCTAAGATATTTTCCTGATCAGTCATTGCAATCTCAGATCCCATGACTGTATGCATAAGATTTTGTTAATTTTGTGTCCATGAGTGTTGTTTAGTACTAGCTTATATAAAGTTTATTTTGCAATGAAGCTGCTTCACCTATTTGGAGAAGTACTGTTCATGTTCTTCACAATTCTTTTTTAACTTTACTACCCTGAACAATTTGTCATGAAGACCATCTCACTACTCACCTTTAATTCCAGATGAGTTACAAAGTCCTGGTCTCAATATTAATTCTTGAAGAATGTTTTGAAATAATCATACTGAACCACTATCTCTGTAGTCAATTCAGCACAAATATTACAAAATATCAATAAGGCTGTGACTACTATATCTGGTATCTTACCAGAATGAAAATTAGGGTGGACATAATAGTCCCAATATGATACAGCTTATATAGTTACTTGCCTCAGGTTAAACACATACCAGCACACCACAGATAATCACAGGGAGCAACTGGAACAAACTATGTCACCAGAACATATAAACACGATGACAACCACCATCAAGACTACATTCCTAGACAAGTAGGCTCAGTTTCCCAGTTGAAACTATGCTAAAATCTGTCCATATGTTGTAAAATTAAGGATTTTTTATTGGTCCAATCTTTGTAAGCTTATATACATAATAGCATTTGCATATATTTTCCCAGGACTTCATTGCTGGTGTACCAAATGCTAGTTCTGGTATATTTATTGACTGCTCCTTTACTGTTGATGATTGATCGTAAAAGGCAGAAGCTATCTACAACTTTATTATCAGTTCTAAGCCTGGCTGTTCTACCTGTTGTCATTAATTTGATTCTCTTGATGTTTAATTTTAGTCCCAGTGTTTCACTCTGCTTCTGGACTTTGATTGCAGGTGGTCTTCGACTTATAACCACAGTTGAGCCCAACATTTCTGTTGCTAAGTGAAACAGTTGTTAAGTGAATTTTGTCCTATTTTGCGATCTTTCTTGTCATAGTTGTTAAGTGAATCACTGAAGTGCTTAAGTTAGTAACACAGTTGTTAAGTGAATCTGGCTTCTCTATTGACTTTGCTTGTTGGAAGGTCCCAAAAGGTGATCACATGATCCTAGAACACTGCAACCATCATAAATATGAACCAGTTGCCAAGCATCCAAATTTTGATTACATGACCATGGGGATGTTGCTGTGGTCGTGTGAAAAATGGTCATAAGTCACTTTTTTCAGTTATGTTGTAAGTTTGGTCACTAAATGAACTGTTGTAAGTCGAGGACTACCTGTACTAGACTTTGCAGGTTTTTTGCATTCTTGGAGAATAGAATAGAATAGAATAGAATAGAATAGAATAGAATAGAATAGAATAGAATAGAATAGAATAGAATAATAACTTTATTGTCCTTTTGAATGTACACTAATCGGTATACATTAAAATGAAATTTTTTTGCATGCAGCTCTCAAAGGGTCATCACCTCCGATATACACTACATAAATATGACAAAAATAAATAAATATAGAATTATGCATATACCCACATATACAGTATTATATGACACAGAGAAACAACATACTCTAGTTCGGGTTATGTATACATGTGCATGGTGAGAAGAACGAATCTTGCGAATTTACCAGATGGATGGTATAGGGAACAAAGCTATTACAGAATTGGGTAGTCCTGCTAGAAATGCTTCGAAACCTCCTCCTAGAGGGGAGCAACAGAAACAGACCATAAAGAGGATGTGTGGGGTCTCTAACAATGCTTTGAGCTCTAAGCAGATAGTGCTTATAAGCAGCATCCTGAATACCAGGAAGGCGAGCCTTCTATGATCCTCTTGGCTGTCCTTACCATTCTCTGTATGGACTTTCTATCTGAGGCACTGCTGCCACCAAACCAGACAGTGATGCAGTTTGTTAAAATGCTCTCAATCGTGCCTCTGTAAAAAGTGGCCAGGACAGAAGGAGAAAGATGTGCCCTCCTCATCCGACGCAGGAAATGCAGACGCTGATTTGCACACTTCACTAAGGATGATGTGTGGAGAGACCAGTTCAGATTGCTAGTTATTTGCATCCCCAGATACTTAATACTGTTGACCACCTCTACAGCTGCATCCTTGATACTGAGTGGAGTATGACTATGCCAGCTGTTTCTAAAATCTACAATGATCTCCTTTGTTTTATCAACACTTAGAACCAGGTTACTTTTATTGCACCAGTCCACCAGAGCCTTCACCTCTTCCGTATAAGCATCTTCATTGTCATCCCGGATAAGACCCACCACTGCCATGTCATCTGCATACTTCACAATATGATCGTAGCAGATTTGGCACAGCAGTCATGGTCATCAAGTAGCGGACTCAGGACACAGCCCTGTGGAGAACCTGTACTCAAGTAGATGGAATTGGAAACTTTCTTTCCAACTCGCAGAACCTGGGGCCTATCAATAAGGAAATCAAGTATCCAATTACATAAAGGAGTATTAAAACCTAATAGGTCCAGTTTGTTCACTAGATGCTGAGGGCTGATTGTGTTGAATGCTGAACTAAAATCCACAAACATCCATTCACACATGAGTATTCTTCCCCTCCAGGTGCGCCAAGCTAAGATGAAGGACAAAGGAAAATCCATCTTCTACAGAGCGGTTCCTCTGATAGGCAAAGTGTAATGAGTCAAATGTAGGGGGAAGTCATGAGACCATATAGTCCTTTACCAATCTCTCAAAACACTTCATCATAATGGAACTGAGTGCAACTGGATGGTAATCATTAAGACATGTGATTTTAGGTTTTTGGGGGCACTGGTACAATAATTGCAGTCTTAAAACATGATGGAACCATGGCCTGATGCAATGAGAGATTGAAGATGTCTGTGAGAACAGTGGCCAGCTGGTCAGCACAATCCTTAAGTAGTCGCCCAGGGATATTATCAGGACCCACAGCTTTCCGAATGTTGACTTTCCGCAGGACCTTCTGAACAGCAGTTGTATCAAACCTGAGCACCTGCTCACCAGGAAGGGGAACAGCTTTCCTTGCTGGAACGTTGTGTCATCAGCATATTGCAAGTTATTGATGTTTCTTCCTCTTGTTAAAAAACCACACTATCAGCAGCTTTCCTTAATTTTTCCCTTTTTGGAAACACGTACTTTACTCTCAAGATTTCCTATGAAACTGAAACTTTTGTAGGAGTTGCAAGTGAAAAGTTGTCAGGCATTGAAATGTAGGTAGGGCTTCTGAAATTACACTTAATTACAGTGTGTGTATATGTTTGTCTGTACTGTGCACCATTCTCTCCTACATTGCCTTTCCCAGCTGTGCTTCAAAACTTCAACAAGCAAAACTACAATTTATTGCTAACTTTAGTGAGATAGAATTCTCTTCAATGCTTAATCTAAGTTAGATTTGGAGGAGAGCTACAGGAAATCAGTCTCAGCTGGGGGTTGCTCACTTGTGTAATTTCACAGCAGTGACAAAAAACATGGGGGGGGGGAGTGAAAGACAATTTATGAGTGAGCCTTATTCTTTTTCCCAGATGTCTCCATAACCTGTGTTGTAGTGTGTGGCTTATCTGTACCTGAATTCCCATAAGCAATTGGAAAAACCAGCATCCTTCATGTTTACTAGATGTTTGTTCCTTATAAAAGCACATTTTGGGTCACCTTTCAGATTAGTAAATCGAACACACAAAAGACAAAGTTGTTAGCTGCTTTTTCATCAGGAAAAAAAGATCACTTTTTTAGAACCCTTAACATATGGAGCATAATTTGGTATGGCAGCTATCAAACAGGAAATCCTTTGCATGATTGTTGCTTATGATAATATAAGATATGTCTGTAAAACTGCCAGGGGATAATTTTTTACTGTATTTTTGAATCATCTCAAACTCTTTGTTCTATTTTAATTTTACTACTTTGCCTTTGAGTCAATTAAAGCCAAATTCATTTTCATGGAGTATATTTCCTAATCACTCTGATGAAATAATTTTTGTGCAGTAGAAAAAGATAGTTTAATATTTACATACAGACAAACACACATACATCACTGGCCTATATCGATTATGTGCCATTGTGCCAATGTGGACATTCAGTATCCACAGACATGTTTTCTCCATGACAATCTGCCTTAACCTGGTCTTGTAGGCCTTCCAATGATTCACTGTAAAGGACATAGGGAATGGCCTTGAAGAACAGGAACTGCTACCAAGACAATGATCGGATAAGTGGGCTGGAGCTCAGGCCAAGCAGATAACTTGAAAAAATATCTCAGACATGCCATTCTCTACTTCTATTAAGTTAGAGGGAGGAAGCATATTCAGCTTTGTAAGATTCTTTTACTCTAGGTGTCATAATAAAAATAGTCCCAAACTACATGGCATTGGATTCTTAGTCTGGTCTACCTTATAGGGTTTACATCAGACCTATGAACAAGGGCATAAAAAGATATCCAGTTATTTTCATACAGATGTGGGATTCACAAGTAAGTTACTCCTATGTAGAAGAAATCAAATGGCAGTAGCACCATATATATTTTTTTTGTAAAATGTAAGGGTGAGTGGGGATTTCTTTGTAAGTTACCACTAAGGTAGATGCATATCCTACTTAAGATAGGACTGGTATCATTTTGAATCCATATCTAACTTAAAGACAAAAAAAAATCTACGAAGGGAGACCAGGGGCACTAAAATGGTCCGTCAAGTCTTAGAAACAGCATTTAGACAAAAAAAACTGAACAGGCATTATTTTTTTTTCTCAATTTCCAAGAGAAGCTTATAGCCCTGGGATCAACTGGTGGTCTCTCATCAAAGTACTAAGCAAAATCAACCCTGTTTAGTTTCTAAGTTTGCATTAGTTTGGCCAATGCTTCCAGATGCTTGGGCACACCTAGAATAGCAACTGCAAGGTTTATATATTATTTCCTCTTTTCTCTTTTTATTACTTGGTAATGTGTCTCTTTTTTGCTGGTGCATATTTGGTTGCTTGCTACATGACAATATCTCAATTATGCGGAAGTATGTTCAGGTCAGGGCCATTTGCTATGAAACTTATAGTGGAGATATTTTAGGCATCCAATTAAAATACAGTAAGCTTGGGAAAACTACTACCGTATATCCTGGAGTGAACTGAGTGCTCATATCTAAGGATGTGTAACTCTGGTATCAGCAATACAAAATCCATTGGCCCCCTCTAATCAGAGCTCTGCAAAGGGCCTCCAAGGGCAGACAAGATAACAAAGACCTGAACAGAGTCCCTGTCCCACTCCAAAGAGACTATCTGCAATTCTTCTCATAGTTCTTTAATTAGTTTGTTCCAAATAACCCTCCTTCAAACACCCTATCTGTAGTCTTTCTGAATATGCATGACACTTAAAAAAAAATCTAAGGTGTGAATCACACTGAACTTGTCCCACCCACTCTCTCAGCAGCATCAGGTTTCTCCTAAGTGTGAAGTGAGAGCACTTTTTTAAAATTAGAAGGCATGTCATCCAAATGTTTATCAGCCCTCAGAGAAAAAATAAATAAACTCTCAAGATGTGGGGGTTTGTTTAACAAAAGCTGTCCTTTATTTGTTTTCTCTTCACGCTTAAAATGCTACAAGTAGTTCTTTCACATATGATAACTACATTCCATTCCTTCCTCCTCAATGCAATCATTGTTACCAGTGTCAAAATAATCCTAAAACTTCCAAACCCTGTGTCCCTCTTTCTCCAGACCTAATCTACAGTTTTTCTGGTGGACAAATATTTTGGAACAGCACCAATCCATGCATGCAATTAATTTTCAACAAAGAACAACATGTGGGTGTATATTCAGTCTTTTTCTGTCTTTTTGTTTTCTAGTGTGCACTTGCTTTGATAATATTTGTACTGCAAAGTAAGTAATCCTGCTGAATCTTAAGAAATAATACATTTCAAACTCAATCCAACATTCCTTATTTTGTATTCTCTCAAATATTCTTCCTGTAAATTTTCATAGTACCTTTGTAACTTTTAAATTATTTTCATGAGTAACCAATATCATGGAACAAATGTCAGGAAATGTCACTATTTTACAGTGGGAAAAGAGGGGGGGAAATGAAACTGCTAGGACATGTACCCAGAGATCATGCTGTTCTCTATACATTGATGGTATAAAGCTATACCAAACATTTGTCATGTTTTATTTATCAAATTTATTTGCCACCTATCTTGCAGTTCAAGTGACTCTGAGCAGTTTATCTAAATATGTCTGCATAGTCTCTCTTTTCTATATCTATGTGTCCATCTGGAAAATCTGGAAAATACTTTATTTGCTATTTCTCGACCATCCTACAGTGGGGCATCCAAAATATTGGACCACAGCTTCCAGCATTCCCACCAACATAGCCAATAGTTGGGGAAGGCTGACCACTTAAAATCATGGTTTGTTTTCCCCAGCTATCAGTTGCTAAATTATTTATAGTAGTTGGCTGGTAGAAGGGAAAATATATGACAATATATGCCAGTAACTTTTAAATATTGGCATTCACCTTCCTTTCATGAATAATCTATTTTATGACAGACCAATTAATCCCCCAACAGCTTAAGAAATATATAGCTTGCAAAAAAGAAAACAGGGATTGTGTGGAGATACAAACTTCCTTCCTTCTGTATAGTAGTTGAAAAATAGTAAGTTAGAACCCACTTGAAAACAATGACCTTTTCCTGCCAAATAATGATAAAAGATGTAGTCATGTTTGATGATGATGATGATTTCTAATAATTAGGCCTATAACAATACTTCATCCAGTATTTTTTTCCAATATCCTAGTTGCAAGTGATTTAACTCTTAACTCCAACCTCTCTTTCTTTTCAATTTATCTTCCTTCCCATAGAATTTGTAAATGCAGAAATTGCCAACATTCAGCTATAAACAGTAATAAATTGTAACTATGTCAAGACAACGCATGATTATTTACGCCAACTCTGGCATTACATGCATTACTTTCAGTGAAAATTGCTGTTAAGTCTATAAACTAAACTAAACTAAACTAAACTAAACTAAACTAAACTAAACTAAACTAAACTAAACTAAACTAAACTAAACTAAACTAAACTAAACTAAACTAAACTAAACTAAACTAAACTAAACATTTCTTTAGCAATATTTTCATTTGGCTTGTAAAATCTCCAAAGGCAAAGGTTTGCCCACTGCCAGGGGATGTTTCCTGCAGTCATGAAGTAGACCAGTCTTGCAATAATCTCCCTGCTGAGAAGCCTATCAGAAGCCCATTGATTTCTACTATGTGTCACACAGAGCTCATTACAACAAAGGCCTCTGGATTCTGGAATAAATAGATCATAAAACCCCTCAAAAATAGGATTGTTTTCTTATTCATTTTCTGCAAAATAGCATCACACTCAGCCTCCCTGTGTACCCCACATTCTTTGTATTTTCCTGAATTTTTAGTTCCTGGAATGTAGATCAAAAACACATGTCAAAACCTTGGAATTACTTGTCACCTAGCTGTAGGTAGTTTCTCTTTGCAGTGCTCCATTTAAAACAGGTCAGTGGGAGGTTGTGCAGATTCAGTGAGACCGTTCTGTGGATGAGAAAGCTAATTTGTCACTATTTGCTAAAATCTGTGACCTGGAGAAGCACCTTTGGCTCAGCCTTAGGCCCAAACCATGTTTTGCTATCTGGTTTCTCAGTACAGCATCAGGGTGGGATATTGGGAATGGAGAATGCCTGTGGTCCATAGAAATATCAAAATCCTTTCAAATCAAAGAAGTCAATGAGAATCCCTGTGGTCCATAGAAATATCAAAATCCTTTCAAATCAAAGAAGTCAATGAGGTCCCAAAAGATAGCAGGGTTTTATTTTATTTTTTATTTCATTTTAATATCAGTTTACCACTGTTGGAAAACAGCCCATCTTGTCTTCTAACAGCATTATGATATAAAAGTTAAATAAATATTGAAATAATATGGACACATGTTTGTGAGAAAGATATTCTGGGTTCAGTGGATTTCAGTTCTGAGTGAAAATATTCCATATATTTTAAAATTACAAACTTTCTGAGCATAGCTCAGATTACCAGTAAAAAATAGTGAAACAATTTTTAAAACACAACTTATTCTTTATTTAAGGAAGTCATCCTACTGAATTATTAAGAATATATTTTTTAACAAAGTAACATACATTTGATGTGTAGGGTTGCTTTTAATATAGTGAAACCTAATTTCAGCTTCTGAAACTGAGAAAATTCAGCACAAATGAGAAATCAAATTCTGATCTTAAAATAAATATGGGAAATGATTATGCAAATTTCTAACATCTTCTTTAAATATTGTACTCTATTCTTATTCTTTTTTTTATAACAAATTTTATTGGTTTTCCAGTTTTACATTTAAGTATTCGGAAAACAGCGTGGTGACTGGGTAATCAGTGGTTCAATAACAAAATCTTTAGTACATATCTCAGGTTACATCATCAAAAATTCCTTCTCTATTTCCCATAACATTTGCTAGATCATATTTAGGCTAGTAAATTTATCATTATAGCAAACTCAGTTAAAACATTCATCAATATATTTTTTGCTTATACATATCCATGTCCTGTTTTTAAATTTTACCTAATTTTTAATTTTTAATTACAATATTCCAATTTAACCTTTAATATCCATAGTATTTAAGTTTCGGGTAGTCCAAATTTCCTTTATTTCACTACATAAAAGTTATAATATCTAAAATACATATATTACTTACTTAAGTATATTCTTATTTTATTTCATAAACATTTTCTATTTCTCCTCCTAATACATCACAACTTACTAATAGAGTATCCTTTATTGTCTCAAATCCATCATCTATATTATCTGGGCTAAACAATAGTTGAAAGCTAATTCCTAATAATTAATTTTCATTTCTCTTACAAATCTAAATCCTAGGTATTAAGCCAATTAATCCCTTTTTTTTTCATTTAACAACAATATTTAAATCTAATAATCATCTTTCCCTTCATCTAAAAATCTCCCTTTAGCCCATTAGTTGAGACTTTAGGATCCTCTATCATGAATCAAAACATTTTTTAAATCTAACTCTGGCTTTCTTTTTATGCCAACCAGGCTTCCATATCAATGCCTTTAAATCATCAGATACATCTCCCTTCATTCTTGCACATGTTACTTGAACCAAGGGAGACCATCCAGTTATCAATTTTCCAGAGAAGCTGGCCCATTTGTAATGTTGTCCTGGTGGCTCATTCGATTCAGCTTGGTCTTCTTGTCCCTCATGTTTCTGCTGGTTTAGGTAGAAAGTCATGTCCAGTTTTATGGTTGTTATTTGATTGTGTATGTTTTCAGTATACTGTACTTGTTGGTCTTTAACACCTTCCGTCTTGGTCTTGCTTTGTTCCGCTTCTGTTGCTTTTTGGGTTGTAGGTTCTTTAATTGCAATCAGGGTTTGTCTGTCAAAATTCTCAGTAGATTGTATTTGTTGATCTTTAAAGTCCTCTGTCTTGGTATTAATTTCTTCCACTTCTGTTGTTTTTTGAGTTGTAAGTTCTTTCGTTGAGATCAAAGTTTCATTTGTAGGTTTAAGCTAGCACCTTTGTCTTTCAGTCTGGATTTAATTATCTCAGTAGCTTCAAGAATATAAGTTTATAATTAAGTTGTTGCTGGTCCTCCTCCATTTCTAACATAGTCATAGATGGTCCTTTAGTGAAGGCTATTTATTAGATGAAAGTCAGTAAATGTTCACCTCCACAGTTCCTAAAATCCAATTTCACTGTCCACCTGTTCTCTCAGCTTTTTATCTCTTTTAGATAATACCAAGGACAGATCTAGGCTGTGAGCAGGTCTCTTTATCAAGAGTATTTACTTGCTGTACCAAACTCCGCCACAAGATGTCCCCAGCAGAATTTAAAATCTTTTCCAGAACCAGGCTAGGTTTTTATCCAGTATAAGTTCTTTTTCATCTTTTTTAGAATAAGGTGACAGGTCCCCGTGAAAGTACGAATTTTTTGGGTCCCCAGATATCAAGGTAATATAGATCCAGTTACTTAGTTATTTTTTTCAGGGCTTTATTTTCCCTAAGTAGTCAGACGCCGCCATTTTAGAGGGTGGGACGAAGACGTTCCTTTCCCTCTCTCCTCGCAGGGGGAAGAAGTTTCAGAAGGCTTTTAACAGGAAAATAGTTGGGATGCAAGAAGGTAGGGTCTCACCCAGTTCCTCCATGGTGCTTTCAAAGTGCTTGGTCGTAGTTTTGGCCTCGGCAGGTAGCAGCTTAGTGATGGGCCATGTAAATGGCCGATCTTTTCCCCGTCAGTCCGAAGAGCTGCCCTGGATCAAACGGAAGGACTGCCGCCCTTCCACGATCAATCGGGAAGTCCTCTTCCCCGCTCGCCGCCCCTCCAGGGCGACTTTCGACCCTTTTCAGGGTCCCCCGGCGGGAGAAAACCGGACGGCGGAAGGAGCGCTGCAAGCACAAACCGGAAGCCTACTCTATTATTATTCTAAAGGAGGAATGGAGGAAAGGTTAAGAATAAGTTCAAGATTTAGAAACGATCACATCGGTATAAAATGAAGATTAAATACTATGAAACTAATTATTATTATACAGGAGGCACAGCAGCGTAATGAAAATTAGTAGTGTTTGAACTTACTGTTTGCTGTCTCTTTCCTGTCTCCCAAACCTATCTATAATATCATACTGGAATGTTTCCATGTTGCATTTATGGAAAGCCCTTCCAAGTTATTTTTTTTTAATTTTATCTAGCCTTTATTATTTTTTATAAATAACTCAAGGCAGCAAATAAACCCAATATTTCTTCCTCCTATTTTCCCCACAAAAACCACCTTGTGAGGTGAGAGAGAGTGACTGGCTAAGAGAGACTGACTGGTCCAAAGTTGTCCAACTTATTTTCATGCCTAAAGCGGGACTAGGACTCATAATCTCCTGATTTCTAGCCAGGTGCCTTAACCACTACACCACACTGGGTTCAATTTAATGTGTAGGTTATTCATGTTCACATTGATAAAGAAAGCATATTGTTTCCCAGTTATTTACAGTGCAGCCCATTTACATGTTTGCCCTTTCTTCTTTTTCACCTATTCTTCTCTGATTCCTTCAGCCATGCTTTTCACCCCAGTCTTATAACTTTCTGATGGTCTAGGTTCTGGTCTCACAAATTACTGAATCTGCATTCAACTGAATATAATTTTAGCTTTTTAAGACTTACAGAGCTGTGGTGGCGCAGTGGTTTGAGTGCAGTATTGCAGGCTAATTCTACTGACTGTCAGCAGTTTGATCCTGATGGGCTCAAGGTTGACTCAGGCTTTCATCCTTCTGAGGTTGGTAAAATGAGGACCCAGATTGTTGGGGGCAATATGCTGCCATTGTAAACAGCTTAGAGAGGGCTATGCTATTGCTATTCACAAATTGTTGTGGGCTGGTGAAATCAAGGTGCAATGGCAATGCTTTGACTGAGATGTCTTGCCCATCATTTGCAGATTTTTGAGACATCCACACTCGCTCTAGTGGGTTTCCATAGTTGAAGATGAAGCACATTTCTTTCCTCCCCCTCTATGATTTTCAAATAGCTGAACATTTGGCAAAGAGAAATTATCTCTAGGGTTATGTGCTCATGTGTTATTTTTGTTCTTTTCTCCGTTATTGATAGTATTAGTTGAAACTGAACAAATAAATAAATGAAGTAGATTTCTTTTCATGGCATTGTCAGTCATTCTGCTATTTCTACCCTGTAGTATAAAAGACAAGGCAATTTAGGTTCAATTATCTCATTCACGTGCAGTGCTAATTTGACAAGAAAGAAGTAGTTATATTTAATCTTTAGTGGAAGAGGGATGAGAAATTCAAGTACCTTTATTAAGCTGTTAAAATCATGGGATATAGAAGGATATAAGCTAGCTAGTCCCTTTGTATGCAGGAAAAATCTTTCCTTGGGTTAGGAAAATGTTCCTTATTTGTACATGCATAAGAGAATGGGAGCAAATGGGAAAAATGGGATGTGTCTGCCCTAAAAGGAAAGCAAGGGCAAAAATTGGTACCCTGCTTCCTTTTACCAGGGTTAGTTGTTGACCTGCCAAAATGTGAGAAAGCAAGCAGGAAGAAAAAACCAGGGATGTAAGAAGACTACTGGCTGTTTCTTTTGTCATAGGACATAGACAGTGTATGGATTTCCAGATGTTGAATGATAGCTCCCAGCAGCTCCAACCAGATAGCTAATGATGTGGCATTCTATAAAGAGTAGTTTAGCAACATCTGAAGAACCATATTCTACCTATCCATGTGCCAAATCTGATAGTGATAAAACTTGGCTTGAAACCACTATAGATATAGAGAATTGTTCTTAATCTGTTCTTCAATGTTTGAAACTCATAACCCACTTTTACCCTGTCCTATCACTTGGCTGCATTTCCCCCCAATTTCTTCCAACCATTTCTGTTCACATCTGGGATATTATGAGTAAAGAAGATGTTGGGTGCTCTACAACAATCATTGCAAGGAACTTTGAGAACTGCTGGCATTAAGCTGAGACCCTAAGTTACTTAGGGCAGAGATGTCAGTTGTTTCAACACCCAACAACTGCCCAGCTTCAAAGCTGAAAAGTGCAAGGCAAAATGTCAAGAAAGGTGGGAAACAAAGATAATGGAATGAATTAAATTGCAATGAGTCTGAGCAGCAATTACATTGGCATGCTGGCAGGGGCAATTATTTTTTTTATCATTACATTCTGGAATACAATATTGTTTACTTATGCTATGCCATGCCATGTGTCTGAGAATCTTAAGCCAATTTTTAAGAGCGTGGTCTTGGTCAGATATTTGGATGTTACTGTCAAATTCTTGTTAATGAGCCTGGTAATAGCAGCTACTGTACATGACAATGTACAATAAAGAAAAAAAGTTGTGAATATAGTAAATATGAGAAATTTTACTATTAAAAATAACAAAATTGATGAAATTATAATAATAAAACTCAGTATAATAACTGCATAACAATACAGTTCTGAGATTTTTTTCCCCCTTACTGGTCTCTCTCTCTCTCTCTCTCTCTCTCTCTCTCTCTCTCTCTCTCTCTCTCTCTCTCTCTCTCTCTCTCTCTCTCTCTCTCTCTCTCTCTCTCTCTCTCACTTCGGTCTCATTTAAAGAAAAAGACAACTATGCAAAATAAAGGAAATGATGCTTCTGCTCATTTTAGCTGAGGAAGTTTCCCATCAGGTTCTCCTTTGGTCAGATTTTGACAGTGGGAAGTGAACCAAATCCCTGTTTTGGATCTTTGAGACTCATGGCTGCTGCAGACTTGGGTCCTGGCACCCATTTGGGCTTTCCTTGGATATTTTAATGTTCAAATTACTTTTGCAGGCAATGGTGAGGGGAAAATTGCACCTAATCTCATTATAATCCTTGCTCAATATTGTTGAGCTACTTTGTAAGGGAATTGTTTTCCATCTCATTTCATTGTTGTAGAATACATTTCAAATGATCCCAGAGCATTGTTTGCTAAATATAGTCTTTTCAAAGTTATGCCTTCCTTTATCCTTGTCTAGCTTATGCTGTATTGTCCCCCAATTCTTCCAGTTTATTCTATTCTTTTTCTTTAGGTTTCTCCAGATTAAAAATGATGTTTGCCCCTTATGGGGTATTGATTGTGTACTATCAGTTGAGCTCACACATTGACAATTACATGTAATGCCAAGGTAGCTGTCACAATGAAAACTAGTTACCATGGCAGTGAAAGGCGCCTATGCCACTATGAGTTGCCTGCTCTATAGTGATAATCATGCTGTTCATTTCATTTTAATTGAAATTTAAAATAATATTCTTGAGGATGAAGCAAATGGACTTTTCTCTCTCCTATTTTTATTTCAACCCTTACCCATTTTTTTTATTTGCTCCAGCAAGAAAGAAAGGAAAAATTGTGCAATGAGAGATTTAGTAGTAAATATTAACTTGCTGATGGACTCTTGTCAAGCTGTCATTTTATCATCTTAGAAGAGTATAGGTTAATGTTGAAACATATATAAAAGTTTCCCTCCACCCAATATTTGGTCTAATTTTGTTCTTAATTAATTCCTAATTTTCCTCAAAAGGGATTTAATTTATTCAATACACCTGTTTCTAAATGTCAGCTGATTCAGAATGTTAGGATTTAAAAAAAATCAGTGCAAAAATCTACAATAAAGTAGGAAATTAACCTTTGAAAATCTTTGTAGAATAATTTGTCATTTCTGCTGAATGGGATGAATCCAGGTGGAAAATTAGACATAGTCTGGTGGATATTGATAGATAGAGACAGACATAAAACTATGAAGAATTTAAGTTGTTTTCTGGAACACAGTTTCTTCCATCTGAATGGGAACCAAACAAAACATCTTTTTTAAAATGTTTGCTTCTTAAATCACTATTTCCCTCAAAATTTCCCTAAAGTTTTTAATGAATAGAAATCTCCATCACATAAAATATATTTTTAAAGATAAATAGATTGTTAACCACTAAACATCTTCCTGCAGTTTCCCAGTACAAGTAATGCAATTAATTAAGATTGCTTTTTAAAAAAACCTACTTGAAAAGCTTGATCAAAAGATGTGTGTTCAAAGACTGAATTATCATCAGATAAACCAATAGTAATCAAAGATGGATGTCTCATGCTGATCATACTAAATAGTGCAATTCATACCAGAGAAGACATTTTCTTAGCAAACCAAAATCTAAACCTTTCCTTATTTGAAAAAATAAAAACAAATAAATAGATGGCACATTGAAATATACAACAGAAATTCATTTGGCTGCCTTCTCGTGATTTCAATCGACCCCCAACACACTTTGAAAAAATAGTCTTAAGTGCCTTATGGGAGTTAAGGGAGTGTGCCAGATGTACTTCCAGTAGCAAATGATCCATATACCATGGAAGCCACTGCAGAGCAGAATTGTCTCTGAGCTTATCTCCTTTTGTTTTTTTTCCCAATAATGGGCTCCTCTCTGTGTATGCACACTTCAGAGAGGGAGGTTCCACCTGGAGGAGACCATCCCTGAAATACCCTGGAGCCAAGCCATGTAAGACTTTATAAGTCAAAACTATTGCAGGTGAAACTGTTGCTCTGTCTGTCTGTCTGTCTGTCTGTCTGTCTGTCTCTCTCTCTGTCTCTCAGTCTCTCTCTCTCTCTCTCTCTCTCTCTCTCTCTCTCTCTGTCTCTATGTGTGTGTGAGAGAGAGGGGGGGGGAGGGACAGAGAGAGAAATGGGGAAGGAGGAAATCTGACCTCAGTGATAATTATAGAAGCAGGTTTTATAATATAACAGAAATATGCTTTATTTTCAACCTAGCTCCTAGCTAATTGTATCCCACCAGGAGAAGATTCTGAAAGTATATGTTCTATATATGTGTGCCTGAGAACAAAGGCAAAGAACAAAGACAAAGAAGGGATGGACATGAGATTAGCAATTTCTTACACAAAGGCCAACAATGTAACAGAGAGAACAGAGAATAAAACTAGCTACACCTACTGCCCCCTTGTGGGCAGTATAGTCATTACTATTGAATTCACACTTCCAACCTTCAAAAGGGCTTAGAAATCTATTGGTGAACAATGCAATGATCAGAGAATAAGTCTAATATCTAGTGGCTTTTAGCTATCAGCACCCTGATCACTGTATTTTGTAATAATTATTTCAAGAACAACCCATGAAGAGTGCATTATAGCAATCTAAACATTTGATGAAAAGGATGCAGTTGCAGTCCTTGCCAAGTTATCCAATTCCAGAGAAGTGTTAGCCACCATCACCCTGCCCCCAATTGCAGCAGGAGCCATGAGTCTAAGATGATCCAAAAGTTGTGGATTTGCTAATTCAGGTGGAAGGTTACCCTATCCAGAGCTAGTACTGGAACCAAGTGTACTGTAAGTTGTAATATTTCCAAACAAGCAACATCTCCATCTTGCTAGAATTTAATCTGAATTTATTTTTACACATCCAGATTATCACAGCATCCAAGCAGTGGATAAGACTTTGCACACAATTTCTGGATTATCCGGGAGGGGGTGATGTACTGTTGAGAATATACTGATGAAAATGTATAAGTGTGCTTTACTGGTCTTATCACCACAATGCAGGCCTGGACATGGATTTATATCAGTAATTATGTGACTTTTTTTAGTTCTGCTACCATCACTACATACCTCTATAGTCATTTTCTGGAAACTCCTCAGTAAACCAATGGGTACCCTGGGATCTGTGACTGAGAACAACCACTTGGGAACAATTACATCCAATGCCTGACCGCTTCTTAATAGTCTCCAAATATAATAAATCACAGGGAAAACCCCCAAGTACTGTCAAGAGCCATTTTGTTCTATCTGGTGCCTGAAGAGGATAAACTCAAATTATATTAATTTTAAATTTAATATTAAACATTACCTTTACAGAAGTCTGGGATGGCAGCAGTATCATGCTTACAAAAACTAATCTGACTGTGGCAATGCATTAATCACAGTGTTCTCATTTTTTATTCTGAGGTAAATACTTGCTCTAATTTTTGGCTATAAATCAGAACTGAGGTGAGATAACCTCAAGTCACAGTGGAGGCCATCGGATCCAGAGAAGCATTGGACCATGGCATGGATCATGGAATTATTAGCCAAGAGAGCTTAATTACCCACCTGGTAGTGAGCTTCAGGAATTCAGAAAGGGCCACAATTGGGCATCAGAGAAAATGATAATTAATAGCAGTCTAATGTATCCCTGTGGCCAAGTCTAATTTAGAAACAGTCATAACCAGGGATCAGTACAGCAGTGCAAAGGAGCATCATCAAGATGTTATGTATATTCACTAAAAACACCCTTCTATAACTTGATATGTTGACTGCTGGAGAACTCAATACATTGAAGACAGATACCTCACAAGGCTACATGCCCATCAATGTTCAGGCAAGATTTAGTTTTTAGTATTCTATGTTAAATTTCACCAGATGCAGGTACTTTAAAAACACTTTCCTTTAAAAATGTTATTGTTTTAAAGACAGATGAAATAAAGATTTAATTTTTGTTGATCTGTGTATCCTATTTGCAGGTACCACATTTCCTTCAAACTTAGCTATGTTTTGCTACTTTATAATTGATATTCAGAAAGCAGTTCCCGCTGGCAGCTACCAGAATTTCCCAAAAAGCCTTCTCAGTGCTACATACAGATCCTGTTCACATAGCATATTTAACTGGGTCATTGTGTGTGTGCCTGTGCATGTGTGCAGTGGGATAAGGATATCATGTGAACTCTAAAACTAAATTCATTCAATCAATTAACCCTTAGGGGTTATATTCATCTCCAAATAGATCTAGGTTGATTATGACTAAATTAATTTTCTGCAATTAACTAGCTCCCCCATCTTGCCCAAAAGAAGTGGAAAGTGGCTGCCTTCACAGCAAACTTTTCAGTGATGGTGAAGGTTTGTTCTCTGAGCTTGTGAGTTGGTTTCTTTGCAAATTTTTCAGTGTTTGGAAGGACTAAAATATGGCCAGTACACAACTGTCTAAGGTATCCTAGATCCTGGGATGCTACTGCATTCATAGCTGAGATAATTGGCCAAGAAAAGAGATTTCTCAGATAATGTCTGCCAAAGTATTGAGGCAGAGGGCAGAACACTGACTTTTTCTGTGGCCCCAAATTTCAATTTGTCTCCCCCTTAGATCCACAGAGATACTCTCATCTCTAGGATCCTGCATATTCCTAAATACATATTTATTTAACTGCAACAAATCTATATACACACGTGCTAAAAATGCTAAAAATCCACTTTAGTTTCTTTCAAAATTGTTCCAGATTTTTTTAAAATCCCAAATAGATTCTGTTGTGCTTTGGGCTGTCTAAACCACGGCTTCTCAACATCAGTAACTTTAAGGTTTGTGAACTTCAGTTCCCAGAATTCCTTGCCAATTCTGGGAGGTGAAGTTCAGACATCATAAAGTTGCTGAGGTTGAGCAACACTAATCTAAACATATTCCTCCTCCAATAAGAAAACAATTATCTGTGAGCACTTGTCAGGTAAACAAATACCCTCAGCCAATGTTCCAGAGCTATTCCACCACATGCAAATCTAGCACACAAAATTAACAATTCACAAACACAGCAAGTTGAAAGCAATCATTAGCATTAGAGAAGCAAACAAATAGAATATGTTCTGGCATAAACTATAAGAGTATCAGAATGAGCATAATGAGTTGAGAGGCTATGACTCCAGAAAGGAGGCCAGCAATAATAGTGAGGATGTGTGTGCTATAATGACAAAAGCTGGCTGAACCACTTATTTTCATAGTGATGTAATTGAAAAAGTCTGTACAGCAGTTAGAATTGATTCACTTCATAAAATAAGTTAGTTTCAACAGTCATGAGCAATTTTAAGTTTTGAGAGGAAATGCTTTCATCTGTTGGTACTGCTGTACATGAACTTCAATTTAAAATGTCTTTGAAATTCAGTTCCAGGGGGCAGATGATATTTCAGAAGCCCTCGTCTTCCTGTATTATTGTTAGTACAGTAACTTGCAGACACATTCTTTTAGCCAAAAAGGAGGAGGAGGAGGAGGAGGAGGAGGAGGAGGAGGAGAATGAAGAAGAAGGGTAATAGGATAATAGTAATAGGATCATGATGATATTTCTCTTGACGTACTGTATATGTTTGTATGGAGCTTCTCCTGCCAACTCTCCCAGCCAAACTCCTACCTATCTAGTCTATAGAGATTCTCGGTGATCAGGTCATGATTGTCCCAAAGGTGCTTTTTCAAGAGGCAACTAGACTTCCTTTGTTTTTCCTTGAAGACCTTTCACTTGTCATCTCAGAAGTCTTCAAGGAAAAATGTCTTCAAGGAAAAACAAAGAAAATCCAGTTGCCTCATGAAAAAGCACCTGTCCCACCAAACGTTCTTGTTTTTCACTCACAAGCTCCCAGAAATTGTCTTTCTGGATAACAACCATCATGGAAGAAAAATCTTCCCTTTGAATCTTTACCCTTTGTCAAATTCTGTTTCCTCCCCTTGTTCATTTGCTCAGTATTTGCAGATGACACTGTGACTGTAGTTGCCTGAAAACCTGAATGATTTTCAATGAATGTTAGCTAGATAACATGGTGCAAAGAGAACACATATAGATGTTAATGTGTCCAGGGCCAAGGCACTCGTGTTTGACAAAGTGGAGTGAACATTTTTAAAAAATTTAAGTTTTATATTTTATTCATACTTATAACTTGCTGAATTAGCTACAGATCCTGGGTAGTTTGCAGTGATATGAAACATCACATATATGAAAAAATAAGTAAATAAAATGTCCATGATAAATGTTAGGTTATTATAAAATGAACTACACCAAATTGTATTTATTTGATTTATATCCCACCTGTTTTGAACAGGAATTCAAAGAGGTGTACATAGTGCTTTCTCATCCAATTTTTCCATACCACAACAACCCTAGGAGGTAGGATGGCTGAAAAAGAGCAGGAGGCTCAGAGTCACCCAGTTAGCTTCCAATTGCAGAGAAGAGTTTGAAACCTGGGTCTTCCCACCTGTAGTTCAACACACTCTACTACACTGGCAGTCACAGAGAGCTACAGTTAGTGAATGACTTTATGTATCTTGATATAAGGTTTACTAAAGGTGGGGGGAAATTATATAGAGAAATTTTAAGACACACAGTCCTGATAGAAAGATAATAAGTAATATGTGATCTATTGTATATAATGTGTCTTATCAAAAGGAATGAAAGTAGCTTCTGACTGCTTTGTTATGTGGAAGTGAGAATTGGCAGTATCCAGAGAAATAAAATTGTAACTTGAATGCAGTAGAAATATGGTAGTCAAGAAGTGTAGTTAATAAAGCAAGAATGAATAGGTGCTGAATGAATGTGGAGTGCAATGCAAAAGTGAGCTGCCAATATGAAAAAAAATAATGCATTGCTTAAAAACAGTTTGGTTGTACAGAGAGAATAAATGTGGACTGAACTGCTAAATAAAGTGAAAGTGTTGAGAGAATGGAAAAGTTGTGTTTGTTGATGATCCTGGAAACAATAAAAAGCAATGTATGAAACAGTATGAAGCAAAGCATGAGTGTTGATTTGTGTAAGACATATCTGACCCAATTTACTTTGCAAGACTACAAAGCTATGGAGAGATATAATGAATATTGCCCTTAATTTCTCTGGTTATATTTTTAATATTTTTACACACACACCCTTATTATTTTTATAAATAATTCAGGACAACAAACATACCTAATATTCATTCCTCCTCCTGTTTCTTATTATTATTTTCCTACATTCTGCATAGTATTGCTACTCCTGAAGGAACTGGTATATTGGATATGTATATAAAAAATGTAGTTTTGTGAGATACTGGGAAAGTTCAGTAGACATCACTAAACATTAGAGGAAGTCACTGTTAGTGAAACTTGTTTTTAATGTAGCCTTTAATAGTCTTCCCCGAGCATTCATAAATCTGTATCAGTATATTCATCTGGAATCCAACAATCTGGAAAAAGTTAGTTCGTAATGTAAGATATTCAATAGATTGAATTCTAATTGCTCCAGTCTTTATATCTCTTCATATTTATTCTCTCTCTGGCGATGGGGAAAATTACGAAGACATTTTTTTCGATCTTGTCTATAAGTGTGGAACAAGGAAGTGAACAGAGTCTTATGAGCAATTGTGGGCTTGGAAAAATGAAAAGAAGAATCATTATGTGATTATACAGTAGTCTCTCAATCTCTCCCTCCACCAGAATGTCTGGTTAAAATGAAATAGGAAAATAAAATAAAGGGATTTGTTAAAGAGAGACTGAATATTAGATAAGCAGATTGACCAAGATGATTTGAAAATTCATCATGTTTTCCTCTGTTCAGAAGCAAAACAAATTCAGTTTATTCAAAGCAATATATTCAGTTCCAAAAAAGGATTCACTAGAATGTGAACAAGAACCAGTTTGGTGTAATGGTTAAGGCATCAGGTTAGAAACCAGGAGACTATGAGTTTTAGTTCTTGTTCACACTCTAACTTCTTGAAATGATATATTAAGCCTCATAGGATTTTTGAAGCCATTACATGCAAAAGGGCTGAGATTAACAAAACTAATTAGCATAGTACCAAGAAAAAAGTATGTTAGAGAGCATTCATGTGTTACATTAATTCAAAATAAATTACATAAAAATGTGAAGTTAATTTCTTAGCAAGTATTTTCTCAATGAGTGTCTGACCTCTATCCCTAAATGTATAGCTTACTCTTTCTTTGTATAGTTCCATGAAAATCAGTTGAGTTCTTAATTGTCAAATAATTGATTAGCTCAGGCATGTCAAACTGCCGGCCCACGGGCCAGATGTATCATACTGAAACCACGCCCACCCCATCGCCGGCAATGGGAAAAAAGTCGCGAAACGTCGCGCGACATCACGTGATGTCGCGAGTTTGACATGCCTGGATTAGCTGATCCTCCTGAAGTTCAGTCCCATTGATGGCATTATTTTTTTGTCAATCCAGTTCATATAATTAGCTCAAGTATAATGTGATATTTTGATGTTTTGAGTTGTGGCTGCTGCTGCTGCTGATGACAATGATGACCAAAGAAAGAAATCAGGGAGATGCAGAGAAGATAAAGTAGTTAGACAGTTTGATAAGGGGAATGAGCTTCTTTAATTGGTTGATAAATTCTTATTCATCTGATCTCTGTTTATAATCTTTATATATTTATATTTATCTCTTTATAATTTTTATAAGTTATATTTATAATTTAGTGTTTTCTATAATCCATAAGAAGTTTTATAGGTGAATTACAACACTATTAAAAAAAACCTATGGAGGATATGGCTTTTATTGGGAATAATTCCCCACCAACGCTTCAACTATCTAGATCAGACATGTAAGACACAAGGCCCGCGGGCCGGATCTGGCCCACGATTGGTCGATATTTGGCCCCCGGGGATGCCCCAGAGATGGCAAGGGACTGGCCCCCGCCGCCTTGGCCTTGGCCCTGCCCAGCCCGGAGGATCCCAAGGTGCACACAGGAGGCAATGAGTGCACGGGGGCTGACGGCATCCGGCAGCAGGGGCTGCATAGCCCACTGTGAATACTGGGCTGGCCCTCCATCAGCAGTGCTGCGGTGGCACTGGCAGCACGCGGAGTCGGGGGGGCACGTGATGCGGACCGCCAGACACACCTACTCTGTCCCATCTCTTTTTGGTTAGAGAGCAGGTTGCCACTGGTCATCTCCTCAGTCCCCTCACCGGTCTTGCCCTTGGCCCGTGGATGGAGCGCATTCCCCTCATGCACCTCAGTACCTGCCACGGCCGCCAGCTGCTTGCGCAGGTCCATTAGGCCACCACCCAGAGCTGCAGGCCCACCCAGCACGAAGGAGGTGAAGAGGTCGGCTAGGAAGCCCCGAGTAGAGGTGGTAGAGCATGTCCAGGGCCAGCAGGCAAAAGGCCACTCTAAGCGGGGAAAGCTGGATCCCCATTGGCACAATGGCTGCCCAGGCCCAGCAGAGATGGAGGGAGGCACGCAATCCCGGCTAGGCTTGGGCGGCCATGGCGCCAATGGGGAGTTGGCTTTCCCCGCTTGGAGTGGCCTTTTGCTTGCTAGGCCTGGACATGCTCTACCACCTCTACTTGGGGCTTCCTAGCCAGCTGCTTTGCCTCCTTTGTGCTGGGCGGGCCTGCCTCTCTGGGCAGCGGCGGTAGTCTAATGGACCTGTGTGAGCTGCTGGCAGTGGTGGCCCATGGCAGGGCCAAGGCGCATCGGGTGCATGAGGGAAACAGGCTCCACGCGCGGGCCAAGGGCAAGATCTGCAAGGGGGCCAAGGAAATGACCAGCAGCAACCTGCTCTCCAACCGCAAGCAAAAACAGATGGGACAGAGTAGGCACATCTGGTGGTCTGCATCATGTGCCTCCCCCCTCCCCTACTCTGCCTGCTGCTGGAGGGCTGGCCCGGTATTCGCAGTGGGCTGCAGAGCCCC
The DNA here is from genome assembly GCA_023970755.1 of Azemiops feae. NCBI lineage: Eukaryota > Metazoa > Chordata > Lepidosauria > Squamata > Viperidae > Azemiops > Azemiops feae. The sequence continues at coordinate 2,132,351 of JALGBA010004008.1, forward strand.
AGAGTGCGCCGGTTGAGGGGCCAGCAGGCTGTGGCTGCTGACGGACACCGTCGGCCCCCATGCACTCGCTGGCCTCTATGGGAGCGGGCTGATGGTGTCAGGCAGCAGCTGCCCCAGCCCCTGCCTCACCTTGACTTGCCCCGCGACAATGGCATCCCCACCCTGCCCCCTGCCTCGCCTTGCCTCACCCTGCAGGATGAGCCTCCTGTCCACTGCCCTACCTGCCAGAGACCCCCTGGATCTCCCCCAACCTGCTCTGCCCCCACAGGCGTCCTCCCCCATGAGCAATGTCAAAGTGGCCATGTCCACCCCGGCCATGTCCACCCAGTCTACCATGACCACTTCAGCCATGCCCACCCAGTGGGCAACGCCCATCCGGCCCCCCTGAGGGCAACATAATGCTGACACGGCCTTCAATGAAATTGAATTTGACACCCCTGATCTAGATGTTTTCTAGCACTTTTAATTTATCTTTTTCCCCCTTTTTTCTAGACAGATGGGCATACGTATAAACAATTTACTGAACTATTGCCACTTGCCATCTATATTTTATAACTATGCTCCTAGAGAGCCATTCTTGAAAATAAATATGATGCTGGAAGATGGTGCTTTGCGCTGTAGCATATTAACTATTGCTTTCATATCTATATATCAGTGTCATGGAGCTTGCTCCAAGGAAGTTGTTGTCAGGTTCATTAGTGTTCATGGATGCCATGTTGGGGATCCACATTTGAATTACTATGTTCCCAAACCATTCAAGATAATCACTTACAGTACATGCTGTGTTTCCCCAAAAATAAGTCCCAGTCTTATTTTTTTTTGCCTCCAAATTGCCTCCTTATTTTCAGGGATGGGGTCTTTTCTACTCACCTCCAGCACCAACAGCCCCACCAGCCAGCCCACTTCTTCTGTGGCTGAAGGAGCAGATTCATTCTGCAGCTGAGAATTGTGCTCCGGCCTGCATTTTGCAGTGAAAGGCATTTCCGGAAGGCCACTGCAGCTGAGAACCGAGCTATGGATTGAAACCATAGCTTGGTTCTCGGCTGCAGTGGCCTTCCGGAAAGGCCTCTGACTATGAAATGCAGGCCTGGGGATGCTGCAGAAAAAGGGGGCTGGTGAGGAGAGGCCTGGCAGCAAGGTAAGTGGGTGCGGTGCTCGTGAGGAAGTTCCATACCCCCACTCCCACCCTAGATTGATTTTTAGGTGTGTGCCTCACCCCAGAACTAGGGCTTATTTTGGAGGAAGGGCTTATATTAGGCCCACCCCCAAAAATCAAGCTAGGGCTTATTTTCGGGGTAGATCTTACTTTCGGGAAAACACGGTATCTGTTTTTTGAATAGGCCTGGTGCAGTTGAGTATGGTACCACAGTCTGCACTGATTAGTACTAAATTCCCAAAACTTCCCATCAAATAAAAACTTTAGAGAGGAAGGGAGACATGTCTTTCAGATTGCTGTAACTTGAAGCAGTTGCATTGTTTTGAATTGAAAGATTTTCTCCTTGATAACCCATTAGACAAACCCGACGTTAGCTTGAACAGAAACAGGAAAGCATATTTTCATATTTTCCCCCTACGTCTGCAAAAAAGCTCCCCCCCCCCGTTGAGATTTTCCCAAGGTTTTTAGAGAGAAAGAGAGAGGAGGCTGTAGAGAAAATATTCCTTAATCTCACAGACTTATCTATCAAGTATGCAATGATCTTGCCCTGTGGTGATTCCTTCACAGTACCTTAACAACCACATCTTTGCTGAAGGGAGAATGGGAAGGTTTTTTGACATATCCTCCAGTTTGTGATCAGGCCAGTAAAGATATACAAATCTATTTTAGAGAAAAGATTCCCCTTTTTTGTGGGAAAACAGACTTGAAATAGTGGCTTTTAAATATTTTCTGCAATGAAAAAGCCTCACCAAGAGTGTTTTGTTAAACCCTGACATAAAAGGAGGAAAACACTTCCTACCTAATATTAACCTGAATGTCAGGTATTGGGTATTTTTTAAGATAGCCCATGTTAAAAAGAACTGTGAATGTGGCGATATCTGCCTTACTGAACATTAACATTCATCTAGGATTTCTCAATACAAGAGCTCATTATTCAGAGCTGCATAATGCAGACTCAATCACTTCTATTGTAAAAGACAACTGGAATGAAGAGATCACTTGCAAAGTGGGACCTCCTTTGTTTCTAGGTAGTCCTTTGTATGTTGGGAATGGAAGCGGCAAAGAAAATGTACAGAGTCTTAAGACATTTTTAATTCCCCTGGTACTATGTTCATCAAAAATTAAATTGATCAGCCTGATAACTTTATTTCTAGCCTGCTGACTGGGGTGTTTTAAAAAATGTTGTAAGAAAGAAAAAGCTTCCTACATCAGAATGCTTAATTCATACTGTATGTTGGGAAAGAATAATGAAGTTTTAAGCAGGCTAATAATATCTTTGAGACTCTTATCTTATCTTAACTTATCTTATCTTATTTTATCTGTTTATACATATGCCTTGGAATGCACTGAGAGTGTTTGGAAGTGAAATCATTTCTACAATACTTCATATAATATTTTTCAACATAAATATACACAGAGATATAAGATAGTCATAATTCTGAGGAGCCTACAGTCTACAGCAGTGTTTCTCAAACTTGGCAACTTTATTGTGTGTGGACTTCAATTCCCAGAATGCATTCTGCCTGGGGAATTCTGGGAGTTGAAGTTAACAAATCTTAAAAGTTGCCAATTTTAAGGAACATTGATATACAATTTGGCATAAAGGCAGCAATTCAAAAATATCTAAAGATGTGTGTGAATGTAATAGAGTTGTCTTATTTGCCGAAATGAACCATGGGAGTATTTGAAATAATATTATGCACTATGTGATTTTTAATCAGTGCAATGCTGCATACTCCACAATCCTGTGGGGTTCCATTTTTTAAAAAAACCCATCCCATCCTTTATTTTGCTAATGCAAAGTAATGTAGAAAAGACCTATCTGTTCTGTTAATTCTTTGACAAGGGAGACAGTCACAATGAACCCTTTGCCCCATATTCCACTGGCAGAAAGTGATCTAAAGGAAGACTTTGAAGAAAACTGAATGAATAGTTTTAGGTGGAGGTTTAAAGTTGGAGAAGTCAAAGACAGAAAGGCAGAGTGGCAGAAAGCTATAGTACATAATCTTGTGGGCTAAGTAAGGACAGCAGTTTTGAATATGATTGTTAATGACAAATTAAGGCTATCACATATTATGTAGTCTTTAATTAATAAATGTCTTTCTGTTCAAGGAAGTGAGCACTCAAGACACTCAATATGAACGTATGATGAGTGAATATGGGTTCATTTTGGAACTTCTGTCTAGAGCTCACCAGTGTATCATATGGACTTCTACCAATCACTGAGGTTATATTCATGTACCTTACCTTTCATGTCTCTTAGTCTGATATATCCATTGTCAAATTCCTCATTCCTCCCAGTTAACTCTGTTTAACAATGAAACTTTATGTAAATGGATAGCCAGTTTGGTATAGTGGCTAAGGTGTTGAGTTAAATATCAGGAAATTATGAGTTCTAGTCCTCCCTTAGGCAGAAAGCCATTTGGATGACTATGGGCTAGTCTCTCAGCTCAATGTATCTCACAGAGTTCTTATGGGGAAAATAGGAGGGAGCACTAGGTATATACACTGCCTTCAGCTGACTAGAAATAAAAGTGGGCTAAAAATCTAAGAAATAAATCAATAACTACCCATCATTTTTCCCCTGTGGAAGTCTTCCATAATACAACTTTTTTTTCCTCTTTTTTGGGAATGGTTTAAGCCAAAAATGGATAACTTGCCATTCTCAGATTAATTTAACTTCCCCTCCCCCCAAAGCAATCAGCTAAGACCTCTAGTAAGATAATCATTCTCCAGGCAATCTGGAATGGAAGATGGAATTCATAATGAAATGGAAATGGCCCTTGTTACCTTTACTTATGTTGCTGGCCATAGTTGTTTTTGGACCCGTCAGATTATCCAATTACCCCCTAGCCTTTGACTAAGGGGAAAAAGCCTTGTTTTTAATTCTGGCTAAGGGGTTTTGTTATCTTCTCTTTCAGGGTTGGAGAAATTATGGTCCATGGAATATTATAGAATCTCTCATGACTTTGGCGAGGAATTTTAGATGTTGCAGTGTCTGGACTGTCACTGTTTCCCTTCTGCTTTACTGAAACTAACTTTGACCATACATAATGACATTTGCTCACATTTCTTTTACTCTTTCTCCATTTTCTTTCTTTCATCTCAGTTTCTTCCCATACCACTAATTAGACTGTAGTTTCCAAGGGTAGGTATCTGTCCATCTTTATCTCTTCCTTTTCCTTTTCTTCTCTATAATCCATTGATGGTGCAACAGAAATAGCTGTCTCAGACATTGTATTTCTTCAGAGAATTCAGTAAAGTAGTAGAAGTCAGAGCCCACACAAGAGCTTAGGTTATTGGCTGAAAATTAAATCCCAGATTTCCAGCATGTAAATGACTATTATGAACTACCCTAATTAGTAGCAGGTTATTGGGGCCTCCTCCTTTCCCCCCTCATATTATTATTTTCTTTGGTGTGTGCTTGTACAAGCACTGGAAGAAGATCAAACTGATAGTGCTGGATATTGTACACAAGTTTCAGGCAAGTTACAGATGGCAGCAAGTTAGAATGACTTCCCTCATGCTGTTCTGTCAGCAATGATCTAGATTAGACAGATATCAGGAGCTACCAAATGCTTTTCCATTGCCACTGGTTTCTGTGCTACCTTCAGCCAGAGAGATGTGACTAGCATGGGGAGCGGAAATGCAGAAAAGAACTATAGGAAGTCTCCACATCCAGGAAAGCAGAAGAGCTGAGCTGGAAGAAGATTCTAAATGACAGTCACCAAACTGAGCATGTAGTGGTCAGAAAATAATTATTTTTCTGCCCTTTAGCTGCTCTAAGTTTATTAAAATATGGTGTATTTTTGATCATTTTTAAACAAACACATTATCTGTTTATATTAGAAATGTAGACTTGGAGATCTTTTCTGCTAGGTAAAAGGATGGAGTAGGGGCCACCCTTTGTACATCTGAAGAAATGGGTAGAAAGTTTTTTGCTTAGCCGAAAACTGTCCATCGAGCAGTTGTTTTATGGGACTAAAGCAGAGAGCACAACTGGATATAACACATAATGCACTGCAGGAGTTCCTTTTTTGGTCTTTTGCTAGTAACAACTTAAAATATGGCAGATTTTTCTCAGAATCAAAGTGAGACCTTGTGAGTGAGGTAATTACTTTAGTCAGCAGATAACAAAAGAGACAGAGCGGACAGAACTGTGATCTGCCCTTCTGTGCCAGAGTTATATAGTTGAACATATTGACTTACCTGCTTTGAGGTAAGTTTTTTTTTTAATTCCCAGACCCATTGATTTTTTTGTAATTATTTTTTAAAAAAACAAAAGGTAAACACAGGTAAGGTACATATAGTCCTCAACCTACGACCACAACTGAGCCCAAAATTTATGTTGCTAAGTGAGAAATTTATTAAGTGAGTTTTGCCCCATTTTACGACTTCTCTCGCCACATTTGTTAAGTGAGTCACTGCAGTTCTTAAATTAATAAAACAGTTGTTAAGTGAATCTGGTTTTACCATTGACTTTGCTTGTCAGAAGGTCGCAAAAGGAGATCACATGACTCCAGGACACTGCAACCGTCATAAATGTGAGACAGCTTTCAAGCATCCAAATATAAATCACGTGACCATGGGAGTGCTGCAATAGTTGTAAGTGTGAAAAATGGTCATAAGTCACTTTTTTCAGGATCATTGTAACTCTGAACGGTCACGAAATGAGCTGTTGTAAGTTGAGGACTACCTGTACTGTCTTGGCTTTAAGTAGCATAACATCTCAGACTGACTCTGTTAAAATTAAAACTATAAATGTAAATATAAATATTCTCTTCTCAGTCCTATAGATGGACTGTGTCCTCCTCAATCTTGGATTCTCTACCAGATAATAACTACTCTATTTTCAAATAAGAACTGTCTATATAGGCAAACTAAGGCAGCAAAACTCTTGTCTGCTTTCACTTTCAGTGTAGCAGGCAGGAGATTTATTTCCTTTGTGAAGAAAGACACTATGCATCTGTTCATTCTTTTGATCCCTTTTTTGATATCAGAAATAACTCCTTCAGTTGGTGTTCTTTCATGGAATTCCCAGAAATAAAGTCGAAAGGAGAAATGGAATGGAAAAATTTTCAGCCAGTCCTTCTGTGGGCCGTATGAGCTCCAGACTCAAAATTCTCTGCAGGTGCAGAACACAATGGTCAACATTCAGCTCTTACAATTGATAGACAAATTGTTCCATATGGAAGTAGTTTGAATTGCTCGATTTCTACTTCTCCAAATTTGCACATCTGTTGAAGGAAGGAATATCTTTTGTTTGCTATAATTGACATTTGATTTCCCAGCTTAAGCCAGACCTCAAGACCCCACACTATATATACTAAGTTTACTTCAAAAGCTACCTTAGGTATAGTTGAGCCTTGGCATCATTTAAGTGCAATTGCTTCCCATTCCTTCACGTTAAAATACCTGTAAAATGCAAATCAAATATTTAGAAGTGGTTTTTTTTCAGCATATCTTTCGCCCGCTCACAGTTATTACTCTGAAATATTCATTTACTCTGTTAGCAGGTGTTTGGGTTGTGTTCAGATTTAGGGACCTTGACAATGTCATCCAGCAACCCATGTGCCATTCACAGGTGCTTGCCTTGACCACTGTAATTAATGAAAAGGAGTTGTTGACAGGCTTCATTAACAGGACATAAAGATGATCAAGGTACTGAGAGATCTCTGGGGGTGAAGGAGAAAACCTGTATAAAAGCATAAGCACTCTGAGATTCATTCATGCATTTGGCTTCTGACTCTCTCTGGAATAGCTCACAAATTTGGATGAATTGATGGGTATATAGATAAATCTGTTAGCAATGAACATGCTGCTTTATTAAGATTCAGATGCTGCATAATAAAGGAACATAAAAGGGAGGGAAACAAAGAGTCTACAGTTACTGAAAATTGGGCAGCATACAAGTTTAATAAATTATTATTAATTACAGCAGACCAGTTAGCCTTGCTTAGACAGCAGAGAGATACCTGGTGGCTGCAATTAGTGGTTATGCTCTCGATGATGCAGTATATTGAAAAATAAAGCAGAATTATAGCAAAGTGATTTTTTTTATTTATTACATTTGTTTGCCACTCATCTAACCACAAAACAATTCTGGGCAGCTTATAAGATCAAAAGCAATAAAGCTATACAAATATATACTCTGTGTGTGTCTATGTGTGTGTGTGATAAAAATATAATTTATGATTAACATCATAGTAAAAAGATGGGAAGGGAAGGAACAGAGTGTATAGGGGGATGTGGTAGGATCTGCTATTGGTCCATTAGCCACCTCCAGCATGATGCTCCCCTATTAACTGGTAAAGTCAGGTCTTCAGGCCCTTACAGGAGGTCAGAAAGGTGGAAGCAAATCCTACCTGGGGTCGCAGGGGGAAAAATGTTCCAAAGGGCAGGAGCCAATCCAGATAAATGTGGTGCAATTATTTTCTGTACCAGAAAGTGTGATGACTGAGATCTGAGCATCATCTGATGCCCTTTTGCTTTGATCATACTAAGAACAATATGGGCTGTTTTCTTTTATATTTTAGGTTGTAAATATAACTCGTTCAAATAGTGACCATGTCATAGGGTGCATAAGCTAACTTTGCTTCAGAATGCACAAGCTATGTTGGTTAATTTTAGAACTATGTTTTGAGTGATGCCTGCATCTGCATTTCATCATACACAGTTAAAAAACTCCTTTGACCAAACAAAAAACAAACAAAACAAACAAAAATCAGCAGTGCTTAATATGCTGTCATCAGGCTGTCTTAAGTGACAAATTCATTTTTCTACAAACTTCAGAGCAAACTCTGTGTATACTTGATGAAAACTATAAGTGTAGTGTTCTGCCATTTTGATTTGGCAAATACATGAAAAGTATAGTGTAAGTCCCAAAATAAACATATTTAATATTTAAACTGCCCAGAATTAGCTTTTGGTAAGATGGGTGATCTATACATTTAATAAAATAAAATAAAATAAAAAGTAGACATATCATTTTTTAAAAAAACCAAAGAAAACTACCCACAGTTCCACCCAAATTCAGGCCAGGTTACATGGATGATGGGAAGATGGCTAGAAGGATAATCTTGAGGAACAGGAGGAAGAGCCACAACAAGACAATGGTCAGATAAAAGAAATATGAGTCTCAGTCAGAGCTGTAACCTGAGTATTTCCAACAAGACCCTCACAAGTTCTTGTGAACATAAAGAAAGGAAGAGGAAAGTAAATTCAAACTTGTAAGATTCTGTTACTGTAACCTTATCATAAAGTAGCATTAGTAGTAGCATTAGTCTAGTCTGCTTTGAAGGTCCTATGCCCTATGAACATTTTTAGTTTTTTCAGCCAGCCAAGTGATGCTCTCCTATGACATTTAGTCTTTTCAACTAGTTATCATTAGATTAACCATGTTTGTTATTGTTGTTGTTAACAGAGCTTAATGTCTACCATGAAACACTGAAATTTGTAAGTTCATAATACAAGGAAAAAATGCATCTTTCCAAAATATGTAGTTTGTTTCACTTCAATCCATATTCCTCTTATGTGAGACAGATTGATAGTTGAATAACATGACCACATCAACATCTAGTTTCTAGCAATAGCAATAAACATTGAGGAAATCAGGACCCTACAGTTTGTTGAGTGTGCCAAATGTGATGGCAGCAATTCCACAATTCTCTCAGTTTGTGCTGATGATAGAGTTTGCATGCAATGTTAACTGAGAGCAATTTAGCAGTAGCCAACTAAACATATTGGTAGATTTTCTTTCAACCTTCTAGTATTCCTTTTGTGTAAAAAAAACTAAATCCCCCTCCTCTGTTCTAAATACATATATTGTAACTGTTTCCCCCATAGTTTCACTTGACATGCCTTAACATTTCTAAAATAATTGTAAACTTTTGGCATGTTTTTAAGGTCTGTGGATTAGGCAGAATTTTAAAAATCCTCTATTTATGTAAATCTACTTTTGAAATATTATCTGTGAATGCTTTACAAGAGCATCTGTTTCATCAGAAACATAGCCTCACAAGTTATAATATTGTCTATGATAAAGAAGTCTATCTTAATCATACACCATCCATCCATTCATCTGTCCCTCTGTCCGTCCGTCCATCCATCCGTCTATATATTCAGACACAATGCAAGATAAGTATTTTGGAGGACTGAATTAAAATATCAAGGTTGGCTTATAAAGATTAAAAAAACCAACCTTCCTGAATAGTTTGCTTTTATCTTTGGGATCTCAGCATAAACATCTTCCCCTTTTTCTATCGATGGCTTTCATTTAAAGCTTGTCAGCTGAGTATGTTAGGAGCTAGAAAATTGATTCTACATTTTTTTTGTACATTTACTGTTATTGCCAGAACTGGTAATTAATCAAGGCTGCACAGTGGCCAGCTCTCTTATTTCTCCTTCCACTTTTTTGGAGTGAGTAATGAAGAATGATGTCTTCACTTCCTCACCTCTACATCTCCTGGGCAATGACTGCTCAAGCTGGTTCCTTTAACAAGGAACCTGCACCAGGGAGAAAGCGTTGCAGATGACAAATGTGGTCTTGGAGTTTGCCAAAAGTGAAGTTGGCTTTGTGATACTTCTCTATATTTATTGCCATCAATCTTCCTTTGTTGAGTTGGTCTTTTTTTATCCTGTTGTTGTCCCTTTTTGCTTTTCATTATGTACTATGCTTTATCTATACATAGATGGCTTCCAGGCTGTTTTGAAGGAAGGTTAAGAAATAGAAGCCCATAGTGATGATAAATGGGCCAGTTTGGTATAGATCTATTAAAAGGAAAAGAATCAGAGATGGAAGTCAGGAAAGTTGCTGTTCTGTTATTCTCTGCCCAAATTGAAAGGGGAGAAGTGTAGTGAGCCTATAAGCATATATGTAGCTTTAATCGGATGATTTCTAGGCACTTGAACAGATGTTGACTGAGGGAAACCTTAGAGGGAAGGAATTACTCTTATATGAGATTTAATCAACTATAAGGTAGCTGTAGCAGTGTGAGAAGGTGCTCCAGAGTGAGCAAAATCAACTCTGCTTGTTTTCAGTCCAGTGAACAAACAGGTCTTTCATAGAAGTATCACTTGAACTGCTCTGACACCAAGAATTTCTCCAGCAGGGTTTTCCACCTAGGAGTCCTGCTTTTGCCAAGGTAATAGTGAATCAGCTTAATCTCCATCATGCTGCACTTTCTTTTATGTGTTTGAAGTCTGAGAGAAAGATAGACACACGGACACATACCCAGCCTCATTAGATCCTTCTACACTTATACTCTATTTAACAATGTATAAACGATCCAGGCATCCATAAGCAAGGGCTTCTCTTTTAACTATTTTGCCTCTTTTCTCCCCCCCTCCCAATAAACATATGGCATAGTACAGTAAACAGACTGAGAATTTGTGCCAGAACACGTGGGGTAGGCACATCACAGGACAATCTGTTACTTTTCTGTGTGCATTGAAGACATGCTTTGTTTTCCTCTCTCCTTGGGGAATCAGGCGGCTGTGTGAAGCTCTGCAGGAACAAATTAGACATGTATAACATGAGTAGGTAGAAGGGGATAGAGGTAGCCATGTAAAATCAACCCAGGAAAGGGATAATTTAGAACAAGCCTTATCCAAAGAAGATATAATTAAGAGGTATTAGAAATCTTAAGCACAAAAACTATTTTCCTAACTGTGAAAAGCTTATCTAAAGAGAATTAAGCAATTTCCCCTAAGGCACATTAAAACTCCTGGTTATTAAAAATATGGTGGTTTTTTTTTGAAGTTGGAACTTTGTCACAGTAAAAAGGTTGCATCTCCAAAAAAGATAGCCATGTTTTTGATAGCCAGCAATATTTTTTTTTCAATTGGCAAATAATTCCAAGTTTTATTTATCAAATTTTGAGACCACCCATCTCACTCACAGAGCAACTCACCCTTTTATATAACTTTATTTTCATCCTCATCTTTGATACATGTCCTAAAATATTCTATCACTGATTCACATATGCAACCTCTTTGTCTTAATACTTCTTTCTATTAATTGCAGTTTATTTTGAACATTTACCAACAGATACAGTAGATCCCTAGACTTTAGGCTTTTGGAGAATTGACATGTTAGGTTATCAACAGTAAAGGAACCAATAGTGAAGAAATACACTGCAGACTAGCACTTGGAGTAGCCATAAAGACTCTGGAAAAAATACTCAGATGCTGGGATGTGTCTATACTTATAAAGATCAAAATCATGTGAGGAATCATTTGAGACACTGTATGTAAGTGAAAGTGGGATATTGAGCAAGTAGGATAGAAAAAAAATATTGACACCCTTGAACTTTGGAATTGGATGAGCTATTGAGAATACCTTGGATAGCCAAGAAAAGAAACTAATGGGTCCTCAAACAAACCAACAAAAATCCAGTATGTGGCACAAATGATTGGGCTCAAATGATCATACTTTGGGCACATTATGCCCTAACTCTTTAGAAAAGTCTTTAGTGCTGGACAATGTGGAAGGCAAGAGAAGAAGAGGTCAATGAAAAGCAAGGTGATTGAGTCAAGTACAGCTTTAATAGTGTACCAAGGGAAAACATGAAGGACCAGGTTGGGGACTGATTGTTCTATAAAAAAAACCAACCTATCTGTGTGGTTGCTAGCAGTCAACAACAACTTGATACCACATAATCAAAAAATATTTTATCTATCAAGAAATTTTAATGAAACTATGTGTTGCCTGACTTTAGTGTTTTCAAGGTATTAGACTCATATAGCATGTAGCAATCTCTAAACTCTTGTTTTATTTCCTACCCATTTCTATATACTTCATAGTATTTTTAAAACAATTCTGTTTTGGTTGGGTTTTTGTTTCTGGAGCCACAATAATGAAAGGGTAAAGTAGATTGAACTTTTACTAAAATTACTTCTAGCTACAATATTATGTTACCTGTATATTCATACATAATGATAATGTGCCAATGCTACCATACTGTTGGCACAACACACTGACCACAAATTAGCTGGCTCCATGTTAGCTTAATATGTTATATAAATGCACCTTGCAGGTATATGATGATTGATGTATTTTGTATATATTAGTACTTTAAAGTTACCTTCCTGATTCTTACACAAGACTCAGTGTGAGATTGCAGCAGAAAATAAAATTACTACAAAGAAATGTGTCCAGTTTTAGTTCTGTCATGATATAGTTAGGTCATGGCTAGAACAAGTATTGTCTCTAGAAAGGGTAGATGAAATATCACTCTTTGCTAGAATATTGATAACATCTAAGTGCAATGTAAAAGAGCCCAGAAGTCCCCCTCTCATAAAGAACTAATACCAGCATATGAAGCTGAGCAGTAAGTCCCCAAGAAAAAATGGAATCTTACAATTGAGGCCTTAGAAACCTAGATTTAAGCTCCAAGTCAGTAAGAAATTTGCTTGTTGACCTTCAATTCTCTCTATCTTGGTTCCCTCAAAATACATTGTTTTGTGTGTGAATGTGATAAGGATTATACAGTCATTTACATGCTATCAGAGCAATGTAAGTGATAGATGTAAACTAATGAACCACCCTTATCACAATCTCTCCAGCAATGTCATTTGGATTGTCTAAGTTATCACTTATAGAGACCTTTCTTCTTCTCTTCTTTTTAGCTTGCCCGCTTTTCATCTGAGAAATAGCACTTCCATTTCCAGCTATAGCTAAGTCATCTGACTGAAAATCTGATTGATGTAATCTCCCCCATCCCTTTGTGATGGTTTCTGATGATCATTTTTTTGTCCATATAATTCATGCAAATCTTTGCATTCAAATATGCAGGTACAATGTAATTTATTTATCTTCTGCCCTTAATACACCGAAGCACACATCCTTGTTTTAATGAAAAAAGGAACCCTAGAAATCATAGAAAATAATAAAAGTAGATGGCTCTGAAACCTATTCTGTACTGGCTCTCCCCCAAATCTCTCCCCCCTCTTCCTGATCTCATCTTAAAAAATGCTGTCTGAAAAATAGCTCCCTAATTTGCTTTCTCTGGTATCTCTTTTTTAAAAATGTAATGTATAATATAGATGGTGCACTATTAATTCAAAATCAAGCCTGTTTTTTTATGGGGTTAGAGATTCGGCAGTAGGATGACCAATCTTTCATGGGAAATGTGGAAAGAGATTAAAAGACTGGCTTTGCACTGGAATTCCATGTGAGATAAAGGTAATTCTCCGCTTGCATCCATTTGTTCAAAGTTACAGTGGTGCTGAACAAATTGATGTACAATCAGTCCTTAAGTCTTGTGATCATGATCATGTAATGGGTGCTTGAGTGGCTGGCTTGCAAATATGACACCACAGGGACTTGTACTCATGTAATTGCCATTTCTGACCTTCCTTGCCAGCTTCCCACAAGCAAAAGCAATGGGGAAGCTGGTAGGGAAAGCCTTGACTTGCTATGGTAAGTTACTTTTACTCCCCCCCCTCCTATAGCCCTTCTGCCCATGTTCAGCCTCAGCCAGCTTTCCCAGACCTTCCCTGGCCTCCTTCAACTTGCACACTTCAACTTGTCCCTGCCAGACCTCACTCTCCCTCTGTGGCCACCCTGGGCTCCTTACCTTGAACTCCCACCTGTTTCTGCTTCATGACTCACACATCTGGGGTTACAATCAGTGGTGGGATTCAAATATGTGAACAATCGGTTCTCTTTGTGGATGCCACTTCAGGAAGTCCATTCTGGGCCTGGGCAGCAAAAATCTAGCTACTGGTTCTGCCGAACTGGTGCGAACTGGCTGAATCGCACCACTGGTTACAATGCCAACTGGGAGTTCCTGGGACTGCCATTGCTAAGTGATGCGGTCACATGACATTATGCTTTACAACTGAATTTCTTAGCTATGGCAATTCTGGTCCCAACTATTATCATAATCCAAGGACTGCCTGTACTGTGAGGACTGTTCCAGTACTCTAACCCAGCCATATCATATTTAGAAATGGATATCATTCTTCTTTGTGCCTGCATAAACAGACAAACACACATACGTATAATTTAGGGACCAAGCTTGTTTCCTAGTGATAAGGATAATGTCCTTATTGATATATTTCAAAAACAGTTAGAAGTGATTGATCATTGCCACCTTCTTAGGGTTTTTTTCTCTTTTAATTTCCCAATCCAGCCTACAGTCTGGAGTTCCCCACTGGTCTAACCAAGTACTAACCAGGTTTGATGCTGCTTATTTTTCTTAAGATCAGCCTTTGTTGCCATGTGCTGCCACCTGCTGTGACAGTAATGTATTAGTTCCTCAATAAGGAATGAAGACTCTTATATGAAGACTGTCCCTTGGAGGAAAATGGTGGCTACCCACTGCTAAAATATCTCCCGTGCAACAGTAGCAGGAAACTCATGGGCTCATGAGCTCCATTAAACCAAATAAGTTCCAGAAACTAATGTTTTGAAATGCAGTGAAACATTTATAAAAGGATTTCTTCCAGGCAAGTCACCATGGAAAGGATTCCTGCAAGGGGGGAAAAAAAGTTGAAAAAAAATATTTGCTGTATACTGATTTAACAGTTCATTAGTGAGATTTCATAAAAGCAGTTGAAAAGTGTGGGAGTTCTTTAATGGCACAAGAATCGAGAAAGTGAAATGTGGTTGGATGTAGGAAGAGTGGAGATTATCATATTCTTAGTCTCACATTTCACCTTCAAATATAGATTATAGTGACTCAGTTAACTGCCGTTTTTTCTATTTACAAATTATCAGCAATTGTCATTATTTTCAGAAGCAAAAAACATTTAGAAAATTTTGCTAAGTAACTTTACCTCCAAATAATTGCTACTGTGTGAGAGGTGGCTTTCCTTCTGGGGGCTGAAAATTTTGGAGCTGTGGTTTGATGACTGGAACTGTGTGAATCACATTTAACAGGGTGCTGGTATGTTTCCTTGCTGTGACTATTCTCAAATGTATCTCTAAAATTTCCTCTGCTTTGATTTCTCATGAACCCCTGTGGCTTACAGTAAGCTCTGAGCTGTAA